>LPNX010153421.1:116162-149433 GCA_001517045.1 Pseudotsuga menziesii | reverse complement strand
ACTCAACCCGAAAAGGAAAGAGAATCAATGTGTAAAAAAGAGGCAAACATTAGCCTGTAGAGGATTGCAACATTGTTTACCTCTGCGAGTCCCAAATTGCAGGAATCCTCTAGATCAGTCGAGACTCGAATATCAACATTGAACAGCAATGCTTGAATGCCGTGAACTGTTGAATGGGAGAGACTCAGAACCAGGCGAATGAGATTATGGGAGACCCGAGAGACTCAGAAATCAGAGACAGAACCATAAAAAAGCATCCCAGGAAGAAAACGGCGAATTCCATCATAATTTTGGCGCCAATTCCATCATAATTTTTTAATATTTATTTTCCCGCGGTTATTTTTTTGCCCTCAGCGAGTTGGGAACGTGAGGAAGCTCCTCGTTGCTTGGGAACGCGAGGAAGCTCCATAACTAGGGTACTTGTCTTAGGGAGCTTGTGGAAGCTCCTGATCCATCGAGGAGCTTCTAGAAGCTCCTCGATGGATCGGGAGCTTCCACAAGCTCCCTAAGCCAAGTACCCTAGGAAACGAGTATCGGGAGCTTCGGTTTGAGGCCTGCGAAGTACCCGAAAAGTACCCAAGTATCCGAAGGAGTTCCCAGTTGTTTTGGAGCGTTTCGTACCAGCTCCAAAGCTCCCAGGTACGCCGGAACATCGGATACGCCATTCCTAATGCCCGGGAGCGGTTCCCGTGCAACATAGATTCTAGGAAGCTGTCTTTGTTTGTTTGGTGGGTGGAATCCTTCTTGATCCTTAACAATAATTGGAGCCTTCTACTTCATCATCTGATTCTGGGAACCTGTCTTTGTTTGTTTGGTGGGTGGACTCCTTCTTGATCCTTAAGAATAATTGGAGCCTTCTACTTCATCATCTGATTCTGGGAACTTGTCTTTGTTTGTTTGGTGGGTGGAATCCTTCTTGATCCTTATGTCCTTGCAAGAATAACTGGAGCCTTCTACTTCCTCATTTGATTTTGGGAACCTGTGTACTTGTTATGAGTGTCACTAACTGCATTCCTTCTTATTCAAATACCGAGAGGGATAAGAGTATGATCTTTGTCTTCACCAGTAGAATTCATATTCCTCATCACTTGAGGACTCTTCCTTTTCTTCTTTGAATTTTTATTAGTTGGTTCACCATCTTCAACGGTGTGAGCAAGATGTCTTTTTTTGTTAAAGGAGCCTTTATTTCTGGGACAATCTTTGGAGTAGTGTCTCTTCTCATCACAAGTGTAGCATTGAATGTTTGAGGGATCTCTTCTGGATCCCTTGTCTTTTGTGATAATGGTCCTCCTTCTTTCTATGATTTCTTCTAGAGTGAACTGTGAGAGCTTGATCTACAATTGCTCCCATCTTCTCTTGTTATGAGTCAAGCTTCTTCTTGTGTGCTTTCTTCCCATAGTCTGCTGAAAGAGATAAGCTTCCTTATTGCACATATTCTTTGAATGAATGAATCCCATGATCTTTGGATGCTTTTGAGGGTTGTCATAACAATCTCTCCTTCCATAGTCTCTTTAAGTTTTCCTTGATTTGAGCAACCCTTGCGAAGTGAGATTGCATGGTCTTTGAGTTTTGTATCTTCACATTCTTCAGCTGGTTCCTCAATGTCATCTTTTTGTTGATATTCTTTCCTTCGTACAAGCTAGTCATTGTATCTCCTTGGGAGTCTACAAGGATGATACATGTGAGATCCAATGGAGACAGAAATAATCCTCTTGGAGTTGGCTGAGTCCTTCTTGTGCTTTGTCTTCATCTCCCTCTAGATTTGCAGCTTCTTCTTTGTCATAGTTCACTAATTCATGCTTCTTCAGGTATGAGAAGCACTCTATACTTCCATACTTAGAGGTTATCGGTTCCTTCAAGCTTGTTCTCAAGCTTGGTACTGTTTGTCATCATGATAAAAATGTGAACCCCAAATGGAAATAGAGAGGATATAACTTACCAATGAGATTACTTCAACTTGATGCTTGCTTGAATGCTTTTCTGGAATACTACTTTTGGTGGATCTAGGGTGTGACAGAGAAACCGTAATTTTTCAACTTAGGTATCTTTCAAATTTGATTGGATAGAAAGATGCGCCTCCTTAAGGAGAGCTAAGCAACATGCGTATTATCCCAAAACTGTCGACCGAACTGCAAAGTATCTGATGCCCTAGTTTTCTTTGGCAGTAGTGTTAGGTAAAAAATTGAAGATCCACAGAATGAGAAACTTCTTCCATAGACATATGCGCCTGCCTAAGGCGAGTTTGGTAGTCCTCCTTTTTCAACTGATTGGTGGAGGAAAGTGCCCGAAATAGGAAGCCCTAGTTTTCTCCAAGTTCTTCTGCAAAATTGCCTGATCTTATTTCTGCTGTATCTCTGAAGTTCTAGCTCCTCTAGGCCTGAAACTTCGTCTAGAGGTAACATGATCTGTCTTCTTCCCAACCCCATAGGTTACAGTAGAATTGGATTCTTCAAGTGGGACTTGTGCGAGTTTTCCCAAGGTGACCTTTTTAAGGACTGTTCAGCATAGCGAGCTTGTACGAACTGCCACGTGTCATTGTTTCACCTTCGGGGTCTGAAACTCTAACCATAGAAACTATAGTCCGTTCCCTATCTGCAGCATCTTGCGAAATTCATTTGGACCTTCCTAGCCCGAGATAGGTCATAAATAGGTGACCTTCTCCCTAGGTCACATGTTTATGACTGTATTCTGGAGGAGGTTGGAACCCTAATTTGGAGGAATAGTATCTCTTGAAGTATAGCAAATTTGACGATGAAACTTTCACACATGGTACAGTAGGATTTCACCTTTGGCCTGTCAAAGTTTCAGCTCCCGAGCCTTCTCCAGAATACAGTCATAAACAGGTGACCTTCTCCCTAGGTCACCTGTTTATGACTGTATTCTGGAGGAGGCTGGAACCCTAATTTGGAGGAATTGTATCTCTTGAAGTATAGCGAATCTGAGGCTAAAACTTTCACACATGGTACAGTAGGATTTCACCTTCGGCCTGTCAAAGTTTCAGCTCCCGAGCCTTCTCCAATCTTGCGTTATAGTGAAAGTCCCAAGATGACTGGTTTTTCCTTTCTAGGGTTTTCAAGCATGAAACCCTAATATTATGTAGCTGCCATTGTAGCAGTATTTCGGCTGTACAAAGACTTCTTTTAGGGTGGCTCTGATTCCATGTTAAGATTTCAATGGTTATACAAGATAAAAAAAACATTTATCATCATAACATCATAACCATATACAAAAGGATCACTGAAAGAAAGACAAGCATAACCACACAAAAGAACACAGAGATTTATCCTGGGAAACCCTCCTAGGGAAAAAACCCCAACAAAACTTCCTCGATATAGAATTCAACCAAGCACAGTGTAAAACGCAAAGAATAAGACTTATAAGACCCCAAGAATAATATTGGACTGCCTCCTCTCTCCCAGATGGACTACTCTTTCTCTCTCTAGTGCAACTGTTGAGCTATGCTGCTTGTTCTGCTTGTCCAAATGAGGGAGGCGCCTCTCCTATTTATACTGATTAGCTGAGAGACCTAATAACCCAACTGGGCCAACTTCTCCTTACTGTGAGGGCCGACTTTCCTTTGAAGGCTCAAAAATACATTTTAATAATACTTTTGTGGGTACTACTGACCCAACTTACAACGAAGGTTTTACCTCAAGACTTTACATGACCAATTACATCAATAACATCCCTAATCGGGGGAACAACATCTCCGGGAGGGGTAATATCAATAATAGTACAAAATAGAATATATTTCGTAGTTGCATTTCTTTAACACCATATAGCGTCCAAGGGCGATCAAACCACAATATGTGTGGGTTCAAAACCCAAACTTCCAAGGACTCCAAGGACCCCATAAGAATGGGTTCCAACATACCACCATAAGTGTGGGTTCCAAGACCCAAGTCTCCACATGCAAGAGGATCAAGATCTAAGCTTGTGGGCTCAAGGACCCCACAAGAACTTAACAACCTTAAGACCATCCAATGCAAGCAATGGGCTCCAACATCAACACATCAAGGGACTTATACACATGAGCCACATCATCCATCTAGCAACCAATCAAGAGACCAAAACAAGTACAAGCATAACAAGCAACACACAGACTAGTAACCAAAGATCAACCAGGATCAAGCAACTCGACAATGGACTCAAATGGGACCAAGATACAACTTAGGGGCACTTTACCAAGTCAATTGGTAACCAGGAATTTTTCCATTGTTTTGAGGCCTCCAAGGGCTTCAAGCTTGGGGTTGGACAAGGTCAAAAGGGCTCTTCTGACACAGACAACCACAAACTAAACACTAACCCTTAGGTGCTCCATAAGGGGCACCAAGGACTCAACAATTGGCATCAATGACCAGACATCGTTGGCATCAATGGCAACTTAATCAATGAAATACTCCACAAAAAAAGTGAAGGAATGATGATTTTGAAGAAAGTACAAAAGATTGTCGAAAGGAGTACTTCTTATAGTACACTCTATGTGTGAATCGATGATTGCATTATCTAGACGATGTCAATGCCATTGGTGATGTATGAAGATCTAAGCTGCAGTTCTTCAATGAGCTTCCAACAAGAAAGAAGATGAAGATCAAAGGACTCTCATGATTTCTGCAAGGAGGCAAAGATCAAGAGAAAGCCCACAAAACAACAAAAGACAAGTATTTGGATTATCAATTGCTCTTGTATATCATATTTTAATGTTTTTTTATAGTTGTATGCAGATCTGTATTCCCAGAATCTGGAATTATCTTATAGTGTAGCATGATGAGCATATGATATAGTTCTCTTTTATATGACTTAGATTGTCGAGAAGTAAGCTCATGTAGTGCATGTTATGTGTATGTTGGGTAAGTAGCCTATAGTGCTGCATAACATTCCCCGAGTCCTTGATGGAGCTTGCCTAGGATGAAACCACTTTGCTAACATGCTGAGAGTAGTGCATGCTCTTGATAATATAATCTGGTGGAGATGGTAGGCATTAGATATTTACCAAGTGTGTTTTGGATGGATGTTGTGCTGAAGCATTGGCTAAGATGCTTACATAACTAGCTATAGCCATTGTATTGAAATGTTCGTATGATTGAATTTCATGATCATGCAATGTTACCAACTATCTGACTGAATTTGACTTGTAGGAAAAGACCATAGGCCTACAAGAGGAGGATGACGAGACTTGTTCTGAAGGACAAGTGATGGATATATAGATCCCGTTAATGTTCAGTGTTCAAGAGAGCAGGATACTCTGAAGCGAGAAGCTTCTAGGAGCATGGCTCTCAGGTTAGGCTTCAGATCAGGTAGTAGGATGGCTTCCGTGACAGAGGGAGAAACTAAAATGGATGCAATGAACAAGTGATGACTGTTCAACAGTGACAACAAATATACGTGGATCTAGTACACTCGGTCATATGTAGACCCATGACCCACAGGTCCAGAGGATCTCATAAAGAGATTGACAGTTGAGAGCAGGAGGCTCCAAGGAATGTCAATCTCTCTAATATAGATGTTCATTATTTCGATGATTATGAGGAACAATTGGCTTTCGGTTAGAGTGATGGCAGATTCTCGAAGTGGTTATAACATTGCTTGTGCCAAAGAGGAGAGTTAGTATGCTCTCTATTTTAGTCCTGGAGGACGAGAGCCTCAGGATTTAATATACTGCAAATGGCAACATCAAGAAGCACAAAGCCAGATTTTTAGCCTGAGGATTTCGTTATACATGAGAAGGAGTCTCATGTTTGCATGTTGAAGAAATCTCTATATGGGCTTAAGTAGGCACCCTGGGCCTGGTACTCTAGAATTGACAGATACCTGATAGAGTTAGGCTTCACTAGAAGTGAAGCAGATCAAGACTTTTATTACAAGGTTGTTGAAGATCGTCCCTTGATCGTAGTACTTTATGTTGGTGATCTCGTTCTCATAGGGGACGAGAGTTTGATTGTCAGGTGCAAGAGGCAGTTAGCTCGTGAATTTGAGATGAAAGACCCAAGGTTGATGCATTATTTCTTGGATTTAGAGGTGTGGCAGGGACTTGATGAGATCTTCCTTTGACAAGGGAAGTATACCATTGAGATCTTGCGCAGATATGGTATGATGGATTGTAAGTCCATGGCTACACCCATGGAAGCAAATATGAAGAAGTTACGTGATTATGCCATATCTTTTGATTTAGTGGATTCGACCATGTACCACCAGTTGATTGGTTCCTTGTTGTACCTAGTTAATACTGGGCCAGATATCTGTTATGCAGTAAACACGTTGATTCAGTACGTGGTCGAGCCGAGACAAGTACATTGAGTATCAGCTAAGCATGTGCTGAGATATCTTTGCGGTGCAATTGGGTATGGATTGAGATATACCTTAGGTGATGGAGTGAAGCTAGTGGGATTCACAGATTCAGATTGGGATGGGAGTGAAGTTGACAGAAAGAGCACCTCTGGGTGTTGTTTTAGCTTGGGATCAGCTATGGTTTCTTGGTTCAGCAAGAAACAAACTTTCGCGGCACTCAGTAAAAC
Source organism: Pseudotsuga menziesii (assembly GCA_001517045.1). NCBI lineage: Eukaryota > Viridiplantae > Streptophyta > Pinopsida > Pinales > Pinaceae > Pseudotsuga > Pseudotsuga menziesii. The sequence continues at coordinate 142,918 of LPNX010153421.1, read as the reverse complement.
TGAGGTAGAGTACATCGCAACCAGTGCAACTAATAAGGAAGCAATATGGCTTTGGAAGCTGCTTGCATATTTGTATGTTCATGAGCTTGATGTGGCAGTGATATTTTGTGATAACCAGAGCTGTGTAAATCTTTAAGAGAACCTTGTGTTACATGACAAGCCCAAACATTTTGAGACCAAATATCACTACATCAAAGATGTGGCCTAGAAGGGAGCAGTGAAGCTCCAGTATATCTTCACAGATGAGTAGATTGTAGATATCATTACCAAGCCTTTGTCCAGAGTGAAGTTTGCATACTTCTGTGAAAAGATTGGAGTGGTGGAGATTTCCTTTCTCAGGAAGTGAGATTGATGACTAGTATGGTTATTGATGAGGCACAGGCCGGGACTTGTGCCTGACTCCTTTGTGGAGTGTATCCTTGTGTGGGATGGTTCGTGTCTGGAACGTTCTCTTGTGTGGAGTGTATCCTTGTGTGGGATGGTTTGTGTATGGAACGTTCTCCTGTGTGGAGAGGACTTCTTTGTGGAGTGTATCCTTGTGTGAGATGTATCCTTGTATGGGAAGGTTCCTGTGTGGAACGTTCTCTTGTGTTAAGAGGACTCCTTTGTAGAGTGGATCCCTGTGTGGGATGTTCTCCTATGTGGAGAGTTCTCCTGTATGGAGTATGGTTCCAGAGGGGTGGACTAGTTGTAGTCATCACCGCCTTCCACTTGTAATGATTGGTAAATTGGAAGAAGTGTCTTCCTGGGGAGTGTAGCTTCCTTTCGATTTGAGATCGGTAAAGTGCTTGGAAGAACTGTCTTCTTGGGGAGTATAGCCTCCTTTTTTATTTGAGATCGGTGAAGTGCTTAGAAGAGGTGTCTTTTTGGGGAGTATAGCCTTCTTTCGACTTGAGATCGATAAAGTGCTTGGAAGAAGTGTCTTCCTAGGGAGTGTGGCCTCCCTTCAGTTTTAGACTAATAAAGTGCACGAGGAAGTAATCCTCTTTGGTCTAGGATGATCAAGGTGATCAGGCAGATCAGATATTATGATGCGGTTCTAGTGGGAACAATTATGGTCAGAAGGACTTGATTAGGAGAGACCTTCCGTATGATGACAAGATGTTCAAGTCAGTTGTGATGCTTAGATGATATCCAGTTGTGTTCTAGCATGATGATACCTCCTTAGCTAAGAGGGTGACCAAGTTGATCAGGCAGATTAGATATTATGATGCAGTTCTAGTGGGAACAAGTCTGGTCAAAAGGACTTGATCAAGAGAGACCTTCCTTATGATGACAAGATGTTCAAGTCAGTTGTGATGCTCAGATGATATCCAGATGTGTTCTAGCATGATGATACCTCCCTAGCTAAGAGGGAGTGTTGATGTTTGTAGCTACGTGAGGTGTCCTCACTAGCTAGGTCGGCCCCATAGTGCTAAATCAGCCAGGAAAACAAGTATAAATAAAGGGTGATGCCCTCCTCATTCATCACTCAAGCAAATTCGCTCAAGCAAGGAAGAAGTTTTCTCAAGCTAGAAGAAGACTATTTCTGGGTAGTAGAAGACTATTTTTGGGTAGTAGAAGACTATTTTTGGGTTCACTATTGTTGGAGAGTTTCTTCCTTTGGCTCTAGGGTTTGTCTAGAGCTTGTCTATGTGATTATTCTTATATCTGGATGTACTATTGTATCTTGAACTGATATCTCTGAATAAGAAGAGGGTTGTTGGGTTTTATCCCTTGTGGTTTCCCAGGATAAATCTTTGTGTCTCTTTGTGTTTCTGTGCATGGTTATCTTTCAGTGATCCTATTTATTTTCCGATTCAAATAATGGTTGAAGTTATACTGTTATATATATCTTAAAAATCTAACAATTTTCCCATCATAGTTGCAGGTGGAGATGTAGGTTTCTTTTCTCCTTTTCTTGGCTTTGGGGTCTTAGCAACCTTCCTGAGATGAGGTGGAATATATTTTGGGGTTGGTTCTTGTGTTTGTTGTTTTCAAATAGTAGTTTCTTTTTGGGACACCCTATCTTCATTCTTATTTTGTTGGGTGCATGAGATTGAAGCTAATGATATTTTTGGCGCTGCTTTGTCCATTATTGAATTTCGAATTATACACAATAGTGATTTCTTTCATTTGGTTCAAGATTTCTACTTCCTTTCTGTCAACTATTTTCAAGTAGTGTAGTGACTTGTCTTCACATCGATGATCTGTAATCCATTTTTTACCACATCTATAGCAATTATTTTCCTTCTTTATTAAGTATAACCATTATCTTTTGGAATCTTCTATTAACTCGTCAATTTTGTCACCTGTCTATTTGTGACTTCTCAATTTTATCCATAAGTTTGTGACACTATTAACATCATCTTCATCAAGATGATCCTCTAGTTGTAGCTTTTTATAGCTAACCATTTTAGTGGTGAGCTTTGCAGGTCCCATTTTAATGCAATGTTATGTTATATCTTATGTCTATAAAGTTTTGAAAATCAATTTCTCTTGTCTAAAAAGTTTTGAAAAGACAATATATATATAACTTGTCAAATTAAAATAATCAAAAGGGTTCCAACATTTCAAGAGTTGACCTTTAAAAATAAAAATAAAAATTGTTGATTTTTGTGTTGGTGGCTTATATAGATGGGAGAGACATTTCATGTGGGGATTAAAAAATCGTTATATGACGTGATTGTAGGCCATGGCAGCATACACCAAACAAGGTAACAAGGGTTGGTATGGTGGCTATGTATAGTAACAGAGCACGACACTATATGGATTTGAATGGAAACATATGGAATCACACAATATTGTGAATGGTACAAGTCTCAAGATGTGTACAGATTTGGTGTATGGATAGCACAAAATGTGTACTTGGTTTATGACATGCAAATTTTTGGTAGAAGAGTGGAAGTTGCACGACTGCTTGTGACTAAAGGTTGTGCAATTAACCCATGACTTGGTGAAATCAAGTTGCTCTGATAGCAAATGGAATAAGCAATTCCTATTTGTTTCACGATTGATTGAGTAATTCTATAATTCTATAACAAAATATTGAATAACAAGTGATTGATATGAATGATGGTTACAATGAGCCTTGTGATTTTGTATAAACAATTGATTGATCACAAGGTGAAGGGGTGTGTGGTCCTTAATTATTATTATTATTATTGTTATGATGATGATGATGTTTGTTACGGTGTCCCACATGGCCTTGAAGAATTCACAATGAAAACAATCAATACTAGGGGACTTACCATCCTTCATTGTATTAAGACTAGTAAATAGTTCCTCCTTGGAAAAGTCACTATCCAACCTATCTTTTTTAACCACATAAACCTTATGAGGAATTACCTTGCAACATGAATGTCTAGCGACCACTATTTTATTAGTTTCGACACAAGGGAAAGAATATTTTTGAACTAAAGTGCAGACATGTCTTTAATCTTCGAGGAGTCTTCTACCAATGTTTCATCAACTCTGCACCAACCAAGGACATGATTCAAAGAAGCCTTATGCTTCAAGAAATCAAAATAGAACTTGTTGCTGCCTAAAACACACTTGGACATGGGTAAGTCTCCCAACCGCTGTGTGTGTTCCCAAGGGCAACTTATGAGTTGAGAACCCACTGTCACCTCGGTTCTAAACTCCTCCGTTTAGATCACAACTCCTAAAGGCCAAGGGGGGTAGTCCCTACTTACTAAGTTCTTTTTTTGAAGAATGTTTTCTGGGAGTTGTAAATTACAAAAAATGACAATTAACGTGCAGTGATGCAAATATTTCAATGTCAAGCAAACCCTTTAACAATCAACCAGTAATGTATGAAATAGAGAAACAATCAAATAATCAAAATGAGCACTGTCGTCTCTACTCGGGCTATGGAGTCACAATAATCAACTTCAAATAATTTTCCTAGAGCATCAACTCATTTACCTTAACAAATATACAAGAACACGATGACTTCCAATAAATGAGTAAGTTAAAATAAAGTGATTACAAAGCAGAGAAATGTAAATGATTGTAAAAATGTTATGCAAGTGGTCCTGTAAGTTTTAGTAAATTTTATGTCTCTCTTTGACTTAGAGAATTAAGGTGTTTGTTGCAAAGAAATGAACTATTCTAAATGTCTACCCCAAGAGACTATCTCCTTCGATTAGAGAGAGAATGTCGGGTGCTCAACATGAGAACACAAGATTCCCACCTAGCTCCACGGGTCAAACTCTAAACTTGCTGGGTGCTCAACTGGAGCACACAAAGTGCCACGAAGCCCTCCTATGACCTCTACCCCACTAGCTCCACAGGTCAAGCCTCTTTTTCTCCTTTCTAATGAAGATACTTATCTGGATACCTATTAAACTAGCCAACACAAATCTTTGCCCTTTCTCGTCACCCTAGATCGGTTGAACCGGCGGGGGGAGAGGATACGGGTAAAAAACGGGACTTGTGGTAAATTTTATCCTTAAAGAAAAAATAAACAAAACAAGCCAAGCGTGATATCACAACGGAGGCAGAGCCTACTCGATTGTGAAGTGCGGGCAAAAGGAAATAAGCAAATGCTTTAAATAAAAATGCTAGCCAACGCGATTTCACATGGATGGGCAAAGCCACTTCGCTTGTGAGGTGCAGGCAAAAAAAAGAAATAAGCAGATACTTGGAATAGAATGCTAGCCAACGCGATATTTCAAGGATGGCAAAGCCAAATAACTTACAAGGTGTCAGCAAAAAATAAAGAAGAAAATAAAAACAAAATGAAACTCTGACTAATCTAAAACCCATTCCAATCAACAATTGTTTATGCAAAGGTGGGCAAGCCCAAACTTCTATTGCTAGCAATGGATGACAAATAAATGAGACTTGATTTCACTGAAAATGCAAAGCAAGAAATCAAGTCCAAGAATCTCTCTTGGACTTGTTACAAAGGCTGAAATTTCAGTGTAAAGAAAGAGGTAAAAGGAGTGAGAAAAACTGTGTTTTTCCTCTTTCTTGAGATGTCCTTGAAGCTTTTCCTTTGGGGTGGCCTTAAAAATCTTTTATGGCTGAAATTTGACAAAGTTTTTCCTTTTTTTGTTACTAACCTGTTAAAAACCAGCAAACAAAAAATGATAAAATGTGCCCAAAATCACTTTGGGGAAGTAAGTATTTTAGTGCAATATATATACAAAATTTATACAAAGTTGCCAAATGAATAATTTTGAAAGAACTTGAGTATATAAGAGTTAAAATCAGATTTAAAACACTCAACAAACTAAAATTAAAATGCAGAAATTTGTATGTAAAGAAAGAGAAAATTGGTCCTTTGTTTTTCAAGAAGTGAAGCAATGGGGCATCCAACCGAGGAATCCCACCCTTCAATCCAAATAACCTGCAACTTATAAGATTTTCACTACACAACTACTAGAAGGTGAGAATCAAATAATGAGCAAAGAAATCATAAACTTCAAATTGGAAAATATATGAACTTCTTTACTGCAAGAATGAAAAGTCATAAAATTTATGGAATAAAAATACCATAAATCTTACCAAAGCAAATTAGTATGCTTCTTTGGCCAACCAAACTTATGTAGCTCCTTAAGCATGGAAGCAAATCATCAATGAGAACAATGGACACAAGATTTCTCTAAAGATTTTGATTACCAAAGCCAAATGGCTGAAAATTACAATGGCCCAAGCAAGAGGAAGGGAAAGAATGAGAGCATGAGCAATAGAGTGGGCGTGAGTGTGTTTTTGTGTAACCTAAATGAGGAGGGGAAGCCTCCGTAAATAGGAAAAATGAAAGAGAGAGGCTCTTTGCATGCTAGACAAGTGTCACAAGGGAAAGAGGGGGGCCCAAGAGAGAGGGGGGGGGGCGAATTTGCTCAAGGAGGGCAAAACCAAGGTTTGAGATCTCAAATATGGGGAGAGAAACCTCCAATTTAATGTTTCCAACCTTATTGCTATGTCAAATGGGGAAGAAACCACCATAGTGGGGCCCTTTCCATTGACTTTAGCTCACCCAACCAATCAAAGAGAGAAGGGGGCACCCCCCTAGATTTGGCAACTCAAAACTTGTTATATGATTGCTTGGGGGGCCCCCTTTGGGTCTTAAATTTGTTTTAGGAACATAATATAAACATTAGAACCTTTACTTGGCCACCCCAAGTGACTATAGTCACTTTTCCAAAATTTGGCTCTCTAATTAAATGCGCAATTTCCTGATTTCCATGACTGACTTGGGAAAAAGTGACCAAAACCATAGTAAGACTTGTCCGAATGACTTCAAACTTGGCCCAAGGGTGTAGGGGGTCTCATGCCATTTGTCTTGAGTACCTATACCCCTATACAACATTAAAAAGTACCAAGTAACCCTCTTTTACATTACAACAAAATGTCCTGAGTGACAATTTTTAATGACCAAAGACTAAAAAAACCTATGCAAAACTTAATGAAATTCCGCAAGACTTTGGATAATGTCTAGCATGGTAGTATAGAACATTTCTAGGATCCAATCACCCCATGGACTCGATCACTAGAACACCTTTCACCACTTTGGAGGTAATTTTGAGTGAAAAACTCAAATAACTAAAATCTCTAAAAAGATATTTTAATTATCCAAGTGAAAAAACACTCGATGAAAGGACTTCCCTAATGATTAAGTCTTAGGCGATTAAGTTACAAAAAGCTAGAACTTCATGTTGACATATCCTTACAAAATCCCCTGCAGGGGTGCGAAAATTTCATAGAGAGAAGAAGAGAAGAAGAGTTGCCTCGCTTGATATAATCATTAAGTACTTCATTCTTATCTTCAAGGCACATCCAACATGTGCATGGTACATTGTTGTCCACCTAGTTGGTTTTGGTGGTTAACAAAACTTGTAGCCCTCATCCCCTCCATCAATCCATTGAAATTTGGTAAAGACTTGGGGCACCCCTTGCGATGTATTCTTCATCCCTTCAGACTTTTGATTCCAAGTGCACAACTTTGTTTTAAAGTACAATGTTGCGGAGATCCTCTTCAAAAAATTCTCAAACCTATTCCCACTAGCACGTTGCTTCCTTCAACTACCTCCTCCTTTTTCAAATAGTAACATCCCACTAAAGGAGTGAACATTCATCCCCTTGAGGCCTTGGGGTTAGGTTCCAAACTCTGTGTACTTAAGCCTTGGAATCATCAAACTCAAGATGAGAGACATTAAGCTTGAATAAGGAGTGCCATCTCGCCATCCTAAGGACATGGTGGACTATATAGGAAGATGATCCAAACTTGTAGCTACCATCAACACATACACATAATAACTCTTAGTAGAGCAGATAATGCAATCACGAGGCCCATAAATTAGTACAACCACTCTTGAATCCATTCGTTTCCCTACTTAAAATTACACCAAGTAAACCAATCTGCTTAATCCATGCTCTTATTTAAAAATATGTAAAATTTCCTTACATTTGTTCATGCCTGCTTCTCAGACCCTGGAATATTACTACCAACACCACCATCCTTGTCACCACTTCACACAACCATGCTAAAGTGCCATTTGAGTACCCACTTTGCTTTTTGTAGAGATGATGCCATACAATCCCAAAGTGCACTTCTGTCGGTGCTAGAGTTTTGGGCATAGATAGAGTAGAATCCTAGAAGCTTGTCCTATACCGTCAACATAATCTACACACATGTTATTAGGGTCATACTATGGTCGACAACACAACTGTGCTAGTAATGGGAGATAACCAGATCCACGCCTCCACTTCATTGAGAATGATCTATGCCCAAAAGGGCCTATTCCAACAATAATCAATCTAGCTCTCAAGTAAAAAAGAACTTATTTGATCTCCTATAAAAATAGCACATTTGGTTTGGACTTCAACATGCCTTATACAAATTGCTTATGGCTTAGGATAGTGATCTCTCTCACATTCCAAGGCAGAAGGGAGAGCTTCATTCTAGGGCCAACTCCCTTCCAAGTCTAATGAAATTATTGCTCACTTCTATAATAAAGGCCCTTCGATCCAGAGACCTCATAGAAGCATCTTTGTAGGATTTTAGGTGTGAGCTAGGGCTCACCTCTCTAACATCTCTTTCTAACCAAGCTAGGGACTTTGGCTCTATCCATTTCTTTAAATGAGCCTTCCATCCATCTTCAATATCCATTGAGTGCAAGTCATCTTAGTGAGGATTTTGACTTGGTAAAGAGGGATGAGGGTTTTTCATTACTGAAGAAACAAGAGGCTTTTGAACTTGAATAAAAGAAGAATCAGGGGCATTGGGGCAGGGCTTCTCCAAGGAAGGCTTCATATTTGGACGTGGCGGTGGGAAAGCAACAACAAAATGGATTACAATGAAACTTTCCTTGGTGGTGGTTGAATTCAGGGGTTTTTCTCTTTAGCTTAGGTATTCGATTGGGACAATCTTGAATGCGATGGTCTTGCACTTGGCTTGCAAAGCATGCATTAAGAAGATTAAAGTAACAAATATTTTGTTGACGAACCCATCCAAGATTCCAAGGTGAAAACAAAGATAAACTAGGGGAGATTCTTTTGTAGATTAACATCTACACATGTGTGGATTGGCTCAAAAGGTGTTACCTCGTCCATTGGGGTTTACGAGTTTTCCAAATCGTTGAGCAAACAAATCCACAAAAGGACAAAGATAAACATGGAGCCTAGCAAACTCAATCCATAGATGATATTAAGCTTGTGAAAAGCTGTCTAGGATGAAGCCTAATTTTCAGGGTTGAACATAGGCTATAGGTTAGAGAACTTGCAATATTCCACATGCCATATTGAAGAACCCAGTGGGAAGTGGAGTTTGAGTTGAAAAGAAGGCACAAATATTTTGACCCAAGACCTCAATACAAGTTCAAAGAGATCCATCTGACTTCCCATTTCAAAATACACCATTTATTAGATGCATCCTCATCTCAAGTTCTTCAGAGAAACAAAAAAATCACACCTTTGTGCTTATGATTTTGTCTTCCTTTTACTTGCTCTTTGTTGTTGGTCAAGACAATTTTAGTCACCCTTAATATTAGGAGAACCTTCTCTATGCTTTTCTTTTGGATATGTGGAGGGTTGGCCAAAAAGGTTCTTGGATGGAGATGGTTCATTATCGGTCTTCAAGGGGATGGTTTGATCACATATATGGAGAACAATGATTTCATGCAACGAAGTCTGAGCTATCATTCCCTACAAAACCAATAGGTGTAATGACAATGACTTGATAGATTGATCATCTTTCTCTTTATGCATTAGCAAAGCTTCTCATCAAGGCAATGATTAATGATAAAGCCACGAATTGATGATTGAATTGATGATTGTGTGGAATCCTCAAGATCCATAGGGATTGCATCTTCAATTGTTGATAACAATCCAAATTGAGATATTCATTGGTGGATAGAGTTATCCCCATGCAAAAAGACTTGGTCCTTGATACCTTTAAGTCATAGAGGAAGGGTGGGTATGTGTTGTCAAACTTTCATTCAATGATCTAGCCACAAAATTCTTAGAATCAACAACATTCAAAGGGATGTAGTTTGGGACTCGGTTTCATCCTCTGTGAATAGCTCTAGTGTTCATACAAGGGTGTTTGACATTGCTTTGGTCCAATCAAACACCAAGTCACCAGCTTGGGGTGATATGGAGAGGGATATTTGTGGATACGGTGGGCACTCTCTAATAATGACACGATATCCCTCTCATCCTCATTGTCTCTCTTCACCACTGATGTGCCAACATCACATGATTCTCCATCACGCTATATGTTAGAGCATTATTCCACCTTAGTACCATGGCCATACACCTAGGACACATTTTCATTAGTCTCATGCTTATGTTATATGGTCCAAAACTAGGTTGTGTTGGTCAATCTTGGTCCTTTCGGTGTTTTGGACTCATAAATGCACCCAAGCGCCCTCATTTGATCATTCTGGTTACACATGCGCCTTCATTAATGACTGCTCAGTCCTTGGTGCGCTCCCCATCCCTTAAATCAGGGAAACTGGTTGGCTAGAGGCGCCCATGCATGTATTTGGGTAGTTTTTTACTCTTTTGGACCATTTATTGCTGCCTAGTGTCACTCCCACTCACCCATGCACTCCACCATGCCTAGCCTACCCTCATTTATGTCCTAGCATGCTCCAGCCTCTAGCCATGTTCACACTAGCATTCGTGACCGTTTGAGGTGGTTTGGGAGCTCATTGGTCCACCTAGGGGGGTTTTGAGGTCCAATCTAAGCCTGCCACATGTTGCATCCAAATCGCCTCCAAAGGCTAACGATTTCTCCCTATTGTAATATAAACATGTTCCAGACATATTTACATGTTGGACAGTCAAAATAAACTCAGTTATTGATACCATTTATGTGTTAATTTCACTTTTTTCACTATATTCTGCATAATTTGTGAGTAATCTTGAATTGTGAGGATTCCCTTAGCTCCTAGATCTTGCTGTGAATCAGATTTTCACATGGTATCAGAGCTCTTTGGAGCTGCAAATCAAAACCGGAGCGTTTGAGTTGCTGTTTAGGGTATTTTCCAGAAAAATTCGAGTGTTTGCATTGTAGGTACATCCAGTGTTTCTGTCACTTAGTGTGCAAGCAGACATGGAGCAGACTCATGTATTGCTTACCCCATTCAACTATTTCGAATGGAAGGCTGAAATGGTGATCCAGTTGAGGTCGAAAGGCCTGTACAAAGTCACCATGGGAACTGAGACCGAGCCCAACTCTGCTGTAGAAAAATCGAAGTACTTCAACAGACTAGATGAGGCATTCAGGATGCTTTGTCTCAGTATTTCGATAGATCTTCTCTTCCATGTAGACAATTTGACAACACCCAACGAAGTATGGCTCAAGTTCGAGTCATTGTTTGGGAAGACTGATGAGATGAGAGGCCACCAACTCGAAAATGAGTTGATCTCATTGAGCCCAACTCACTTTGAGATGATCCATGACTTCTTCACAAAGTTCAAATCGTTGTTGCTTCAGTTGAAACAATGTGGCATTGAGAAGAAAGAGGAACAACCGATCTTGTCCATTCTTTCGAGGCTAGGGCCAGAGTATTCAGTGTTTGTGTCAACATTCCACTCAAGCAAGCTCACAACTCGAAATTGGAGGATGCATTTACTGGCAGACTTAATGGAGTCACTGACTCAAGAACAAAACAAGTTGGTGCAAAGGGGTACCATCAAATCCACCAAGGATCAAGCCCTTGCTACAAGAGTTTCGATTCCATCCAAAGGTAAGAAGAAAGCCAGAGATTCGAAGCAGGAGAATCCTAAATCTTTAGATGGTGTTTCAAATCCTAGCAAGGACAAAGAGAAGAAGAAGCAAGAGAAGACAAAATGCACTTATTGTCACAAAGATTGACATCCAGAGAGTGCATGCATGAAGAAAACCATTGACATGATGGCGCAACTCCTTGAGAAGAACAACATTCCTTTGCCAGAAGGCACACGGAAGAAAGAGGGAGGTTCAAGCTCAGAGAACAAGGAAAGATACCATGCTTTGGTTGCTAGGTCTTCAAGCTCTTCATCGTTCATCATAGATTTAGGTGCCTCCAGGAATATGGCTTCCATGCATGATTCTTTCTCAGCCCTACATCCTTACAGTGGTCCATCCATCCTCATGGGCGATGATTGAGAAATCCAAGCCAAAGGGATTGGCATGAATTAGGATTGATCTTGAAGATGGGTACTTCAACAATGTGTTGTTTGTGCCTAATCTTGCAGCGAACCTACTCTCTGTCTATCAAATGACACACAGTGGTACAACCAAGAGAGTAACATTTACTCAAAATGATGTGGAGATCTCAGAAATCTCTACAGGCCAAGTTGTTGCAGTGGGTTTTGCTGATCATGATTTGAGAATGTACAAATTCTCTCACTTTCTTCCATACTCCCAAGGGAATGCACTCCTGTCACATGCCAATAAGACAAGCAAGTTGTGACATGAGAGATATGGTCATCTCAACTACAGGTACCTCCAAGTACCAAGCAAGGAAAACATGGTTGAAGGGCTTCCTACCATTAAGTTTTCCAATGGCATATGCAAAGGGTGTGTAGTGGGGAAACAAGCCGAGCGCAGATATGAGAAAGGAAAGGGAAGGAGGGCTCTCCAAGTGCTTGATCTGATCCATTCAGATCTCATAGGGCCTCTTCCCAGACCCTCATATGGGAATTCAAGGTATTTGTTGACTTTCATATATGATTTCTCAAGGTAGTGCTGGGTGTATTTTCTCAAGCTAAAATCTGAAGGTTTTGAGACTTTTTAAGTGTACAAAGCTTTAGTTGAGAATGCATATGGGAACAAGATCAAGGTTCTTAGGACTGACAATGGCAAGGAGTGTACCAATAAGAATTTGCAGCAACTTTGTGAAGAATGTGGCATCCAAATGCATCATTCTGTGCCCTACACACCACATCAGAATGGTGTTGCAAAGTGCAAGAACAAAGATCTCAAGGAGATGGCTACATGAATGATGGAAGCAAAGGATTTGAATCCTAAGCGATGGGATGAAGCTATCAATTGTGGTTCATATGTTTAGAACAGACTTGCACACAAAGCATTGGATGGAAAAACTCCATTTGAGGCTTGGAGTGGTCACAAGCCCAATGTTTCTCATTTCAGGGTTTTTGGCTCAAAGGCTTGGGCTAGGATTCCTCCCGAGAAGAGAAAGATGTTACAACCTCAAAGAAAGGAGTCCATTATGATTGGATATGCTGAAGATGAAAAGGGATAAAAGCTCTTTGATCCCTCATCTCAGAAAACATTCATCGAAAGGAGTGTACAGTTCGAAGAAGAGCCCATGCAAGAGATCAAACCACCTCAAGGGGAATGCTCAAATCCTCCACTCCATGATGATGCAAGTGATGATTCTTCCTCTGATTTTTCTAATTCTGATATTGATGATGATGATGATGACATACATTCATATCATGACTCACCCATTCGGCTAAAGTGGGCTGAGAAAACCATACAAGTAGCTGGTGATCTTGCTGGAGATCCATTAGACTCTAGGAAGACTAGATCTCAATTTCACAATGCCTTCTCTACTTATGAATTGAATCTTTCAGAGAGATGTTTTATGATGGTTGGATCTGATCCTCAGACATATCAGGAAGCGTCACTTGACCCAAGATGGCAAACAACCATGCAAGAAGAGTTCAAGTCCTTGCAAGACAATGAGACTCGGGAATTGGTTCCCTTGCTCTCCAAGAGGAAACTAGTGCAATGTAAGTGGGTCTATAGGACCAAAGTGGTTGCTGATGGTTTTGATATCAAGTACAAGGCCAAGTTGGTTGCCAAAGGCTTCTCTCAAGTCCAAGGAGTGGACTATACAGAGATATTGGCACCGGTTGCAAGGATGGACTCTATCAGGCTAGTTTTAGCAATTGTTGCATTTAAGTGTTGGGAGGTTCACCACATGGATGTGAAGAGTGCTTTTCTTCATAGTGACCTTCATGAGGAGATATATATGCAACAACCTGAAGGTTTCATTCATGATCCTTCACTTGTTTGCAGGTTGAAGAAGTCTCTTTATGGCCTCAAGCAAGCCCCCAAGGCTTGGTATGCCAAGATGGACAATTTTCTACTATCGCTTGGCTTTGAAAGATGTAAATATGATCATAATGTATATTTGCAGCATGTTGGTGATTTATTGTAGGTCATAGTACTATATGTCGACGACCTTTTGATTACAGGGAGCTCCACTATTGATATGGGATCAATAAAGTCTTCATTGCACAGTGAATTCTCCGTGACTAACCCTGGATTGTTGAAACAATTTCTCGGCTTAGAGATTGAGTAATCTGATGTAGGGATTAAGGTTAGCCAACCAAGGTATGTTCAGACATGTTATTAAAGTTCAAATGGATGAATGTAAGGCAGCCAAGTGCCCCGTCCTCTCAGGAATAAAACTAAGTGATTTTGGTGCATCTCCATTGGTGGACAACTCGTTGTACAGATAACTAGTTGGGAGCTTGTTGTATCTTACACACTCTCAACCTGATTTGGCATATGCTATAGGTGTTGTTGCAAGATATATGCAGGAGCCTCATGAGATCCATTGGAAGGCTGCAAACGAATCTTGCATTATGTGCAAGGAACCAAACACTTCAGGGTACACTATGCTACTGGTTCTCCACTAGAACTAGTTGGATTTACTGATTTTGATTGGGCTGGAGATTCCATTGACATAAATTCTACTTCAGGTTATGTCTTCATGCTTGCACATGGTCCCATATGCTGGTCAAGCAAGAAACAACACACTATATCCCTTTCATCAGCTAAGGCCGAGTACAGAGGAGCAGTGAACGCAATTACACAATGTGTGTGGTTGCAAGGTATTCTTGGGGAACTTGGTTTTGCATTTGATTCACCCACAGTCATTTGGTGTGACAATCAAAGTGCAATCAAGATTTCCACTGATCCAGTGCAGAGACAAAGGACCAAGCACATTGAGATACACATGCACTACATCATGAGCTTGGTGCATGAGCAGGTGATATCATTGCAGTATTTCCCATCTGCAGAGCAAACTGCTAACATCTTCACCAAGAGCTTCACAGAGAAGACATTCACCTATCTGATATCACTTCTTGGAGCAGGTGACACATGGTGATGACGGATATTCACTTTCAAAATTTTCTCCATGTCCATTTTAGAGGGAAGGTTTTGTTCCCATGAGGTTTTTCTCCTTACCTTGGTTATATGGACAAATAAATTTTTGTAAGAGGTGACTTGAGCCTTAGTTGCCAAGGCCTCAATAATGTGATGTAATTACACTAAGTTAGGCTTAAGGGGAGGTGTTAGAGCATTATTCCACCTTAGTACCATGGTCATACACCTAGGACACATTTTCATTAGTCTCATGCTTATGTTATACGGTCCAAAACTAGGTTGTGTTGGTCAATCTTGGTCCTTTTGGTGTTTTGGACTCATAAATGCACCCAAGCGCCCTCATTTGATCATTCTGGTTACACATGCGCCCTCATTAATGACTACTCAATCCTTGGTGCGTTCCCCATCCCTTAAATCAGGGAAACTGATTGACTAGAGGCGCCCATGCATTTATTTGGGTGGTTTTTTACTCTTTTGGACCATTTATTGCTTCCTAGAGCCACTTCCACTCACCCATGCACTCCACAACGCCTAGCCTACCCTCATTTATGTCCTAGCATGCTCCAACCATGTTCACACTAGCATTTGTGACCGTTTGAGGTGGTTTGGGAGCTCATTGGTCCACCTAGGGGGGTTTTGAGGTCCAATCTAAGCCTGCATGTATGCATCCAAATCGCCTCCAAAGGCTAACGATTTTTCCCTTTTGTACTATAAACATGTTCCGGACATATTTACATGTTGGACAGTCATAATAAACTCAGTTATTGACACCATCTCTATGTGTTAATTTCACTCTTTTCACTGTTTTTTGCATAATTTGTGAGTAATCTTGAATTGTGAGGATTCCCTTAGCTCCTAGATCTTGTTGTGAATCAGATTTTCACACTATAAATCTCATTTGTACTATTATTGAGAATGCTAGGCAATGATCTTCCAAAGTCTTTTCTTGCTTTGTAGACTTTCAGAATCCTTTTAACTTAGTTTAAGGGAACCTTTATTCTATAGATTAGGAGATACTAGTTGTTGTGAGTCTCTCATTTTGTCTATCTTGAAACTTTGAGACAGTTGTAGGAAAAAGTGTGCACATGACAAGATTTTTCTAACTTCATCAACAACATCATTTGGGTTAAATAGGGCTTCCTTCTCTCTCCCACATTGTTTGGGATGTAAATTGACGAGTTGGAGTAGTATCTTAAGGATAACACTTATGCTATTGATGGTTTCATCCTACACCATGTCTTGATTTTCGTACTCCTATTTGTAGATGACATGGTCCTTTCCCTCTTCTCCCTTTAAGGTCCTTTAGAGACAGTTGGATGTTCTCGCCATCTTTTTTATCTTAAGAAGATAATAGTCAACCTTAGCAAAACTAAGGTCATGATCTTCAACACTTCCAAAAAAATCTATGGATGATTTCCCTTCTTTTCTTAGGGGAAAAAGTGGAGGTCACTACGACCTATACATATTTGGGGGTCTAATTTATGAGCTCTAGGTTTACCGCAAAATCCACTTTCTAAATTAGACTCTGTTGACCACCAAAACCAACTAGCTGGACAACGATGTACCATGCACATGTTGGATGTGCCTTGAAGATAAGAATGAAGTAATGATTATATCAAGCGAGGCAGCTCTTCTTCTCTTCTTCTCTCTATGAAATTTCCACACCTCTGCGAGGGATTTTGTAAGGATATGTCATCATAAAGTTATATTTTTTTTTAACTTAATCGCCTAAGACTTAGTCATTAGGGAAGTCCTTTCATTGAGTGTTTTTTCACTTGGATAATTAAAATTTCTTTTAGAGATTTTTAATTAATTGAGTTTTTCACTCAAAATTACCTCCAAAGTGGTGAAAGGTGTTCTAGTGATCGAGTCTATAGGGTGATTGGGTCCTAGGAATGTTCTATATTACCATGCTAGACATTATCCAGAGTCTTGCAGAATTTCATTAAGTTTTGCATAGGTTTTTTTTAATCTTTGGTCATTAAAAATTGTCACTCAAGACAATTTGTTGTAATGTAAAAGAGGGCTACTTGGTCCTTTTTAATTTTGTATAGGGGTATGGGTACTCAAGACAAATGGCATGAGACCCCCTACACCCTTGGGCCAAGTTTGAAGTCATTCGGACAAGTATTACTATGGTTTTGGTCACTTTTGTCCAGGTCAGTCATGGAAATCAGGAAATTGGGCATTTAATTAGAGAGCCAAATTTTGGAAAAGTGACTATAGTCACTTGGGGTGGCCAAGTAAAGGTTCTAATGTTTATATTATGCTCCTATGACAATTTTAAGACCCAAAGGGCCCCCTCCCCCAAGCAAGCATGTAACAAGTTTTGAGTTGCCGAATCTAGGGGGTGCCCCCTTCTCTCTTTGATTGGTTGGGTGAGCTAAAGTCAATGAAAAGGACCCCACTATGGTGGTTTCTTCCCCATTTGACATAACACTAAGGTTGGAAGCATTAAATTGGGGGTTTCTCTCCCCATATTTGAGATCTCAAACCTTGGTTTTGCCCTCCTTGAGCAAATTCGCCCCCCCACTCTTGGGCCCCCCTCTCTCCCTTGTGACACTTGTCTAACATGTAAAGAGCCTCTCTCTTTCATTTTTCCTATTTAAAGAGGCTTCCCCTCCTCATTTAGGTTACACAAAAACACACTCTCACCCACTCTCTTGCACATGCTCTCATTCTTTCCCTTGCTCTTGCTTGGGCCATTGTAATTTTCAGCTATTTGGCTTTGATAATCAAAATCTTTGGAGGAATCTTGTGTCCATTGTTCTCATTGATGATTTGCTTCCATGCTTAAGGAGCTACACAAGTTTGGTTGGCCAAGGAAGCATACTAATTTGCTTTGGTAAGATTTATGGTATTTGTATTCCATAAATTTTGTGAGTTTTCATTCTTGTAGCAAAAGAAGTTCATATATTTTCTAGTTTGAAGTTTATGATTTCTTTGCTCATTATTTGATTCTCACCTTCTAGTAGTTGTGTAGTGAAAATTTTACAAGTTGCAGGTTGGTAAGAGTGGGATTCCTCGGTTGGATGCCCCATTGCTTCACTTCTTGAAGACCAAAGGACCATTTTTCTCTTTCTTTACATACAAATTTCTGCATTTTAGTTTTAGTTTGTGGAGTGTTTCAAATCTGGTTTTAACCTTTTTATACTCAAGTTCTTTCAAAATTATTCATTTGGCAACTTTGTATAAATTTTGTATATATATTGTACTAACATACTAACTTCCCCAAAGTGATTTTGGGCACATTTTATCATGTTCTGTTTGTTGGTTTTTAGCAGGTTAGTGACAAAACAAGGAAAAATTCTGTCAAATTTCAGCCATAGAAGAGTTTTAAAGCCACCCCAAAGGAAGAGCTTCAAGGACATCTCAAGAAAGAGAAAAAACACGGTTTTTCTCACTCCTTTTACCTCCTCCTTTACGCTGAAATTTCAACCTTTGTAACAAGTCCAAGAGAGTCTCTTGGACTTGATTTCTTGCTGTGCATTTTCAGTTAAATCAAGTTTCATTTATTTGCCATCCATTGCTAGCAATAGAAGTTGGGCTTTCCCACCTTTGCATAAGCAATTGTTGATTGGCGTGGGTTTTAGATTAGTTAGAGTTTCATTTTGTTTTTATTTTCTTCTTTATTTTTTGCTCGCACCTTGTAAGTGATTTGGATTTGCCATCCTTGCAATATCGCGTTGGCTAGCATTTTATTCTAAGTATTTGCTTATTTTTTTTTCCCGCACCTCACAAGCGAAGTTACTTTGTCTATCCATATGAAATCGCGTTGGCTAGCATTTTTATTTAAAGTATCTGCTTATTTCCTTTTGCCTGCACCTCACAATCGAGTAGGCTCTGCCTCCGTTGTGATATCGCACTTGGCTTGTTTTGTTTATTTTTTCTTTAAGGATAAAATTTACCACAAGCCCCGTTTTTGCCCTATATCCTCTCCCCCCGCTGGTTCGACTGATCTAGGGTGATGAGAAAGGGAAAAGATTTGTGTTGGCTAGTTTAATAGGCACCCAGATAAGTATCTTCATTAGAAAGGAGAAAAAGAGGCTTGACCTATGGAGCTAGTGGGGTAGAGGCCGTAGGGGGCTTCGTGGCACTTTGTGTCCTCCAGTTGAGCACCCAACAAGTTTCAAGTTTGACCCGTGGAGCTAGGTGGGAACCTTGTGTTTCCATGTTGAGCACCTAGCATTCTCTTTCTGATCGAAGGAGATAGTCTCTTGGGGTAGACATCTAGAATAGTTCATTTCTTTGCAACAAACACCTTAATTCCCTAAGTCAAAGAGAGACATAAAATTTACTAAAACTTACAGGACCACTTGCATAACATTGTTACAATCATTTACATTTCTCTACATTGCAATCACTTTATTTTAACTTACTCATTTATTGGAAGTCATCATGTTCTTGAATATTTGTTGAAGTAAATGAGTTGATGGTTTAGGAAAATTATTTGAAGTTGATTATTGTGACTCCATAGCACGAGTAGAGACGACACTGGTCATTTTGATTATTTGATTATTTATCTCTTTCATACATTACTGGTTGATTGTTAAAGGATTTGCTTGACATTGAAATATTTGCATCACTGCACGCTGATTCTCATTTTTCTAAGTTATAACACCCAAAAAACATTCTTCAAAAAAGAACTTAGTAAGTAGGGACTACCTCTCTTGGCCTTTAGGAGTTGTGGTCTAAACGAGGGAGTTTAGAACCGAGGTGACAGTGAGTTCTAAACTTATAGTTTCTCTCAAGAACACACCTAGCGGTTGGGAGATTTACCTGTGTCCAAGTGTGTTTTAGGCTGCAACAGACTCTACAAGGGTTATGCTTTCTTGGTTGTGTTTGAGTGCTAGTGTTTCCAATAGCATTTTTAAGACATGCCTATGAAGATTTACCTTTTTGACACCTTCATTAAACCCATAGTTATTTATGGGGTCAAGATCTAGGGGTTGTGTCTATCCTCTGTAGATTGGTTATGTGTTGAGATAGTGCCCCAACATAGAAAACAAATAGTCACACAGGCCATTGTCCAAGCTAAGTATCTGGCATATTCTTTATGCTTGCAAAAAAATTTCATACTTGTATTCATCCTTCATAAGATCCACACTTTAGGGGCCTCTTCTTATGAGTGGAATAGATATCCACATCTCGGATGTTGCTCTTCCAAGGTGATTGTTTCCGTATCTAAAAGCATAAGGAGCTGGTTATTAGCAATGTTCCATGGAGTTTTTGGGATGGGGAAGCATGGGAGCAGAAAAACACAAAAGGTGGGTGTGTGGAAGCCACCCCAAATTGTAAGGAAATTTTGGGGAAATGGGGGGACGTCGAAGTCATAAAAATTAATTTAAAATATAAAAATGATAAATACTAACAATAGCTATTATCATGTAAATGTAAAACTAAAAACTAAAATAATCATTATGGAATTAATCAAATTTCAAATTTCAATTAGTAAATGATACTGAAGTATGTTACTATTGACTATTACCATGTAAAAATAAATTATTAAGTACTTAAAACTAAATATCATCATTATCATTATGCAATGTGTATCTAAATTCATATTTCTCATTTATAAAAGACAGTGCAACATACTATGAAGTTTGAAATAGTCAAATAGTTATTGAACCTATTGCTGCCTAAAACACACTTGGACACAGGTAAGTTTCCCAACCGTTGTGTGTGTTCCTAAGGAAAACTTATGAGTTGAGAACCCACTGTCACCTCGGTTCTAAACTCCTCCGTTTAGACCACAACTCCTAAAGGCCAAGGGGGGTAGTCCCTACTTACTAAGTTCTTTTTTGAAGAATGTTTTCTGGGAGTTGTAAATTACAAAAATGACAATCAACATACAGTGATGCAAATATTTCAATGTCAAGCAAACCCTTTAACAATCAACCATTAATGCATGAAAGAGAGAAACAATCAAATAATCAAATTGATTAGTGCCGTCTCTACTCGGGCTATGGAGTCACAATAATCAACTTCAAATTATTTGCCTAAAGCATCAACTCATTTATTTTAACAAATATTCAAGAACATGATGAATTCCAGTAAATGAGTAAGTTAAATTAAAGTGATTGCAAAGTATAGAAATGTAAATGATTGTAACAATGTTATGCAAGTGGTCCTGTAAGTTTTAGTAAATTTTATGTCTCTCTTTGACTTGGGGAATTAAGGTGTTTGTTGCAAAGAAATGAACTATTCTAGATCTCTACCCCAAGAGACTATCTCCTTCGATTAGAGAGAGAATGTAGGGTGCTCAACGTGGGAACACAAGGTTCCCACCTAGCTCCACGAGTCAAACTCGAAACTTGTTGGGTGCTCAACTGGAGGACACAAAGTGCCACGAAGCCCCCTATGGCCTCTACCCCACTAGCTCCACAGGTCAAGCCTCTTTTTCTCCTTTCTAATAAAGATACTTATCTGGGTGCCTATTAAACTAGCCAACACAAATCTTTGCCCTTTCTTGTCACCCTAGATCGGTCGAATCGACGGGGGGAGAGGATACGTGCAAAAACGGGGCTTGTGGTAAATTTTATAGAAAAAATAAACAAAACAAGCCAAACGCGATATCACAACGGAGGCAGAGCCTACTCGATTGTGAGGTGCGGGCAAAAGGAAATAAACAAATACTTTGACTAAAAATGCTAGCCAACATGATTTCACATGGATGGGCAAAGCCACTTCGCTTGTGAGGTGCAGGCAAAAAGAAGAAATAAGCAGATACTTGGAATAAAATGCTAGCCAACGCGATATTGCAAGGATGGCAAAGCCAAATCACTTACAAGGTGTGGGCAAAAAATAAAGAAGAAAATAAAAACAAAATGAAACTCTAACTAATCTAAAACCCACGCTAATCAACAATTGCTTATGCAAAAGTGGGAAAGCCCAACTTCTATTGCTAGCAATGGATGGCAAATAAATGAGACTTGATTTAACTGAAAATGCAAAACAAGAAATCAAGTCCAAGAGACTCTCTTGGACTTGTTACAAAGGCTGAAATTTTAGCATAAAGAAAGAGGTAAAAGGAGTGAGGAAAACCGTTTTTTTCCCTTTCTTGAGATGTCCTTGAAGCTCTTCCTTTGGGGTGGCCTTAAAACTCTTTTATGGCTGAAATTTGACAAAGTTTTTCCTTGTTTTGTCACTAACCTGCTAAAAACCAGCAAACAGAAAATGATAAAATGTGCCCAAAATCACTTTGGGGAAGTAAGTATGTTAGTGCAATATATATACAAAATTTATACAAAGTTGCCAAATGAATAATTTTGAAAGAACTTGAGTATATAAGAGTTAAAATCAGATTTAAAACACTCAACAAACTAAAATTAAAATGCAGAAATTTGTATTTAAAGAAAGAGAAAATTTGTCCTTTGTTCTTCAAGAAGTGAAGTAATGGGGCATCCAACCGATGAGTCCCACTCTTCAATCCAGATAATTTGCAACTTATAAGATTTTCACTACACAACTACTAGAAGGTGATAATCAAATAATGAGCAAAGAAATCATAAACTTCAAACTAAAAAATATATGAACTTTTTTACTACAAGAATGAAAACTTACAAAATTTATGGAATACAAATACCACAAATCTTACCAAAGCAAATTAGTATGCTTCTTTGGCTAACCAAACTTATGTAGCTCCTTAAGCATGGAAGCAAATAATCAATGAGAATAATGCACACAAGATTCCTCCAAAGATTTTGATTACCAAAGCCAAATGGCTTAAAATTACAATGGCCCAAGCAAGAGGAAGGGTAAGAGAGCAAGAGAAAAAAATGAGAGCATGAGTAAGAGAGTGGGTGTGAGTGTGTAACCCAAATGAGGAGGGGAACCTCCTTAAATAGGAAAAATGAAAGAGAGGCTCTTTTCATGCTAGATAAGTGTCACAAGGGAGAGAGAGGGGCCCAAGAGAGGGGGGGGCGAATTTACTCAAGGAGGGCAAAACCAAAGTTTGAGATCTCAAATATTGGGAGAGAAACTCCCAATTTAATGCTTTTAACCTTATTGTTAGGTCAAATGGGGAAGAAACCACCATAGTGGGGCCATTTCCATTGACTTTAGCTCACCCAACCAATCAAAGAGAGAAAGGGGCACCCCCCCAGATTCAGCAATTCAAAACTTGTTATATGCTTGCTTGGGGGCCCCCCTTTGGGTCTTAAATTTGTCTTAGGAACATAATATAAACATTAGAACCTTTACTTGGCCATCCCAAGTGAATATAGTCACTTTTCCAAAATTTGGCTCTCTAATTAAATGCCCAATTTCCTTATTTCCATAACTGGCATGGGCAAAGGTGACCAAATGGCAAAACCATAGTAATACTTATTCGAATGATTTCAAACTCGGCCTAAGGGTGTAGGAGTGCTCATGCCATTTGTCTTGAGTACCCATACCCTTATACAACATTAAAAAAAACCAAGTAACCCTCTTTTAGTTTAGAACAAATTGTCTTGAGTGACCATTTTCAATGACCAAAAATTAAAAAAACTATGCAAAACTTAATGAAATTCCGCAAGACTCTGGATAATGTCTAGCATGGTAATATAGAACATTCCTAGGCCCCAATCACCCCATGGACTCGATCACTAGAACACCTTTCACCACTTTGAAGGTAATTTTGAGTGAAAAACTCAAATAATTAAAATCTCTAAAAATAAATTTTAATTATCCAAGTGAAAAAACACTCAATGAAAGGACTTCTCTAATGACCAAGTCTTAGGTGATCAAGTTATAAAAAACTAGACCTTCATGCTAACCTATCCTTACAAAATCCCCCGCAGGGGGCATAAATTTCATAGAGAGAAGAAGAGAAGAAGAGCTGCCTTGCTTGATATAATCATTAAGTACTTCATTCTTATCTTCAAGGCACATCCAACATGTGCATGGTACATCTTTGTCCACCTAGTTGGTTTTGGTGGTCAACAGAACCATTAACAACTTAACATAGAGAAGTTAGAACAATGAAATAGGCAAAAGTGAAAAGTCTAATAGTAGATTAAAATTTCTCAAAAAATGCTAAATAGTAAAGAGTCAAGGATTGTCGCGAATATCTAGTATATAATATCTAGAGTCAAAACTACAAACTGGAACAATGAGAAGAGGCTAAAATGGATCAACATTAGATCAAATAAGCTGCAAGCATCAAGGAGTGTTTTCTTTTTTAGTTGAGATAGGATTTAATTGAGTTTTTTTTTTTTTAATTTTTAATTCAATTTTATCAATTTAATCTAATTCAATTTAATTGATCATTTATCATTTAATTTAGTTTAATTTTAATTTTTGTGTAATTATTTTTATTGAAAAATAAAAAATAAAAAAATTGGGGGGCTTCTAGGTGTCCCCCCTCGAAGGGGGGCGTGGGGGGATGCCTAGAAGCCCCCCCTAGGGGGGGAAACGCGTTCCGCACCTGGGGAAACTTGGGGAAATGAGTTTCCTCGAGTTTTTCCCAAAAAAGGGATGTGGGGAAATGTTTCCCCAGGAGTTTCCTCGTCCCGAAAGCGTGGGGAAGCAAGGGGGCGCGTCCCCATGGAAAACTGGTTATTAGAGGCCACTTCATTTCTCTATTCCATTAGCATTTCAATAGAGCATCTCCCTCCTTTTAGATTTTCTTGTGATGCCCCTAGTCATATCCTCCCCACCAAAGGAGAGATCAATAGGATAGTGAGGGATAACATCTATTGGATGTACATTCAGAGATCACTTGGATCTCCCCCTAGTCTCTTGGCCCCAAGATGGCCTTTTATTATGAGCATTTCATGCAGTTACAAGATAGCTGTATTGTTTGTCCTAACTACCTATCAATTCCCTTGGGCGCACAATCTCAACGTCCCACTTGGTTAGTTGTGGTTTTTCTTATACCACCTATGGATTGAGATGGAGCATTTCATTCCATGACATGAGAGGATTTGTTAGTTGAGGCATCTTTGGGAGATTGTTTTTGAGGAAAACTTTGTTTTCATATTTCCCATATGTACTATGAGATACATGTGAGGTTCCATTGCTCGTTTCAGGATTCAGGGGGTTTCCGTTTCCTAGAAATTTTATTTCGCTTCCTTGTTAAAAGATGCTTGGATTTATACATCTGAGAGGCTATTAATGATAGAAGGTAGACCTTGAATGACCTCTCTAGACCTAATACCATTAGGGTCATTACCTCCTTTTTTTAACCTATCTTGACTACTAGAGGTGGTACTGGTAAGCACTAGATAGACTCACCCTTAAATCTTCTTGGTGGAATATGTGTGTGACAACTAATTTCTCTCTACTAGGCTAGAAGACATTCCACTTCTATGAGACCTTAGAGCCATACTTGCTCCTTATAAAGTACTGCAAACTAGGTTCCGTTCAAATAGCTAGACTTCCATCATGATAATTTTATCCTCAGCCTCAAATGTTATGAGTGATGGTTCCTTTTTGTCTAAAGCCCCTCCAAGGATTACCCAACTAGGCCACCTCAACCCTGGGTTCTCCCTAGAGGACATCATCAGGCTTTGTGTTGATCCCTTCACAGTTATAGAGGATGACAGGGATGCTTATTCTCCCTCTACCTCTCTTTTTTCTTCCACTTCTATCTCCATTTATGGGTTGAACTAGAGCCTCATGCTTGTTAGGCTTTGCACTTTTATCTTACTTAGGGCATGCTCAACTCTTCCATTTATTGACCTTTGTCTCTTTTGTACTTTGTTAGTTTTTCTTGGTTTCCAGGAGTGTCAAGAGACACTCCGATCATCCATGGATGACTAATTGTACTTTCTAGTTCCATTGACCTTTTTCCTTGGTCATTTGTGGACATTAATAAAGTTAACTTATCTTATCTTATCTCAGACTATATATGTTTATTGAAAATCATAGTATTAGGAGATGTCTTGCCTACACCAGATTGCTTTCTTCAAATCTCCTATTTAATCTACCTACAATCTATATTTTTAAAAGTATGTAGAAGCATATTATGCATCTTGAACAAGTTTTTCACTTTTAGAGACATAAGGTGTCGCACAAATGTACAAGCATGTAGAAACATATTATGCATCATGAACAAGTTCTTCACTTTTACTGAGGCCCTTGATTTCTGGGTTTAGACTTCTCACAAATTTCTTTGCTTCTATACTGTCTACAATAATGTGCATCTTGAACTTCAATTCGGAACATTTCAACTAAAGCTCTACCTACAAAGATTTTTCTTCATAGGTATTTCTGTGAAATGGTATCTCATTTGGATCCATGGAAAATGCATTATATATACGGATATACTGATTTAAATTTGATTCTAGATTCTATAAAGCATATTTTGAATCATGAATGAGTTTTCAGCTCTAACTGAGACCCTTGATGCTGGGTTTTCCACATATTTTTTCTTACATAAATAAAGCAGCTATGATTGTTTTCTGGATAGCTGGGTACAATAGCATTTCTACTAAAGCTCTAGGCACAACTAAAATGCTAGTGTTTGTTGATAAACAATTTTTTGAAAGTTCTTTGGTGTGGATGATGGAAAATGTGGGAAATGCTCCAAACTAAGTTTCAATAGTCATGACTAATTCATTGTGTCTATGCATGCCTGTTCAAATAGGGCAGGAGAAAATGTTGAGAGCGGTATCAGTTCATAATGGGAAGGAAGAAGGCAGTAAAACACATCACGAGCCTGTAGCTGACTCTAATTCAGAAAAGTCAGAAAAGGAAAACTTTACAAAAGCCAAGAATGTCAGAGAAATGATAAGATTAACTAACCTTGATAAATACAGTTGTAAAGGAGATGCATCTTCTCTTCTTGAAGAGGACAAGGGGAATAGTTTTTGTGACAGAATGGTTTCTTCTGAAGACTATTGCACAAGTCGGGTGACCTCCATGAACCAGAACCAATCACCCAAAAAGTGTGAATGCTCCTTGCAAACAGCAGAAAATCAACGCTCAACTGTGGCTGTTTCTTTTGTAGATTATAGCAATATTGATCTTTCTCTTCCACAAGAGATTGGTGGCATTGTCAAAAAGGAACAGAACAGTTGTGTAGTGGCTTGTGGGTCAGGGGACCTGATGCCTTGTAGTTCTGATCCAACTTCCAGTAGATGGATTATATATGGGGTGGATTTCAGAAAAATATTTGTGTTGCAGAGATTAGATGTGTATGAGTCAGATGCTCTTAATGCTCTTATTTCAAGTGTTCATGAAAAGATGGGTGATGCTGTTCAAAGCC
>LPNX010153421.1:0-116099 GCA_001517045.1 Pseudotsuga menziesii | reverse complement strand
ATATATATATATATATATATATATATATATATATATACATAAGGGGCAAAAATTACCTACATTTCTAGATACATCCATTTAAGTCCTTGAATAGGTTGTGTCCTCACATTTCTTGTGCCATATGTGACAATGATATTTCCTACAAATGGTTGAGATAGAGGATCTTGAGCGAGGATAAACTGTATTTTCCAATTTTCCCCCAAGTTTCCGGGACGGGGGGACGCAGGAGCGGGGAAACGCACATTCGGGACGTATGGAGACCACCCCCAAATTTAGGGATATTCGGGGGGGACGTCTCTAAAATTAAAAAAAAAGAAAAAATCAAAAATAATAATTCATTTGATGTATATTAATGATTGTACAATGTAAATACTAAATATATCAGTTTATTTTCTAAGTAGTACCAAGTAGGAATTGTAAAATGTGAAAATAATGGGAAAACATTAAAAAAAAATTCCCAGGGGCATGGTTGGGGAGGGAAAGTTTCGCCAGGAGTCCCCAAGTCCCCGGGATGCAGGAAACGCGTCCCCGACCCTGCAGGACATGTCCCCGTGGAACACTGGTATTTTCCTTTCCATTGTCTTACAATCTTCATCATACTAGCAGTTCCTAGGATGTGTACCAGAGGGATGAATTATCTTATGGCTGCGAATGGTGTGGGGAATTGAGTGAAGAGAAAATTGATCAGAACTGAAACTGGCTGAGGGTCAGACTGATATGGAACCAGAATTGACCTGTGAACCAGTTTATGAACTGTCCTACTAAAAAATTCAAAAGATATTAGTGGATTCTTTCTATCTACTGAATATCTCTCTAGTTCAAAATCCTCTGTACAATTCATGGATGCAAAGCTCATCGTCAATAAGGTCATGGATGACATTTGCCAGTTCTTTGTGTGGGTATTGAAGTTGCCTAGAAAAATGACATCACCTAAAGAAGAGTAGTATGAGATCTCCAACTATAATTCAAAGTATAGGTCGCCATCTGTATCAACAACAAAAGTTGAGATGTTGAGTGAAAATAGCAAGCTGCAATAAAGACATATTGGGAGGGGGGGGACCCTCTAGACCTGGAACAGCATGTCTCTGAAGTGCTCATTGAAGATGAAGGTCAATAGTGAAATCTTAAGCCTCATACAATCACGGATAAGGAAAGCCACATCCTCAGAGCCATGGAATACCTCCTGATATTGGTGTCTCACATCTAAATGCTGTGATCCAATGATATCCAGTAACAAGGGGAGAGCCCTTTCAGGGATCTCATGGGTCTTAGTGAGAAAAATAAGATCCCTCATAGATATAATCATATATCATATAGCATGCTGGTCTGTACCCGGAGAAAGCCCAAAACACACCATTATGATTCCAGCAGGTGATAGAAATGCTGCCTCCACCTGCCAAGATGCGTGAACGCCAACCTCAAGGTTGGGGGCGGGGGGGCGGGGGGGGGCATGAAACACTGACTTTTCATTTTGATTATACCCCATTTGCAATCTGAAAATATCAGCAGAAACAAAAGTATTTGTAGACGTCAGCAGAAAAAAAGGTGGGCGTCGGGGATCATGAATCACTGACTTTCCATTTTGGATTAAACCCCATTTGCACTCTGAAGATAATAGCAGAAACAAGAGTATCTGTAGACATCAGCAGACAAAAAATTATGGATTTTTTTTGTATTATCTAATTGCAGATTATCCGCTATCTGTTTTTAGATTATCAGCCTTGAGGACTATGGGTTATAACTATCTCATGTAGGTATTATGTTTATGATTTTATATTCCTATTTACATTAGCATGTATCTATTTTGACATCTAAATGATTGATTTGTCATGAAATGAATTTGTCATCTTTTTTTGTTAATTTTCGAATTTTTTTGTGTTTATAAGTACGCTGAGTTTCTGCCAAGTACCAAGTTACTCTTATTGATTAGCTTGTCGAGTCATTGTCGAGTTTGAGTCATGTCACTTTGATTAAAAATTTAAAACTGATTTCACTAGTTTCTCTCAAGTTGCCAAATTGACTACGATTTCAGAGATATCTGCGCTCTAATGTATTGGATTAACTTTAGCATACCTGCTAATTTCATGTGTTAAGTTCATTATCACTACTCCACTTTACAAGGGTCAAAGTCTAGTTTCACTCGTAATTTTCTACATAGCAATTTCTTGAACTTTCTAAGATAATGGATAATGGGACTCCAGAGTTGATAAACCAATTTTAGCCAAGTACTAATCTGAGGATATGATTATTTATATAAAAAATAATTTGTTTATAACCACTATATATTACAGATTTACTGGGCCTAATGGTTAAGAATGTGTGTTTCGTCTTGGAGGTCACAGGTTCAAATCCAAAGGGGGTAAGGTATGTACACCTCCGTAGACTTTAGCAGTTAAATTGCTGCATGGAGGGGGTCCCTTGTCCCATAAACAAGGGGGTCTTATAGTCCATGACCTTAAAATTAGATTATTATTATTATTAATCTTATTATTATACTGTTAACGCGTGAACTTCTATATCATGTAGCTGCTAAATATTTCATTTTCAATACATTAGAGATTTGGACTATTGTTATCAGACTGTCTGATATGTTGATTAGTAAAGCCTTCTATTGTACTATATATTTTTTCAATTTTGTAATTACATAATATAAGACACCGCTATTTTTGCCAAAAAAAAGAATTCTGTTGCATACTTTAAAGATTTATTTTGTTAATGGTATTTGCTTGAATTTACTCTACTTTATTGACAGTCATTCTTGAACTGGAGATTTATTTATCAGTTATTTTTTACAGAATCAGTTCCCCAGAACATTGCAAGCACTCATCATTCATGGGCTTTCACCTATAGGTGCAGAAATTCTCACCCAGAAATTTGATGCAATGGACAAGGAAGTGGCAAAGGAGGAGCAGTAAGTCATAGAATTAGTTGAATAATTTGCGCATGATACAATTTAGATGCTTGGATGAATTGATTGTGGCTTTGAGGAACTAGAATCTTCTCGTCTTTATTGATAAGCTTAATGTGGAACCTTTTTCAGAGTTTTCAATTTCTGAAACCTTAAGTACCAGTTTAGACATGTTGACAATCAAATGGTTGGCATTTCATTCATCTACAGGGAAGAATTTTACAGGTTATTTTACAGTGTCTTTGATGATCAGCATGCAGCTATGGAAACTATTTTGAAAGGGAAAGAATGCTTTTCATTCCTGGTATGAAGTTGAGGCTATGCTCCATTCTTTATTCTTTTTTGTCTTTCCAAATTCTACATTTTATGATTTTCATTTTAAGATATTTAGTGGGGTCTGAATCCTGATTACTAGCTCTTTCCTGCTTATGCCATTTTTGAAGAAGAAGACTGTCAATAGAAAGAAATATGCAAAGAAAATACTATAGTGAATCCCTACAAGTGAGAGCAGAGAAAAATTTCTCATTTTTCACAGTTTTATTTTTGATACTTTGAGCCAACAACATTATTTTCTTCAGTCTGTTCAAGGTGCACATACAGCAGGCCTTTTCATTTCATTCAATATCAGAAAAATGAGCTCTGTCATGTTGAAATTGAAGCTTTACTGTGTAAAACCAATATTTTAAGAACTGGAAGTGAACTCAGAACCAGCCAAGGGTCTGATCAAACTGGAACCAGAAACTGGTCCTAACTGGCCAGGGAACCAGTTTACTAAAAATACATAAATTTTGTTTTTTTATAAAAGCATACATCATATTCATGTACATCAAATAATACCCAAATCATTAGACACAAAATAAGCAAAATTTGAAATGTTTTAGGGTTTTTTTGGGCGGGGGGTGGGTGGGGTCCAGGCCAGTTCAGAACATTGAACTGGTTGGTTTGACTGGTTCTGAGATGAGCCAACCTGTTTGGTTGGCCAAACTGGCCAGTTCAGTATAGAACCAGTCACCGAACCAGTTCAAGGGTCAGTCCATCTGAAAATAGGGTCAAACCAGCTGAACCGGCTGGTTCTGCTTTGGCTGGATTTTAAAACACTGGTCTAAACTTGCTGACAAAACTTGGATGCTTGTTTGCATGGCGTCCTAGTCGCCTGCTTTGTTTTAATATTTTAAGTTTTATCACCTTGCCATTTTTTTTTCTCAGTTTGACCATTAGACCCTAATGGCTCATCTGGACAGCTTTGCTTCCATCATCCATGTTCCCATGTAGCATGTGCAATTGTGTATGTTCCCCTTTTTGTGGCTGTTCTAAATTTGTCGCTCCCCAATAGAAAATGATGCAATATACTAATATAATTCTGGATGCATTTAATGATATAGAACAAGTTTATGATGGTTAGTTGGATTATCAATTGCTGTCCCCTTTCTGTTGCTGTTCTAAATTCATGTCATTTCCTAACAAAAATTGATGCAATATATTAAGATAATTCTGGATGCTTAACAATATAGATCATGTTTATGATGGTTGGTTGGATTATAAACTGTTGTCCTTCCCATGAATTTAAAAAATATTTTCATAATGTTTTTGCAGGCTTTGAAAAATGTAATGAAGCTATACTTGGCCTAACTTGTGAATCACCCAAAAGTTATGATGTTGAACATTGAAGTGAACTTGAATGAGCTCCATAAGATTGTTTAGGATAGTCAAAACAGGTATAACATTGTTTCTTCTTCCATAATTTTTACTTCAATTTGGATGGTCTTCAAAAATATGCACCACAGGGTACAACTTGAGTTGAGAAAGCGAGTTTCTTCTGATATTATTCGGTTAAACAAAGAGCTGATACTTTTTTTTGCCTGGTCAATCTTCTTTGCAAAAAACTGTATGCTCATGAGAAGTCCAAACTGCAAGTTCTAGAGAGAATTTTGAATACTTGAGAAAACTATTAATCCTTACTAGATGATAGTTCATTCTACCAAATACTCTTAATAAACTAGCCCACTTGATTCTGTGGTTCTATGAATTCATTCTATGCCATTGATATCTAAGTAGCTTCTGAACATTATTACTCTGGGGAATTTCCTAGTTGTCAATGTTAGTGACAGAGGCTTATTTATGATGTACACTATCTGTAAATACTGTACACTTATGCATTTCATTTCATTCTATGCCATTGATATCTAAGTAGCTTCTGAAGATTATTACTCTGGGGAATTTCCTAGTTGTCAATGTTAGTGACAAAGGAGGCTTATTTATATGTACACTATCTGTAAATACTGTACACTTGTGCATTTCATTTTAGAGTATATCTAGATTCTATTCCCACTCTGGAAAATTGCATATCATTCTCTTTGTACCAGAAAAGAAAGAAAGCGTATACAAACTTTTGATCTTAACCAGATTATTAGCTTAGAATGTAGCTAAATGTTTGTTTGATGGTATTGTGATGCTAAATTCTGAAAAGCTGCAGAAAATGTCTTTTTGGCACAGTTTTGTTTGAAGTTCTGTAATAATTACTTACATTCAAATCAGGAGATGTTTTTAACAATATCAATGTAAATACTATGTAGACCTTTGAAATCTAGCGGTAGGCATTCTTAATAGTAGGTACACTTCTTTGGATATTTGAATAATACAAATTTTCAGTCTCTCAAAAGCATGTTGTATTTTTTCAAGTAATTGTACTATGCTTACTTTCGTAGTCATACTGGTATATCCCCAGCTGGTCACATGAAAATATCATGATTTTTATTGGAGCTCCTTTCATGCATAGTGCAATGGAAGCTTCAGGCTGGAAAATCTTCCAAAATATTTTATCCTAGTTTCTGCATCTAAGTTTCCAACACTTCCTTGTAATTGCCTCAATTTTTGAAACCTAAGAAATTCCCTTGAATCATTCAAACTCTGACAAGGTGCATGTTAGTTGGTTACCTTCAACGGAAATATTTTGTAACATAAATTGTGTTTATTGGCATTTTTAGTGAATGCAAGATAAAGTCAATTGTGCATGTAGACTGCTT
This sequence comes from Pseudotsuga menziesii, assembly GCA_001517045.1. Lineage (NCBI taxonomy): Eukaryota > Viridiplantae > Streptophyta > Pinopsida > Pinales > Pinaceae > Pseudotsuga > Pseudotsuga menziesii. The sequence continues at coordinate 110,168 of LPNX010153421.1, read as the reverse complement.
GCTTAAAATCCATTAACCTATGACCTGTTGCAAACCAGGTAAAGTGGAACAAGTTACTAGGGTAGATAGCCAGAACATGGGTGTGTATATAGATTGGGAAATGGATCAGTAGGAAAGGTGTGACACTTTTCAGCATTGCGAGACATGGGCACAAAGTCGTTTGAAAAAAATATATTGAATCTGAAGTCAAGTGTAATTTAAAATGTAAAAATAAAACCTAAGAATGTGAAGGTAGTGATCTCATAAGATGCAGTCCTATGCAGGAAAAAGTTAATTGAATAACAATGATCATCTAGGAAGCATCAGTGTGAAGGTCAGTATAGAATGTACCTAGTCAGTTGTCAGGTTTAAACACAGCCATATCGATCTCACAGTTATCGTTTGAAGGAACATGAACAAGAGAAGCATGGAAAACCAAGCTACTGTTTTCCCAAAAAAATTAATTTCAAGTACTGTAACAGGTTGTAATGATAACCAGGAATGGCTGAGGGACATGTCCAAATTCAAAATCATCCCTTTGGCATCACATTTAAGACTCTAATCCCCGTCATCATTCTTGTGATCTTCTTTATCCTCGGACTCAAGGTGAAGGTCAAATGGACAAGAGGGAATCATATTTTTGAGTGAAAATGACTGGTAAATGCTATTTTGGATAGACTAGTCTAGGTTCTCTTGGTTTAGAACATCAGGTATTAGTAGAATGCATAAAAAAATGCACAAGGAAGCAACATCTAGATAACAAGATACAGTTCATAAATATATCTCAAAAGCATTTTCAAAGTGGACAACCTCAAAGGAATTTGAGCATTTATGAGATCATTTTTGAGTTTTCAGCAAGTAGGGTAGTTAACGTTGAGTTTTTGGCAGGTATGGTAGTAAGCTTTGAGTTTTCAGCTCTCAAAAGAGTAAGTTGTGGACTGATAATAACCATTCTGATCTGTACCTAATCTATAATAAACATATTCATTTCTTTATTCTTATAATGTTTCACAACAGATATGTGCATATTACTCCTTCATGCTAAGATTACAACTGAATATTGAGAGAACAGAACATAACAATGATCCATATAAATCATAAAGACAAGAATATTCATGATAGGGGGCATTATATTACTTCATTCCAGAATCACCAGCAAATACATTGTCTTTCCCACAACATACCAATGGGTTTCCCATACAATAACAAATCCACAACAACTCAGGACAATCCATAACTGCAAAGCAGCAACCTATCATCTATGATCAACAATGGTTAACTTAGTAATCAATCCTTTTCACTAGCCTCTAAGAGCCGTTTAGACAATATTGGCCCGTGGCCATCTTTGACCATATCAAAACCCTAACTTAACTAACTTAGCTGTCTACATAATTACAATCCATCATGCATAAATAGAATATATCCACATAACCCACAATAAAGAATTCTTGCCTCCAATGTCGGTATGTTGTAGCTCTGACTAAGTCTCTTTTGTTATGTGTGGCACCATTGTAGCTATCAAAATATTGTGTTGGTGTTGATCTTGCCACATTCTTTGCCCACAAAAATTAAGGGGCCAGCAAGCCTCAACCTCACTTGTTCACACTTCCTCAAGTCAACTGTGTGTCACATCTTCCTTTTGACCACTCTATTTTGTTTCTTCAAATCACCCTTCAAATGAAGGGGCCAACTCCGGGACCAATGCACTTGCATGGGTTTCAAATTGTTGAAAGTTTTTCAGCTCCTTAGACATCTCCCCAAAATTATGGAAGCCCCTGCAATGAAAGATTGATCTTGCTTGGCAATGAGTGGAAAGGGTTGCATCTACATCACAACTTGTCACAACATATCTGCAAATGAATCAAGTTGGTGTAGGTCTAAATATTGCGCTTCCTCAATCGACCATGATTCTTTGAGTGAGGTCTTGTATTCATGCAACGTTGCTAACTCATCATCTACTTGTATCTCAACTAGCTTGGCCTTGCATTTTGAAGGATCTATCAATAGTGGGGCATTGCTATTAATGTATTTGATTGTGTCCCACAACTTGATAATGGCTTTCCGCCAACACTACAATAGGCCCATGCAATTGTATGTTAAACTATAGATAGTCAAATTCTTAACAAAGGTTATTCGCTACTACTCATGCACCTCCACTTGTTTGTAGATCAACCAAAGGGTCTATTCTATCCATTGCTTAACCGTTGTTGGGTGTCCTAGTTGCATCCGGTGTTGAGCCCCAATTGCAAAGAAAAATCTATTTCTCACAATTATTTTTTAGAACATATATAGTCTAATATATTCACTAGATTTTGGTAAAGAAATTGTTCATTTAGTTGAAGGTATACCTTTTGCAACTTTGGCCACATGTGTTCTAGTCATGACCATACCTTCTCTAAGTCATTTGTTACAATGGGCTTGACCTGTCTTTGCAATTCTCTATTGACAATGACTTCATCCAATGAAAGTTGGAGGTGTTGGTTATTTTGTTGAAGCTCCCTAGCTTTGTTCACACCAAACTACCTTGTGGACAACCTCTTTTGTGGTAAGCCTTGCAATATGCAATGGGTCCTTAGTTGAACCACTCCCTGATATTAGAAGTGCTCACAAGTGGACTAGATTGATGATCCGGATTTATGTAGAAATGCAACAGAATACACAAATAACCATAGAAACAGATATGCAACGGAAATAACACTTCATTTCATTAATCAATAACTGAAACTTGTTTACATACAGAATGGAAATAAACTAGCTAGAGTGCTGGTAGCTTATCTCTGAAAAGAGATGTGGCGGCTACATGCCTCTGAACTCCGTGTTACAATGAGGCTCGAAGGCCTATATATTATTGAGAAACAATAGAAACCCTACACATCCAAAAACCTAACCCAAGGAGGTGAAACGCCAAAATGTGGGTCTCGTTGGGTAACTTGGTACATCAATTTCCCGGGGTTGTAACTTTAGCATACTATCTCCGTTTGACGCACATGATACATCTTTAGAAATATTTGTTTAAGGACTACATTCATAAATGGCAAGAATTAAGTCTGAAATGGACTCATATTTCCTGACTATTCAATGCCGAAAAAACGTCGTTTAGGGCCTCAAAACAGCTCCAGAAGTTTAGGACCCGAAAATGCCAAAAATAGTAAATTGTGCTACAATTAAGGAAACTGAAAAACTGAAAGAAACAATGGTGGGGGTCCAAGTGGAATAGGTGGGTGGCCACCAATATCCTCCTGGATCATTCCTCCCCCCTTAGGAAGCAATTGTCCCCATTGCGTTGGGTTCCTCCATGAGATGAGGAAACTTCTATTGAACTTGGTTTTTGGTGAGCCACTTTCCTTGGTGAAGGAGTTGGCCTGCTTTGACAACTCGATATAGCTGGATCTTCTGCTGACGGGTGTTCTTGATATGTGTGTCCATAATCCGATCGGTTGTGGCTTGTTCCATGCAGTCGGGGTGTAACTCTGTTGGTGTGAGTTGTTCTGCCGTGTCTGATGTGTCCAGTAGAGGTGGAAAGTAGGGCCGAAGGCGGTCCACATTGAACACTAGGTCCAGACCAAGGAATGGTGGAATACTGAGCTCGAAGGCATTGTCCTCGACAGCCTTGGTGATAGTGTATGGCCCATATCGAAGCGAGCGAAGCTTGTGGTGGAGTCCAGTGAGGCGCTCCTTCTGCAAATGTAGCCACACTTTGTCACCCACCTGGAAGTTGTGTTGCACCTGATGTTGATCATGTCGCTGCTTGTACTTAGCATTGGATCTGTCCAATATGTCATGGACCTGTTGGAAAATGTGTTGAATGCACTCAATGAAGCTGTTCGCCTTGGAAACTTCAGACTGGATATGAGCTGAATCAACTTGAGCAGCTACAAATGGCATGGCTACGTCAATGGGACATAATGGCTGGAATCCCAAGCCCACCTGAAAGGGGTTGTGGTTGGTTGAGTTGTGGAGGGTGGAGGGCCCGGTTATAGCTGTGTTGTACATAGGGGAGGCTCTCATCCCATGTGCGTGGATGCTTTGAGTTGTACATGTGCAAAATGTGTACGATCATCCTGTTGACGACCTCTGTTTGGCCATTAGTCTGGGGATGGAAAGCTGTGGACTTAGTGAGCTTGGTGTCTAGCATTGACCATAGGCTAGACCAGAATGTACTAAGCAATTTGTTGTCTCGATCTGAGATTATAGATTGTGGGATCCCAAAGTGTACCCACACTCGTTTAAATAAGAGTTTAGCAGTGGCTTTTGTTGTGATATTCTTCTTGTAGGCCGCCATTATGGCCATCTTTGAGAATCTGTCAACGACCACAAACACACAGTCGTTGCTGTGCTTAGTAGAAGGAAGGCTCGACATGTAATCCATGGAGATGGATTCTCAAGGTCGACTAGGGGTAGGCAACAAAGTATAGAGGCCTTGCTTCTTGATGGATCGTTTGGCAATGGTGCAGGCAGTGCAGGATCGGATGTACTTCCCGACGTTCCGTCGAAGGTTTGGCCAATAGAAATACTTCTGCAGTACTGCCACTGTTTTCTCGACCCCGAAATGCCCAATGACCTGACTGTAGTGCGTTTCCCAAATCATCTTGGCACGCTCGCTCGAAGGAACACAAAGGTGTCCCATGTGACATAGTAGTACATCCTGGAGGTGAAATTTTGGAACATGGTTTTCCTCCAAGAGTGTCTGGTATGTGTGGCTGAATTCTGGATTGCTCTTGTAGAGAAATGGTCAATCAGAAGTCTCGTGCCCACAAGAGTTGAGCACGGTGGTTATCACCATGATTGGTGGTCGGCTAAGGCAGTCTGCAACATTATTGGTGCTTCCCTTCTTGTAGTTGATGTTCAAATGAAACTGTTGTAGATATGTGGACGACTTTTGATGGCGATCGTTCTGTAACTTCCCTTGTGTTTGTATGAACTGCAGGGGTTGATGGTCTGTGTGGATGATCGTTTCTTTCCCCAAAATGCAATGCTTCCATTGTCGGCAAGCCTGTACAATGGAATACATCTCTTTGTCATAAGTGGGATATTTGCGGACTGTGTCGGACAGTGTCTCACTGTGATAAGCAACTGGATGCCCTTATTGAGTTAGGACTGCCCCAATAGCATAGTTAGAGGCATCTATCTCGATCTCAAATGGTTGTTGCAAGTTTGGTAATGTGAGCACTATGGCACAACAAAGGCGATGTTTCAATTCTGCAAACGCCTTCTGTTGAGTTTTCGACCAAAAGAATTTTGCTTTCGCTCCTCCCTTGGTGACTTGACTCAAGGGCCAAGTGATATGAGAGAATCCCAACACGAACCTGTAGTAGAAATTAGCAAGGCCCAGAAAGCTGCGAAGCTCTGTTAGAGTAGTTGGGGCTGGCTAATCTTGAATGACTTGGATCTTGGTTGGATCCACATGTACCCCACACTCATCAATAATGTATCCTAGATACTGAACCTAAGTCATGCCAAAAGTGCACTTGTCCAAATTGGCACACAACTTGTGCTGTCGTAGTGTTTGGAGGACCTGTCGGATGTGGTGGAGGTGCTCTTCCCAAGTCTGGCTGAATATCAGGCTGTCATCCAAGTACACTACTACAAATGAGTTGGTGAATGGCCGCAAGATGTCGTCCATCAGTCTCATGAAGGTTGCAGGAGCATTCATCAGTCCGAAAGGCATGACCAACCATTCAAAAAGGCCCTCCTTGGCTTTGAAGGCAGTATTCCACACATCGGTCGGTTCGATCGGTACCTGGTGATACCCAGACTTTAAGTCGATCTTGCTAAAATATTTCGCCCCTTTAAGCTGGTCCAGGAGGTCATCAATCTGTGGGATCGGGTACCTATTCCGGACAGTGATCTTGTTCAACGCCCGATAGTCAATACAGAGTCTCCAAGTCCCATCCTTCTTTTGTACCAACATGATCGGGCTCCCACAAGGCGATGAACTTGGCCGAATGTGACCCTTTTGCAGCAGCTCCTGAATTTGCCTCTTGATTTCATCATTCTCCATAACAGAGCGTCGATAGATCGGTCCACTGGGAAGCGACGCACCTGGGGTCAGATCGATGGGGTGCTTGACCTGACAGTGGAGAGGCACCCAGGTGGGTGAGGTGAATATGTCCCCGTACTCCTCCATGACCTTGTCCATTTGTTGTTGTCGTGTGGAGGGTCCCTGTCTGAAGGTCGTGGCGACGATCTTCTTCTTTCCTTGAGGGCGGATCATCAAGAAAACAAACTTCCCGGTTTTGGAAATGAGCTTACTGCATTGTTTTGCAGTAGCAAAAAAGTTAGCGGCAGGAGGTGGTACCTCTGGTATCCTGTACAAATTATTTCTCAACGTAATAATAACAGCGCGAAGTTAGGACTCATACATAGCATGTCGCTTCCATAAGTATGGTTGACCTAATAATACATCACAAACATCAAGAGGAGCAATATCACATAATACCTCATCGGTGAAGGGCTTGATGCTGTAGGGAAGGCGGCACTGTTGGTTGACGCGGAGATCCCGTCCTTGGTGAAGCCACCCGATGGTGTACGTTTGCGGGTGTGCTGTGGTCGGTAAACCCAACCGCTTCACGACCTTTGCTGAAATCAGGTTCTTTTGGCGCCCATTGTCGACATTGAACTGTAGCAGGGAACCCTTTACCCACATCTGGGAGTGGAAAAGACGCTCCTCCTCCTCTGAATCTTTTGGTTCTTCCTTTTGGATCTTCGTGGTGGCAACTGTGGCGTTGGGCTCTGCATTGATAATCTTCTTCCCTCTGTCATTCACTTTCTTGGGTTCCGATTCAGTGTCAGAGTATGCATTTGATTCAAAAGCCTTTATGTCAGCCACCAGTGACTGCTTGGCCCGATACTCACTTGTGTTGTGAGTGGGGCTCTTATGGAACTCGCACCACTTTCCTGCTTCCTTCTTCGGCTTTGCAGTGTTGCTCTTTGCTTGCGGCTTTGGTAAGTTTTCTTGAGTTGCCATGCCTTAGCTGTGTCCTTGGTTCTACGGTTTGGGGGCACCTTTCCCTTGCTTCTGATTTGCAGATCCAAAGTCTCGCTTTTTCTGTTTGAATTTTTGCTCAATTTTGGCAGCATACCGATATGTCGTACCAAGTGACGAGATGTCGAGGAACTCCATTTCCTCTTGAATGTATTTGTGCAGACAACTGCGGTACTTTAGCACCAAATGTTTCTTTGAATCTTTGATACCCACCTTGGTGCGCAGGGTATGGAACAGATTCTCATGCACATTTTGATCTCTTTGCTGCCGCAGCGTAATCCATTGTATGTACTTGTCCTCATAGTTTCCCACCAGATAATATTGTCTCTTTATGGCATCTCGAAAAGAATTCCAAGTGGGTACGGCCGAGAACAGAGAGGGTTCCTCCTCCTCCTTTCTTTCACAGTAGGTTTTGGCACGAGTCCTTGACATGGGGGGCAGCTTTGAGTAGAGAAAAAATGATCTTTTCCCAGTCGGAAAAGTCATGAACCGAGAAATATCCTTCTAATAGATTCAACCATCTGTCTACTGTGTCTGCATTTATTCAGCCATCAAATATGGGAATGTTGAAGTTTACTTGTACCTTAAAAGGGGTTGCACCTCCAGAGTGGCTGCTAGATGCAGATGCGTCGCCAGTGGGAAGTCGTTGAAGGATCTGGACGAATTTATCCATCATCGCGTTCCTTTGTTTTTCAAGGGCCTCCTCGAGCAACATTTTGATAGGATTTTCTGCGCCCTCATCTTTCTTTTCGTCCCCCATGGGTGGCCGTCGGGATTTGCGAGGCTAATCTTGCAAAGGTTCAACCAGATCGAGCCTTAACTCTTTATACCCCACCCTCGATGGGGACATGCAAAGAAGGATCGAGAAAGAGCAGATTGCTCTGATACCACTGATTCGGATTTATGTAGGAACTCAACAGAATACACAAATAACCATAGAAACAAATATGCAGCGGAAATAACACTTCATTTCATTAATCAATAACTGAAACTTGTTTACATACGGAATGGAAATAAACTAGCTAGAGTGTTGGTAGCTTATCTTTGAGAAGAGATGTGGCGGCTACATGCCTCTGAACTCCGTGTTACAATGAGGCTCAAAGGCCTATATATTATTGAGAAACAATGGAAACCCTACACATCCAAAAACCTAACCCTAGGAGGTGAAACGATAGAATGTGGGCCCCGTTGGGTAACTTGGTATATCAATTTCCCGGAGTCGTAACTTTAGCATACTACCTCCGTTTGACGTGCATGATACATCGTTAGAAAGATCTGTTTACGGACTACATCCAGAAACAACAAATATTAAGTCCGAAACGAACTCATATTTGCCCGACCATTCGATGTCGAAAAAACGTCGTTTAGGGCCTCAAAACGGCTCCGGAAGTTTAGGACCCGAAAATTCNTAAATTGTGCTACAATTAAGGAAACTGGAAAACTGAAAGAAACAATGGTGGGGGTCCAAGTGGAATAGGTGGGTGGCCACCAATATCCTCCTGGATCAATTGAGAGACTCTTGGAAGACTCCATGCCAATGATTAGTCCTTGATAATTGATGGATTAGACTTTATCTGCAATTTTCCTTTGAAATCAATTGTATTATTCATCAAGATGGTGAGGTTGTGAACTCACTCTTGAGTGTCAGTCGTGAGACATTAAGCAATGCTAAAATTTTCTCGGCACACATCATATCCATATAATATCCTTGATTTCTAGCCAATTATTTGAACATTGCTAATGTTGAAAGGTGATTTAAAGGTGAACATGGGTGCTGAATCGACTTTCGCTGAGGGGAGCCTTTAAGGGTAAATACTAGGCACATACCTTTGGCTTCCTTGTGTTGTTGTGTAGTGGTTTGAAGTTGTGTGGCCTCATCCACAACATCAACCATGTCTTCATCTTCATCTACCTTTTAATCATCGATCAAGAAGTCATAAATACCCAAGAGGATGATGCTTTAGATCATCCCTATCACTTGCACCACCCATTTTGGGAGTGGGTAAGAAGGTGTCTTGGGTGGAATGGACGGTGTCGACATTTTAGCGGGGCTAGTTGTAACAAACATAAATATAATTATAATATAATAACAACAATAATAACAATGATAAATATTAAATACATTAATTAAAATTCAAAGGGTACAACCCTTTGTTATAACTTGCAACGCACATAAATATAATTATAATGATAATGTGCATTTCTTCTGTCTTATATGACTTTTTGAATGAGACGGGTGACGTCTTTGGATCAGCAATCTGGGCTCTCCTTGTGCTTCGGGATATAGACGATCACTATGTTCATCAGTTGAACTCATGGATCTGTTAGATCAGTTTCGCCATTACAGCATTCTCATTTTTGTTTCTGATTTGTATCTCTAGATGTTTGAGTCCTAGCCCTATATCTATGCAGTGCATTTTGTAAATTCCACTGAGGAAGGCACTTAAGATGCCCTTTGATTCAATATGAATATCAAGGACAAGTTTTTTTCTTCTGAAAAAATTATATTAATATTGGTAAAATAACAATAATAATGATGAGAAATATTGAATACATTAATGAAAAGTCAAATGATACATACCCCTTCTCTTTGTGACTAATCAATGCATATAAGTATATCATTAGAAAGGTCATTGTAAGCATATCATTCTATTAATTGTTCATTATTTTATATATTCTTATATGCATTGCAAATATCTTTCATCAATTTAATAGTGAACATGAAGTATCAACTTCATTTGACATCATAACCAATTTTGACTAATTGTGGGTTTAAATACCCACAATCTTTTTTAGCAATGTTGTTTTGTAACAATGTAATTTAGACAGTATGCTCGAATTTTGTACTACCACTGATCCACTCAATCTGTATACTGCTATCTCAATTAATTGTTGTTGCGCACAACATCACTTTGTACATACTTAAATTAATTATCATACAATCATACATTCCATACATTTTAAGTCGCCAAATCATTCGTACACCCAATCCGTTGCCGTTTCAGTACATCCATTCAAGTGTTGATTACTCTAGTCGCACATTGAGTTTATTTTGACCTTTATGTACTATCAAATTAGTGTTTGACCATTGAGTTTACTCCTTTTACTTTGGAGTAAACTTTCTACCCAACCATTTGCACAGATCGGACGACCAGCAATGCGTGATGTGAAAGCTCACGCGAGCCAAGTCGTCTGATCGGTGCAAATGGTCGGGTAGAAATTTTACTCCTTTTACTTTTTCATTATTCAAGCCATTGTTGCTTTCCTTTTTCACTATTCGTTTCCATATGATTGTCGTTCCTATACAATATAATATTGGCTAGATTATATTTGTGGGTGACTTTTTAGGTCGCACCCTCCTCTAAAATCTTAATTTTGATTTTCACTTTAATTTTTTACCAAGTCGATTTTGCTTATAAAGTAAATTTTATTTTTTTCAATCAAGGTTATAAAGATACTTTATTAAAAAAAAAATCCTTGTTCCAAGTCATTTAGAAAAAAAACCTTTACATCAAATGAAGTGGGTCTATGAGTAAAAATGAAAAATCCAAGATGGTAAGCAATGGTGAACAATTTAAGACATCACATTAGTAATGTTGAGAAATGATCAAAAGAGTTGGGGAAAAAATCAACATGTTAATAGAAGAAACAAAAAATTTTAGGGAGGGAATTGACAAGCCAATAGAGAATTGTAAAAAATTATGGAAAATAATAATGGTGAACCCATTTAAATATAAGAAACAATGACATGGATGAAACAATAGAGATACTTATGATCATAGTGAAAGGATCGACGAGCTAATTGAAATGGTAGATGCATTATTTGCACAACCTTTAGTCCACCTGTTAGCACCTAGAATCGCACCCAAGGTTGTGGGAAATGCAGACCCCGAGGTAATAGCAGAACCACTTTAGGAAAGGGAGTCAACTTCTCCAATTCCAGAGAGGGATCTCTCACAGATGTATAGCAAGGCTAGACATAATATCACGGGATAAATGTTAAACGTTGGTGGTCGGAAACAAAACAGAGATATGTCGGGCTATGGAGTCAAAACAAAACCCAAGGGAACATGGTAGTTTGCATAAGAAAACACATACGGGAGCGAGGTAGCGCTTCAATCACGGTCGTTATGTTTTAGGTTTGGTGGTAATAGCAGAAAGATGACAGTCCGCTAGCATAGAGCACTGCGGGGATGAATTCTACGCCGGTTTTGGAAGAAACCATTTTGGTGGATATCGAAGACAATGGCAAGAGCATATGAGTATGAATTTTTGACCATTATACACTGTGTCTACGACATGAAGAACACATAACGTAAAGAAATCCTGGAAATAACATGCACATAAAGAAGAGAAAATGTACAGACTATGATTTGGAAACACACAAGAATTCTTGTAATGCGTATATCCAACACTCGCCTCTGTAAATTACTTTGAAGAATCAAAACACGATAGTCTTAAAAGATTAAAACTAACCAACCCTTTGATTCCTTTGCGGGATTCTTTTTATAGCGCTTCAGGCCCCCGCGATTTATCTCAAAATAGGGCGGGAAGCTGGTTACAAGTCATGATCAAAATCCTAACCAACTAGAACGTGGCATGTATGCCATGATTTACATATATCAAAACAACATTATGGAACAAATACACATGTTTGGTGTGGATGGTAGTGCGACGCTTTCAGTTTTGAGCTCGCTGGCCTTGAAGACGATGTCTCATGATGCTTTGGGTGGCTCATTGTTGACTGGGCCCGAATCATTTACCTCTCCGTCGAGTTTGCAACGTGTCCTCCTCATTTGCATTTGTGTTTGTTCTGCGCTCAAAGGTACCTTCAAAGGCACCTTTTTGCATGGGCTTAATGTTGGCAAGAGGATTTGTGTTCCTTCTGTGCTCAGCCTTCCTTACAGCTCCCCCCTCTCTTGGTAACACTGTTATACCAGGGGGTTTAATGAAGGGCCGCATTGCTTTTGGTAGTAACAAGCCTCCGAAATGGCTTGTCATTCTTGTACTCTTTACCTCCTGTTAACACTCTGTTTTCAACAGTCTAATTATGAGCCTGACAGAAGTTCAAGGAGGACGTTGGGCGCGCTGAAGGCATTAAGCAGGACTCATGATCGAAGGCTGAGATTGATTGGATGGCAGATCAACGGCGTCAAAACATTTCACACGGCGAACATGCCCGACCAAAGCCACTTTTCCAGATTGCGAAATAGTTAAAGGCCGGAAGCATTCGATGGTGGAGATGAGATCAGAAGCAGATCCACGGTCCCAACCGATTTTGCAAAACAGACTTGTGCGGGTAAAGCTGTGATTTCAAAATGCGAAAAGTGGTACCGGCTGCGAATATCGACGATCACAAAAAAGAAGGGAAGAGATCTATGGTCATGGTTTATTTCGCAATGCAAACTAGCAAGGTTGAAGACTAGTATTTCACATTGCGAAAAGCAGTAGGACCGACTCGGATTGATGGCTACATGAAGAGGTCAATCGCGATCGATGATTGAGAGCAAGCCTTGGTCTAAAACTGCTCGTTGAATCCAGAAAAGAAAGTTGGCGGCAGAAATGATGGAACGCGAACGGTGGGCGTAAAAGATTCCTCAAATCAGAAGGCTGAGAAGACTTCCAGGGTATAGGTTTCACATCCAGTGCGGAGATGACAGCGGAGGAGACGTTCACCCGTGTAATCTGCCTCCTTGCAAATTGGTTGATTCCTCGACGCCATTTGCAGCATGCACACAGGTGAAATCATCCCTGCAGCAGAGTCATGTTATGTAAAGATAAGTGGCTTTTTGTGTGAGTTGGCCTACATAAGTAGGGAAAGTAACCGGTGCAGAGAAGATAGCGGAGGAGACGTTCACGCATGTAATCTGCCTCCTTGCAAATTGGTTGATTCCTCGACGCCATTTGCAGCATGTACACAGGTGAAATCATACCCATAGCAAAGTCATGTTACGTAAAGATAAGCAGCTTTTTTGTGTGAGTTGGCTTGCAAAAGTAAGGAAATTAACCAACGAATTCGCTACTCACACGAGGAAAAGCCAGCACGAAGAGGGAGACCATTCCGTTTCCTACATCACAAGAGTGAGGAAACGTGGGAGCGGCCACTTCATGAACTTTGCAGCATGGATCAGCTGTATGAGGTGGCGTCCAAAAAAATACTTCCCACAGTAGACGGTAAGGCGCCACGGCCAATAAAACTACGTGACTAGATACCCAGCAGGTAAAGGATCACTCTGCTCGCGCCCTCACACATGCTGATACCAAAAACACTCAATGACAGAATGTGCAGGAATATTGACCAATCATTGAAAAGGTCAGCCTCGAAAACTTATATATCTGCCTTCGAAACGCTGGGGATGAGCTAACGTAGTTCCAAAGCCCAAGTTTCCGCTTCGTCGAGAATCCATTGAAACTCAAAGAGTTGGTGATGGAGATCTGGTTCGAGAAGCTTATTCGTCTGGGTGTGTTGATGGTTGCTGAGAAAACTTCTACACTCGCCCGTCACCTTGGTATTGCATGCCAAGAATGACACCAGCCATCGGGGCCCAGACGTGATACCTGCACTTCCAACGACACGGGGCCTGGACACTTACTCCCCGTAAGTGTTGTTTCAGGAACCCCTGATACCATCACTGCCACCAAAGCCTTCGCGAAAAGAGACAGTCCTTGACTGTTCCTTGTATAACATTTGTTTAGATGGGAGCATCAGGGGTCTAAAGCCCACACAACCCTGTTTGTGAAGTCCACTTTCCAAGGGTGATGGGGCTAGTGTAGATATGCTACACCTTATTGCCTGTGGGAGAGCCCACCCTACTGGAGATGAGAAGCACAAGAATGATAAGCCACCTCGCGAACTTCCCTCAGCTAAGAGCAATGCGACCCTTCTTCTAGATCCCACGACTAACAGTGTTACCCAGAGAAGAATGAGGTGGCGGGAGGTTGAGCAAGGGAAAGATGCAAACTACCCTGGTAGTGTGTGCCCATGTGGAAAGATGCATTTGAAACACGGCGAAAACACACACTTCGGACAGAGAAGGAGGTGTCATACTCATTATCCATAATAACGGCCAGGCACGTCAAGCTGTCACTCGGGCTGAATGCGCCCACTAGCTCCATAATGTTTGTTTATATTTGTAAAACGTGGCAATAGTTCCACTCTCTATACTGTTAATGCATGATTGTGATTGCAAACAGTTTTTAGGTTTGTTTCGGAGAATAATCTCAGCACTGAAGTATTATAAATGCACTCTCGATAGGGGGAAAAGAGTTAGTTGGAGGATTGGGAAACCTTCAAGGGCTAAGGCTCTCTGTTGTAAATAAGATCTGGTGCCTGTGTTATGAAATAAAATTGCAGAGGAAGAGTTGTTTCTTAAGACGAAGATTCATGTGTCGTTGCTTCTTTCAATATGTATTTTCTTTACATGAAATGTATATCCTATTTCCATTCCAGTTTGTTGATTGCTTTCATGTCTGTAACTTAGTGTATAACAGTTCGGAATTAATACATGCTATGCTCCACCTGTTGTTTCATACATTTATCAAGTTTTCTTCTAAAGTTGCATGGAATTCATCTCGCTGGTGCTCCGCATGATGGGTTGTTCTTTCTTGTCCCCTAACCACCTGCTAAATATCTCCTGATTGCGAGATTAACAGTTATCTTGCCTCCATCTGCAATTCCACGCCATTCATTTCCTCATGCAAATGTTCCCTACTCAGGTTTTCGACTCCATTGCCAATGGTCCCTTGCCCTGATAATCCCACCTGCATCTCACGTCACTCTACTTTGTCCCTTTCCAGGAGTCCAGTCTCCTGATCATCCCTGAGCGAATATCTCACATGGAGTAAAAGATGAAGACAAGAGAGAGATCCCTCTCTAACTGCACAAGGTCGGAGGCGCAGTCTAAAGTGGTTTTGTTGTTGCCCGGGAGCAGGCCTTCTCCTCAACCTTGGGGCTCAAATCCCGATGCTAACACCTCCCATGAGGAGGGTTCTCCCGCAGGAAATACAGCAGGGTGCGTCTTCGACCTCTTCACCACCTCAAAAAAAGTTGGCAAGTGGAATTCGCAAAGGCGGTGATGAAGACTTTGGACCCCCACCCCTCCGGTACGAGCATTCGCTCCTACGGGTAGCCGCTAAAAATGGCCATCACGAACCGAGGCTTTGGAGGCAGCGACCACGTCTGGGGTTTTGGGGAAAATTCATGGGACATGAAAACCCAAGTATAACGCCCGTGAGGGTATGGCACTCTATTAAGACGATGATTCCTTCATTGGCTTCAGCAGGTCCATCTAATACGATGAACGTCCCTGTTACGACCTTGCTGATGCCGAAAGGATATTCTAATACAATGAACGTCTCTTCCTCGATGGTTGACTCACCCTTAGTGAAATGATCATGGGAGCGTAAGAACGCGGAGCTATTCTAGCCAACTAACAACACACCTTAAGAGACAAGTTTTTCAAACCAGATGACCATCACAAATCTCCTTTAGAACTCTTAGAAATTTTAGCAGACTGGCACTCTAAGTTTCTCTTCCACACTCACTTAATCTCTGTTCTTGGTGGCACAGGAGTGTAGCGTTTATATAGAGTGGGAGAAACTGGACACGGTCATGACTCGTCGGCATCTAAACACACTTCGTCATCAATTCTCATGATGACAGAATGAGCGAGCACGTGGGATTGGGACCCCTTCTTCCCACCAGAGATCTAGTCACGCCGCCTTCTCTGCTGCGGCATTCCATTATTGGCTGCGAAAAATATCTCTGGCGTCATCCCACGTTGCAAACCATCAGGCTCAAGGCACAGGGACTTGATGTTCTTTACTCTTTCGTTTCGGCTGATGACGGCATCATAACAGTTCCCCTTTGTTGTGTTCTCTTGCTACGTGTAAAATCCTTACCTATCTTCCGCAAATCGACCTTTGGGGAGCTTGTCCAGCTTTCGGCACGCTTGATGCTATGAGCTTTGGGCTCAGGAAGATTGTATTTGTAGTGGAGCCGACCCTCCCATCGTAGGTGTATTATGATGGTGTCAAGGCATCTGATTTCCCATCACTTTCTGTTTTTTTCACGTCTTCCTCGAGCTTTCGTACTGACAGGGCCTTTTCAGGAAAAGCAGACCGTACATGGATTCACACATTTCACCCCTGAATTCCCTTGTCTGTGACATTTGTTGATTTGCCCTCATTTGGGCCCTCAGATCAGAAATTCCTTTCGATCTCAACCGTACACATGTATCGAAGTACCACTTTTCGTGAACCCACGAGATGATTTGGCCCTGTGCATGTTCCATCAGTGGAGGAGATGCCCATCGTGGATCTTTCTTCGACGAGATATGCACCGTCAAATGTTATCCCCTTTTAACTCATTCTACTGATCGGGGTACCAAAACTTCCGTGAGCACTTCAATCTGGCGAAATCAACCTCGCTCGTAGATCTACCCTCCGTCAATCGTGGCCGTTGGAACTCAGCGTTGATTTAACGCCATTTCGTGGGGATGGAGGGGCACTTTTGATCACTCCTGAGGCTTTTAGCGAAATTATTTTAGATCATCAATTTGATGCGTCCTTTGATCGTCACTGTAGACACGCTGTCTATTTTGACGAATTTCCTGGCCACCTTGCGACTGGAGGTTTGTACTTGCATTTGGATGGGGTCGCTCTATCCTACTTTCTCTCCAGGTTCTGTTGTACGAAAAACAGTGATAACAAGTGGCTCTAGCTAGGGATGTTATCCTTCCTGTGAGGTATCAAAGACCAACGTAGACCAAGTGCCAAAACCCATTGGGCGGCTCCTCCCGCTTTGCTGCAAACTTTTAAAAATCCTTCAAAAGGCCAAAATCAGGCTATATGACGGAAACAATTGAAAAGCTAAGCAGATACTCAAGAAAAAATGCTCATAAAGGGAAATGCTCGTTATGTTGAGCTTATTCATTCTTACCTACCTACTCTATTCTAATGGACTTCATCACTTGATCAAGTAATTTCTGACTTCCAATGGAGCCAGCTCAGCAAATGGTCCCAGAGATCCCATTTCGCTTCGTGCGGTACTGAGAGCGTCACCAAAAGACTCAGTAACAGTGAGTTACAACAAATAGATTTATCTTTATAATAAAGTTCTAGTCATACATTACCATTTTCCAGCCACTCCATGTATTTCGCTACCGGATCATAGAAACCTGGGCGGCTGCCGATCTCTTCAGCTGCTAGTCGGACATGATAAGGATGTTCTAGTCTCCATCCTTCCAGCATCATACAGAGGTGATGTCTCAAAAAGCTTGGAGAAGTGTCTTTCGGACCATTTGAGTCTACAGTATCAACTTCTTCGTGCAAGATCCTAGAACTCGTGGCCTGATCTCTCATATGTGTTGTAAAAAGGGTAACGTTGTGTTCCTTAATAGGTCTGGGCCCGTCCACTTCTTAGTGACCTTCCCAGTCGAAAAATCCTTCTGTGTACTCAAGGACATGATCATAAAGAACACCGCAACATCTAGATAAATCCATCGCCTGCCCGTCTTGGGAAAATTGCTCGAGAAATAACCCTTCCTACTCGCAACCGGGTTAGTTTCCAAAGGAATCATGTACACACTGCTCTAGGCGGTGTTCGAATGATGCACTTTGCTCTCGACTTCGGGTCTCAGGAAACATAATTTCATCTTTCGGGTTCGTCCCTGCAAGGATGTAGTCATCCTCCCCAACGGGGTTGAGCAAGCAAAACATCTCTCCTTGATACGGGGTCTTTGGGCTTAGGGCGTATGGAGGGGTCTTGATTTCAACAACTTCGTCTCTTTCTCTATTATGTCCCAGGCCCGCAAGACCCCCAATTGTTTCATTAGGCATGCTATCCTCGTAGTCATTTTCGTATTCATTATATATTGTTATGCCGTAATCCCTTTCAAGGTCACCGTGGATGCAACTAGCGACAGGTTGCTCGCAATCTCGAAGGAATCGACGGATAAAACTGCTCACCTTTCTACCCCCTGGCAGATCTTCTTTCTGCATACTGGGGGAAAATGCAAGCTTCCAGGGGAATTCCTCCTTTGCTCTACTCGTCTTTACTCGAACCAACTCCTTGCTTTTTTCATTATTACCATCTTGGCCTAGGATCTTTCCTGACAATCTGAAATTTTCTTCGACGTCCAACGCATCAACAAACATTCCTGTAATGATGTCGGTTTTCTCTCTAATAGAAATAAAGACACATCGGGAGGAAAAATAGACGCATAATGCAGTTTTGCCGCACCCTCTAAGGGTTGGATTTATTTGGGCATGTCATAATAGGAACTCGCGAACCTTCTGTTGAAACTTGACGTGGCTTCATCTCTACGTTTCCTCATAGAATAGAACTCTAAGAGCATTTGGTCTAATGATCTCCTTTCACCCCAAAAATCTAGGAATGTACAAGAAAATTCGTCCCATGTATTGATGGATTCCGATCGCAAATGCCTGAACCATTTCTTGACGCAGCCTTGCAAAGATTGGGAAAAATCTCTCATACAGATGTCCTCGTGTTCTATCTCAAAAAAATCAAGAAAATATTCAAAGGCTTGTAAATGTTTCTCAGCTGTAAGCACTCCAGATTCTCCATCAAATTCAGGAAGGTATTTATAGTGTTTGGCAGGGAAATCATGAAGGATCTGAGGCAAGCGAAGAGGCATGTATCGGCTTTTTGTTTTGGGTGCAATGGAGTCCTTGGAAAAGGTATGCTCTCGGAAACAATATCATAAGGACCATCAGGCTGCCTCTCAATGTCAGGGGTCTTAGGCGAAGGGTCCATACCAAAAATAGACGCATAGGACAGAGATATACTTTCTGTTAGCAGGGAAGGATATACAAGAGTGAATTTATGGCTTTGCTTGGAGTAAAATAAGCCATGACAGGTGATTCTAACAAACTTAAGGAAAGCAAAAGAAATATTTACAAGAAGAGTCAAGACGTTCTGGAAAAAGCTGGATCTTAAGTACCTCGTATTCTCTTCAAGCCTACGCATGCCTTTTCAACGAATTTATGCACGTTGCGGAGGCTGTCGATGCCTTCTTGGAAACTTAACCTTTAGTACCACGGCACTAGTGGAGCCATCGTAGGATTGGAAACACAGGTTCATAGAAGTCACCTGGTGAAAGCTTCATTTCTGTCTGGAGGCCTGACTGTTGTTCACCATCGATAATATGGTCTATGGCCTTATCATCTATAGTTTCAGGAGGCTTTGAACCTTCCTCCTCGTACCGGTCTTTTTGGCTGCTGATCTCCCCAGTGGAGTCCTTCTTTTAGAAATTTTAACGTGGAGTCACCAGGGAAAATGGTACAACCTTTTCACATGCAGGGGTCTTTGTTTTCCCACAGAAACCTCTTATCAATAGAATCTTTATCGTTTTTCCCAGGGATGATTTTCAATTTCGTCCCCGGCAACAGCGCCAGTTTGCTAGCACCTAGAATCACACCCAAGGTTGTGGGAAAGGCGAACCCCGAGGTAACAACATAACCACTTTAGGAAAAGGAGCTTCCTTCTCCAATTCCAGAGAGGGATCTCTCACAGATGTATAGCAAGGTCAAACATAATGTCACAGGATAAATGTTAAATGTTGGTGGTCGGAAACAAAACGAAGATATATCGGGCTATGGAGTCAAAACACAAGGGAACATGGAAGTTTGCATAATAAAATGTATACGAGAGCAAGGTAGCGCTTCGATCACGGTTTTTATGTTTGGGGTCTGGTGGTAATAGCAGAAAGATGATAGTTCGCTAGCATAGAGCACTGTGGGGATGAATTCTACGCTAGTTTTGGAAGAAACAATTTTGGTGGATGTCGAAGACAATGGTAGGAGCATATATGTATGAAGTCCTGACCATTATACACTGCGTCTACGACATGAAGAACACATAACGTAAACAAGTACTGTAAATAACATGCACATAAGGAAGAGAAACGTACAGACTATGATTTGGAAATATACAAGAATTCTTGTAATGCGTATATCCAGCGCTCGGCTCTGTATATTACTTTGAAGAATCAAAACACGATAGTCTTAACAGATTAAAACCAACCAACCCTTTGCTCCCTTTGCGGGATTCTTTTTATAGTGCTTCAAACCCTTGAGATTAATCTCGAAACAGGGTGGGAAGCTGGTTACAAGTCATGATCAAAATTCTAACCATCTAGAACGTGGCACTTCTGCCACGATTTACATATATCAAAACAACATTATGGAGCAAAAACACATGTTTGGTGCGGATGGCAGTGCAACGCTTTCGGTTCTCAGCTCGCTGGCCTTGAAGACGATGTCTCACGATGCTTTGGGTGGCTCATTGCTAACTAGGCCCGAACCATTTACCTCTCCTTTGAGTCTGCAACGTGTCCTCCTTCTCTAAATTTGTGTTCGTTCTGCGCTCAAAGGTACCTTCAAAGGCACCTTTCTGCATGGGATTAACGCTGGCAAGAGGATTTGTGTTCCTTTTGTGCTCAACCTTCCTTACAGCTTCCCCCTCTCCTAATAACACTGTTATACTAGGGGGTTTAAAGAACGGCCACATTGCTTCTGGTAGTAACAAGCCTCCGAAATGGCTTGTCATTCTTGTACTCTTTACCTCCCATGAGGAGGGTTCTCCTGCAGGAAATACGGCAGGGTGCGTCTTTGACCCCCTCACCACCTCAGAAAAAGTTGGCAAGTGGAATTTACAAAGGCGGTGATGAAGACTTTGGACCCCCACCCCTCCAGTACGAGCATTCGCTGCTACGGGTAGCCACTAAAAATGGCCATCACATACCGAGGATTTGGAGGCAGCGACCACGTCTGGGGGTTTTGGGGGAACATTCATGGGACATGAAAACCCATGTATAACGCCCACGGGGGTATGGCCCTCTATTAAGATGATGATTCCTTCATTGGCTTCAGCAAGTCCATCTAATACGATGAACGTCCCTGTTATAACGACCTTGCTGACGCCGGAAGATTCTTCTAATACAATGATCATCTCTTCCCCGATGGTTGACCCACCCTTAGTGAAATGATCATGGGAGCATAAGAACGCAGAGCTATGCTTGCCAACTAACAACAAACCTTGACAGACAAGTTTTTGGAACCAGACGACCATCACAAATCTCCTTTAGAACTCTTAGAACTTTCAGCAGACTGACACTCTAAATTTCTCTTCCACGCTCGCTTAATCTCTGTTCTTGGTGGCACAAGAGTGTAGCGTTTATATAGAGCGGGAGAAACTGGACACGGTGATGACTCGTCAACATCTGAACAAACTTCGCCATTGATTTTCATGATGACAGCATGAGCGAGGACGTGGGCCTCGGACCCCTTCTTCCCGTCGGATATCTAGTCATGCCACCTTCTCTACTGCGACATTCCATTATTGGCTAGGGAAAATACCTCTGGCATCATCCCACATTTTAGACCATTAGGCTCAAGGAACATGGACTTGACATTCTTTACTCTTTCGTTCTGGCTGATGACGACATCAGAATAGTTCCCCTTTGTTGTGTCCTCTTGCTATGTGTAAGAGCCTTACCTGGCTTTCGCAAACCGACCTTTGGAGAGCTTGTATAGCTTTCGGCACACTTGATGCTATGACCTTTGGGCCCAGGAAGACTATATATGTAGTGGAGTCGACCCTCCCATCACAGGCGTATTTTGATGGTGTTAGGGCATCAGATTTCCCATCGCTTTCTACTTTTTTCACGTCTGCCTCGATCTTTTGTATTGACATGGCCTTTTCAAGACAAGCAGACCGTACACGGATTTGCACATTTCACCCCTAAATTCCCTTGTCTGTGACATTCGTTGATTTTCCCTCATTTGGGCCCTCAGATCAGAAATTTCTTTCGATCTTGACCGTACACATGTACTGAAGTACCACTTTTCGCGAACCCGTGAGATGATTTGGCCTTGTGCATGTTCCATCAGCGGAGGAGATTCCCAACGTGGATATTTCTTCAGTGAGATCTGCACCATTAAATGTTATCCCCTTTAACTCATTTCGCTGATTGGGGGACCAAAACTTCCGCGAGCACTTCAATCTGGCGAAATCAACCTCGCCCGTAGATCTTCCCTTCATCAATTGTGGCCGTCGGAACTCAGCATTGATTTAACGCCATTTCGTTGGGATGGAGGGGCACTTTTGATCACTCTTGAGGCTTTTAGCGAAATGATTTTTGGCTATCGATTTGACGTGTCCTTTGATTGTCACCGTAGACACGCTGTCAGTTTTGACGAATTTTTTGGCCACCCTGCGACTGGAGTATTGTACTTGCCTTTGGATGGGGTCACTTTGTCCTACTTTCCCTCCAGCTTCTGTTGTGCGAAAAACAGTGATAACACCACCAAATACAACCACCAAACCCAAAACTACCAAATGCTAATTACTAGATATATTTAGATAACACTGCATATCTCAATCAAATCAAAATTGAGATGCCTAAATATGATGGATAATGCAGAATTTTGAAAAATGACGCAAAGAATGAGGATGAACCCATTTAAGAATAAGCAGCAATGACATGGATGAAACAATGAATATACTTAATGATCATAGATGACAACCTAACTGAAATGGTAGATGCATTATTTGCATAACCCTTAGTACACCAAACCCAAAATTTCCAAATATTAATTACTAGAGATATTTAGATAACACATAGTATCTATATAAAATCAAAATTTAGATACCTTAATATGATGGATTAAACAATTGAAGGTGTTAGTTTTTGCATTTGAATAGTAGTTATATTAGATATTTAAACAAATCTACTATATCACAATAATAAGCAATAGGATCACTGAAAGAAAGACAAGCACAACATAAAAGAGTCACAAAAGTTTCTCCTCTGGTAAACCCTTAAAGGTAAGAAAAACCAACATTTTCTTTAGTATAGATTCGTCAGTAAGAACAATGCCAATCTAGTACAATCCCAAATAGTAGTTATATTAGATCTTTAAACAAATCTACTATCACAATAATAAGCAATAGGATCACTGAAAGAAAGACAATCACAACATAAAAGAGTCACAAAAGTTTCTCCTCTGGTAAAACCTTAAAGGTAAGAAAAACCAATATTTTCTTTAGTATAGATTCTTCAATAAGAACAATGCCGATCTAGTACAATCCTGAATATAGATAAGATAAGAAACCCCAAAAATAAGATGTCTTCAATGCAACTACTCTTCTCCTAAGCAAACTTGTTCTCTCTCCCTCTCTCACTAGATAACTTGCTTAAGTGAGTGATGTATCCAAATGAGAGTTGTGCCCACTCTATTTATACTTGTTACTTGAGTGACATTTCCTTATGGGGATGACTTCTCAACTTCATTGGGCCTACTTCTCTAAGGGAACATTAAATAAACATTATTTAAGGTCGCTTATGGATTCTTCTGAGCTGACTTTGCAAGAGGGGTTTACATTGATCCTTTCAAGGTTCTTTAAATGATCAATTACAATAATAATATCCTCCAAGGGAAGTATAATAGTAATCCATCAAGAATATAAGAATAATATATTTCGAAGTTACACAATCTTCAACACCCCCTCTTAACAAGGAAGGTATTCTTCTAACATGATCATCATCATCATTGCTGCTGCAACTCTGTACTTAGACCATTGACCTCTAACATCTCTCGAATCTATACATTAGTAGAAGTTTTGTATGAGCAAGCCATCAAGTGGGAACAACCTAGGAGCACACATTACGTCACTTAAAGTGACTACTTGCTACCACATCATGTCATGTGGAGAACAACCTAGGAGCATCAATTACATCACTAGGTGACTACCTGCATCTTTTCACATCACGACAATACAAAACTTGTGAGTGTAGCCTAGGAGCACAAATTATGTCACTAGGTGACTACTTGCATCTTCGCACATCAAGACAACACAAAACTCGTGAGTGTAGCCTAGGAGCGCAAATTATGTCACCGAAGTGACTACTCGCTGCCACGTCACATCATGTGGAGATTATCCCAAGAGAAAAATTTACATCACTAGGTGACTACCTACGTCTTCGCACATGCATGTATGCCCGCCACAGCACCAGCAGTCAGGGGACTCAATTATGTCGCCAATGTGACTACCTACTGCATCCTCGTGATTGTAGTCGAGGAGCGTAAATTATGTCACCGAAGTGACTACCCACTACAACACCTCAAGTGGAGACCTGCCTAGGAGCACAAATTACATTGCTAGGTGACTATCTATGTCTCACATGTGTTATGATCCTCCCCACTCCCTCTTTCGAGGAATATTGATCTGGACAATTCCAAGTTTATCCATGAAGAACTCAAAATTCATTCTTGATAAAGGCTTGGTCAATAGATTGAATATCTGCTCGTCTGTTGCCACATACTGGAGCTTCATTGCTCCTCTCTGTACCATATATCTGATATAGTGGTACCTGATCTCGATGTGCTTTGACTTGTCATGAAACACTAGGTTCTTTGACAACTTCACACAACTCTGGTTGTCGTGGAAAATACAAGTCACTTCTAACTCAAGATCAAACAACCCTGCAAGTAGCTTATGAAGCCACACTACTTCAATTCTAGATGAACACACTACAATATACTCTGCCTCGGTTGTACTAAGTACCACACTAGTCTGCTTTCTATTAAACTAGGAAACCATGCCTGATCCCAAACTGAAGCAACATCCTGAAGTACTCTTCATGTCTGTGACATTACTGGCCCAATCTGAATCAACAAATCCTTGCAGGATAATCTTCTTATCTGACTCATATCTGAGTCCATAATCAAGTGTACCCTTCAGGCGCCTCATCACATGCTTTGTCGCAATCAGGTGAACATGTCTCGGCTCAACCATGTACTGACTCAAAATGTTCACTGCAAAGCATATATTTGGTTTAGTGTTCGTCAAGTACATCAACAAACCAATCATCTATCTATACATGGGGGCATCCACTGAAGTATCATTCAATAACTTCATGTATGTTACCATTGGTGTAGACATGGCTTTATGATCAAACATCCCAAATCTCTTCAGGATCTCCACAACATATTTTCCTTGACTGAGGAAAATCTCATCTGGACTCTGCCTCACATATAAATCCCAAGGATCATGCCAAGATTCTCAAACTCTGAGATCTACTCCCTCTTAGTGAGGGAAGACATCCGATATCACTCTGAGCATATCCCTGAAATATTGAGGCAAACGACCCTTTCCATAGATAGATTCTAAGTGATAATGTCTCCCAATCTGCTTTCGAAATCTGTGTTGTAGTCAGTCCCTCTAAAGTGGTGTTTTCCTGCTCCCTCTTGTTGTTGTAAATGTAACTTTAGAATATATTCTTCATTGTATTATTTGTATTATTATTATTATTATTATTATTATATTATGTTATACTTTTATTGTACCTCCTTTTGGGGATGGTTTCCCTTCGATCAGAAGGCGTCATTAATGTAATTGGTCATGTATGAGTCAAGGTAAAACCTCCATTGTAAGTCAAGGAAATAGTCCCCAAAAGAATATTGTAAATTCTATTTTTTGAGTACCCCTAGGATAGGTTGGCCCATTAGGGTCTAGAAGTCAGTCACGTTGGACCAAAAGATCACACACATGATTAGATAGGGAGGCGCCCTCCCTCATTTGGACACACTACAAGCTAAAGTAAATTCACTCCAAAAGAGAAGAATACATGTTCATTGAGGTAGAAGAAGATGAAGCAACACAATACATCTTATATATAGGTTTTCTATCTCCATTTGACATTGTACCAACTGATGAATCTATACTGAAGAAGTTGTTGGGTTTTCTCCCTTGTGGTTTCCCAAGATAAAATTCTCGTGTCTTTCTTTTGTGTTACGCTTGTCTATTTTTCAGTGATCCTATTGCATATGGTTATGACGTTATGATGCTAAATATTTTAAGATATTGTATAACCATTAAAAATCTAACATGGTATCAGAGCCACCTTCAAAGAAGGCACTGTGGAGCTGAAACACTACTACAACAACAACTAATGGAGATTAGGGTTTCATGCTTGAAAACCCTAGAAGGCATAATCTAGTCATCTGGGAATTTTCACTATAACTAGAATTTGAAGAAGGCCCAAGAGCTGAAACACGGACATGAAGAAGATGAAATCTTAATGTACCTTGTGTTCGAATTTTATCCTCAGATGCGCTATACTTCAGGAGATATGATCCCTTTGAAATAGGGTTTCTACCTCTTCCAGAATCTAGTCTCAAACAAGTGACCTAGAGAGAATTGTTATATCTTGGGTTTGGAATATCCAAATTGAATTTTTTAATATGTTACAGATAGGAAACATACTCTAGTTTATGTGGTGTGATTTTCATACCCCTAAGTTGAAAAAAGTGACATATGGCAGTCCATACAAGTTCATTAAACTGAACCAGTCCATAAAAATGTCACCTTGGTAAATTTAGCATAAGTTCCAATTGGTGATTCAAATATTGCTATAACCTATGGAGCTGGAAAGAAGACAGATCAATCTACCTTAGGACAAAGTCTCATACATTGAGGAGCATAAATTTCGGAGATACATCCGAATTAAGAAAGGACAATTCTGGAAAAAAAAAGGAAAAAAATGAAGAAACTATGGCTTTCTATTCTGGACACTTCCCTCCACCGATTAGTTGAAAAAGGAGGAACATTTAAATCAAAATAGGAGGGTGCATATTTATATGGAAAGAGTTTCTAATTCTGTATGTTTTCAATTTTTTACTACAGGACAATGTGAGACACTGTAGGAAAGAACTAGAGCATCAAGTTTTTGGAGTTTCCCTCCACTTTTTGGAAAAGGAACTCACTATACAACTTACCTCAAGGAGGCACTTTTTTTTTTCAGACATAGTTTCAAGATTCCAAACTTGAAAAAATTAGGGTTTCTCTGTCAAACCTTAGGTCCACCAAAAGCAATCTTCCATAAAAGCACTGAAGCATGCATCTAGTTGAAGCAATCTCATTGGTAAGTTCTATTCTCTCTATTTCCATTTGGGGTTCTCAACTTTATCATGGTGAAAAATAGTACCAAGATTGAGCACAAGCTTGAAGGAGTCAAGAACCTCCAAGCATAGAAGTATAAAGTGCTTCTCATGCAAAAGGGCACGACCTTAAAGACTGTCAAAAGAGAAGTTTCAGATCTAGAGGGAGATCAGGACAAAGCTAAGCATAAGAAGAACCTAGTCAAAGCCAAGAAGATTATTTCATATTCCATCAAGGAGCATTTTATCCCACATGTGTCATCCCAAGGATATGTTCGATGCATTAAACCAGCTAAGAAGAGAACAAGGGAAGGTTCTTCAAGTAATAAGGAACATGTACTTTGATCTAGAAGGATTTAACCCATGATGAAGAAGAGCCTCTTATCCATCTCAACATTGGATAAGAAGGGATGTAGTTATGATTGATGAAGAAGAAGGGGCACTCAGATCTATGGTATAGAATACTTGCTCAACATTGTTGATCATGAGAAAGACAAACACAGGTCCTTAGAATCAGACAATGGAGTAAAGAACACTATCAAAGACTCCAACAACTCGTGCAAGGAGACAAGGACCAAGAGGGAGTCTACCAAAAAAACAAATATAAGTGCTTAATTGTCATTTCTTGTATATCTACTTACTCAAATGATATTGTTCAGTTGTGTTCCTAGATTTAGAAAATGTATTATTCATTCTTGAGTGTTTTCATTTATGAACGGTGATGAGTAAGTAGCCTATGGTTTTGTACAACATTTATTTGTTACTTATCTAGAATAAAACCTCTTTGTTGACATGTTGGGAGTAGTGCACACTCTTAATAATGTTCTGGTAGAGATGGAAGACATCTAGAAAGTTACGATATATGACGAATATTGTAGCATTGGCTAAGATAGTTGCATGAATGTGTGATATATGTCTTTATGCATAAATATTGTCATTGTTAATATGTTTTGAAAAATTATGAAATGTTTCTAATCATGTAACTAAATTTGGCTTGTAGGAAAGATCGTGTACAATCACCTACAAGAAAATCAGGATGAGAGTTGTTTTGAACAACAAGTGATGTCAATTCATCCATAACACTCCAAGAAGATTCACTCCAACAAAATGAAGAGGAACCTGAAGCTCCTAAGGTCAGAGACAACGTGACAGAAGAAATAGCTTCAGAATAATATGAGAAGCATGATATGATCAAGTTACAAAGTGCGATAGATCCACCTCAAAAGGTGAACACATACAAGATAAGACCAACTTGGGCATGAAAGATCATCCAAGATAAAGAGAATTATGGTGCTCTAGATGAGACTTCTAGAGAAAGTAAGTGTTAATATTTCATATGCTTAGCTAGATATCATTAGTGTTTAATCTGAATTCACAATAGTAGCATATGAAGAATCACTGAAAGAAACACAATCACAAGATAGACATAGATTTATCCTGGGAAACACTCAAGGGGAAGAAAACCCCACAAAAATTCCTCTATATAGATGTATAAGATAAAACCCCAAAACAGGTGATCCTCCTCCTTGTTGGTATCTCTCTCTCTCTCTCCTATGCGCTATACACAAGTGAGTGTATGTGGTCAAATGAGGAACACAAATCCTCTATTTATACTCTTTCTGTCACTTGAATTTTAACCCAACAAGTCGACCCCACTAAATTGGCTGGGCCGACTTCACCTAGGAAGACTCAAAACAATATTATATTATATTCATAGGGTACTATTGACCCAATTTACAATGGAGGTTATACCTCATGACTCTATGATGACCAAATACAATAGTGACATCCCGATGGAGGAATAAGACATCTTGCTTGGGGTACATCAGTAAAATGCATTTAGAATATTCTTTGAAGTTACAATATTTCAATACTCCCCCTTAACGAGAAGGGTATTCCATTGACAACAACATCATCAACTATAGGAATAACGAGAGAGAGCATCTTCAGCAGTATCAAGGTAATACATCTATATGTCATAGGAAGTTTTCAACAATCATCATCAACTGGAATAGTTACTGGAGTATCTTCAGTACTGGAACATCATCTTCTACAACACCGAGTCTTCATCTTCTACAACACTCGATCACTTGATCCTTTGTAGCAACACTTCGATATTTTGATCCCTTGTAGAAGCACTTGGATCTTCTTGATACTTTGCAGCAACACTTCGATCTTCTTGATCCTTTGCAACAACACTTTGATCTTCTCGATCCTTTGTAACAACAATTCAATCTTCTCGATCCTTTGCCGCAACACTACATGCAGTGCACATGATCTCTTTGAGGGATGATCAATCCCTATCACTTGAAGACATAGGTCCAAGGATGATGCAATCCTCATAATACTACCCCCCCTTAACGAGGAGGGTCCATAGCATCGACCAACTGGATCATTTGAAAATGAATGCGGGACCACATTGTCTACAACTGAATGTATATCTTGACAGAAAATGAATGCAGGACTATCATCTGCAACTAAATACAGGACTCATCGTAGACCATCCCCAACTTGTTAGAGTTAGGGCCACTCCCAAGCTAGTGTTATTTTCTACGACATCTACAAGTGAATGTAGGACACTCTCCATGTGAGAGTATCGTTTGCAACTAAATGCATATCTCGTCCGCAATTGAATGCAGGACCTGTCGTCCGCGACTGAGTGCAGGACTCATCGCAGACCATCCTCAGCTTGTTAAAGTTAGGACAACTCCCAAGAGAGTGTTATTTTCTACGACATCTACAAGTGAATGTAGGAAAAATCTCCATGCGAGAGTATCATCTACAACTGAATGCAGATCTCATCCACAACTGAATATAGGACCTGCCGTCCGTATCTGAGTGTAGGACTCATTGTACACCATCCCCAACTTGTTAGAGCTAGGACCACTCCCAAGCCAGTGTTATTTTCTATGGCATCTACAGGTGAATGTAGGAACATCAATATCTGCAGGCGCACTTGGCCTCTTTTGTATTGGAACATCACTTGCATCCCATCATCAATGACAATCTCATTATCACTCCCCCTTTCCAGGGAGGTTCGTATAATCATCCTGCTCCCCCTTTTCTAGGAGGGTTCGTATCATCATTGTTCCTTCTTGCAAGGATGGTCTGTAACATCAACATAGTTGTTCCTTCTTACAGGAAAGTCTTTTCGGACTACACCAAGCTTGTCACAGAAGTATTCAAACTTTACTTGAGATAGAGGCTTGGTCAACACATCAACAACTTGCTCATCAGTACTCACATACTGGAGTTTTGTAGCTCCCTTCTGTACCATATCCCTTATTTAAAAATATTGGATTTCTATGTGCTTTGATTTATCACGGAACAAATGATTCTCTGTCATCTTTATACAACTCTAGTTGTCACATAGAATCACTATGGTATCCAACTCCATGTCAAATAGACCTGACATTATCTTCTAAAGCCATATGGCTTCACAACTAGTGGAGAAAGTTGTTATGTACTATGCTTCAGCCGTGCTGAGAGCAACACTAGACTATTTCTTGCTAAACCATGAGATCATGGCGGATCCCAGAAAATAACATCCACCTGAGGTGCTCTTTCTGTCTATGACACTTCCTGCCCAATCTAAATCTGTATATACATACAATCTATAGTCATGATCTCTATCATAGTATAGTCCAAAGTCTACCGTACCTTTTAGGTACCTCATCACATGCATTGCAACTATCAGGTGAACATGTCTAGGTTTAACTAGATACCGACTCAGGGTGTTCAAAACAAAGCATATATCTCACCTAGTATTTTTCATATACATTAATGACCCAATAATCTGTTTATATTGAGTCACATCCACTAACTCTAATGATTCATCAGATAACAA
Organism: Pseudotsuga menziesii; assembly: GCA_001517045.1. Taxonomy (NCBI): domain Eukaryota; kingdom Viridiplantae; phylum Streptophyta; class Pinopsida; order Pinales; family Pinaceae; genus Pseudotsuga; species Pseudotsuga menziesii. The sequence continues at coordinate 79,392 of LPNX010153421.1, read as the reverse complement.
CTTTAGGTTGGTATCCATGGGTGTGGCCATGGATTTACAATCCAACATATCAAATATTTTTAAGATGGAAGTGTACCTTACTACTAGCACAAATTTCTCTTCATAATCAATTCCCTCTTTCTGAGAGAATCCTCTGGCCACAAATATTGCCTTGCATTTTTCAATACTTCCATCAGCTACATTTTTTATCTTGTAGATCCACTTGGAAGATAGCACACTCTTGTTTTCTAGTTTGGGTACTATATCCCAAACATCATTCTTTATTATAGACTGGTATTCTTTCATCATTGCTTCTACCCATTCTTTCTTTTGTACAACTTCCCCGTAACTGGTTGGTTCTTGATCTTCAATATCACACATCAAGGCCACATAGCTGGAGAATGGATTTGATCTCTTGCTTATTCTTGTGGAGCCTTCTGGGGATCCATACTTTTATGCTTCTTGTATGATTTCTCTTACCCAAGCAGGTTTTCTCTTTTGAGATATGTCCATAGTAGGGGGTTTATGAGGTTCTAGCATATCATGATCTTCTGATGCTACTATTTCAGGCTAGGGTTCAACTTCTACCTTTCTGGGAGGTACATCCTCTTCATGTACTTCTTCAAGATGATATCTTCTAGATTTCTTAAGAGCCATTTCTTCGTCAAATGTTACATCGCTACTAATCTCTATATGATGGAATCTTGAAATATATATAGGGAAGGCTTTGCAGAATTCACAGTATCCAACAAACATTCTCTTCTTTCTGGAAGAATCCAACTTGGTTCTTTTTTCTTTTGGAATGTGAACATATACTGGAGAACCAAATATCTTCAGATGACTCACTTCATGTTTCTTTCATGTATACATTTCTTTAGGAGTCTTGAATCCAAGGGAACTATGAGATAATCTATTATGCACATACACAGATGTTCTTGCTGCTTCAACCCATAAATGCATGGGAAGGTCTTGATCATGAATCATTTTCTTCACTGCTTCCATAATGGTTCTATTCTTTCTTTCTACAACACCATTCTGTTGGGGATTGTAGGGAGTGGTTAGTTCCATCTTGATTCCAGCTTCTTTGCAGAAGGCTTCAAATTATTTTGAAGTATATTCTCCACCATTATATGTTTTGAGTGTCTTGATTCTTCTTTCTGAATGGTTCTGTATCAAGGCTTTGAATTCCTTGAATTTCTCGAATACTTCACTCTTTGTCTTCAAGAAGTATATCCATGTCTTTCTTGAATATTCATCAATAAATGTAACATAATATTCATATCCACTTAAAGATGTGGAGGGCACAGGAACACATACATCACAATGAATTAATTCCAACGTATGTTTAGTCTTTGTTTCACTCTTCAGAAATGGATTCTTGATGTTCTTTCTTCTTGCAGATCCTTTGCAAGTACCTTCAAGATTGATCTTCAAATCTGGTAAACCTGTTACCACCTTGCTCACATAGGGTAATGCTTTGTAGTTGATGTGAGCAAGCCTTCTATGCCATAGTTCACTTGAGCTAGTGATCTCATGGACAAGGGTTGTTTCTGGATGTCCTTTGAGTTTGTATAATCCTCCTTCTTCTTCACCAATGACCACAACATCTTCAATTGTATTTCCTTTGGTCCACATGAGTACTTGTCCATCTATAAAAGCAACTCTATATTCTTTCTTATCTAATGCTGAGATGGAAAGTAAGTTCTTTTTCAAACCTGGTACATATAGTACTTCCTTCATCTTCATGGAGGTTCTACAGTCAAGCTTGTAGCTTGATTCACCAATTCCTTTGGTGGGATATTGATAGTCATCTCCTAATGACACTTTCCAAGGAGATTTATTCTCTTCAAGTCTTGACAAAGTTTGCTTCTTCCTTGTCATGTGCTTTGAAGCACCACTATCAATAAGCCATGTATCTTCTCTAGGTATTACAGACCTAGACAGTGCAGAGAATAATACATATTCTTCTCCATCTTCTTCTTTTACTTGTCTCTTTCGAGGTCTTTCTTCTTCTTCATCATCCTCATCTTCATCTAGATGAGCATGATGTCTTTTGTTGTTGTTCTTCTTCAATGGACACTCTCGGGAAATGTGTCATATCTTATGACAGTTATAACATTGATATTTCAAGTAGTCTTTCTTCTAACTATTTTCTCTTTTCTTTTGAAACTTCTTTGGAGGTCTGTGCTCCTTGTGACTATCCTTTTTGAAGTTTGATTGTCTTCTTCTTCTGGTATGGGTGGCTAGAGCTTGATCATATTCTTTAAGTAGAGCTTCTCGGTTAGCTACTCTAGCTTCCTCTTGGATGCAATCTTCCCATACAATGTCAAACTTCATACTTTCTTTTCTGGCACACATAGTGTGTATGAATGAATCCCAAGGTCTAATGAGACCATTGAGAGCAGTCATAACTAGTTCATCTTCATCAAGGGACTCTCCAATGGAATCTAGTTGTTCCTTGAACTGGGATATTCTTGTGAAGTAATCTTGAATGGATTCTTCTTTACTCATCTTGGCACCCTTCAGTTGAGCTCTCAAATTCATATTTTTGTTGATGTTCTTTCCCTCATACATTATGGAAAGGGCATCATACATTTACTTTGTTGTCTCTTTAGATGAAACTTGAGGTATCAAGTGATCTTTGATAGAATCAACAATGATCCCCATTTCCTTGATTAGGTCCTTCTGGTGCTTTTCCTTAGCTTCATCTTCTTCCAGTTATGCAACTTCATCTTCAATGTATTTGTCAAGATCATTCTCTATAAGAACGAGGCCAATCCTTTACTTCCATTCTCAGAAGTTTTCTATGACTTCCATCGTTCCCTCAAGCTTAGTGCTTGGGGCCATCTTATCCAGGAGGTCACTAAAAATTGAAATTTCTCAAAATGAAAAGCTGACCTTACCAGGAGATGTGCTTGATTGAGGCAAGTTGGTTGGTCCACTTGGTTTTTGGAGATTCCAAATATTCACCCTTCAAAACTTGCTTGTGATATTTCAGTTTATACATATTTATGGTTTTGGTTTTCTGTAGTTTTCTAGTTCAGGGCCAAATTAGGGTTTGGATTTCCTGTAGATTTACCCACTCAAAAAATTTGATCTAGGGCTCAATAGATTCTCTCTAGGGAGGTACAAATTTCTATGCAAGTGGATCTTCAAAATCCCAAATTTTGCAAAAACCCTAATTTCTTGCTGGAGGGAGAGGAGAGAGAGTTTCACCTTGTGAAAGTTGTTCTATTCATGCTAGCTTTGATACCATGTTAAGGTTTCATATGCTTAGGTAGATATCATTAGTGTTTAATCCAAATTCACAACAGTAGCATATGCAGAATCACTGAAAGAAACACAATCACAAGATAGACACAAATGGGAAACCCTCAAGCGGAAGAAAACCCACCAAGACTTCCTCTATATAGATGTATAAGATAAAACCCCAAAACAGGTGATCCTCCTCCTTGCTAGTATGTCTCTTTCTCTCTCTCTCTCCTATGCGCTATACACAAGTGAGTGTGTGTGTTCAAATGAGGAACAAACCTCCTCTATTTATACTCTTTCTATCACTTGACTTTTAACCTAACATGTTGGCTCCACTAAATTGACCGGGCCGAGTTCACCTAGGAAGACTCAAAATAGTATTATATTATATTCATTAGGGTACTATTGACCCAAATTATAATGGAGGTTATACCTCATGACTCTATGATGACCAAATCCAATAGTAACATCCCGACAGAGGAATAAGACATGTCCCTTGGGGTACATCAATAAAATACATTTAGAATATTATTCAAAGTTACTATATTTCAACAATAAGAGGCCTCAAACACACTCCAGTTATGTGGCACTGTTGTGTGACATCATTGATGCAAATCCTCCTAGCTATAAAGAAGCAGTCGAGAAGAAATGGAAGGAGGCTATGATTGAAGAGTACTAGTTGATCATGGAGAATGATGTCCATGATGCAGTTCTAATACCTATAGGGAAGTACGTAGTGTCTTCCATGTCGCTCTACAAGATCAAGCATGTAATAGATGGCAGTATCGAGAAATACAAATCAAGGTTCGTGGTTTCTCTCAGAAAGAGGGAGTGGATCATGGTGAGACACGTTCCATTGACCAGGCACACTTCTCAAGTGAAGTAGAAGTGCATATCAAGCAGAGAACCACATAAGCGTAGAAGGCTTTGTACAAACTTAGAAGGCACCCATGGGATAGTACATACAATTACATGAGCTTGAGGATCACCTAGAGTGATGGATATCTCAACCTTTGCTACAAGGTTGAAGATGGAAGTCTACAGAGGATGAGAAGCTCATAGATGGGTGCAAGAGAAACTTTTAACAAAGTTCGAGAAGGAGGACCTCGGTATTGAGTGACCTTGAGATGGCATAGATGGATATGTAGAAGATTAACAGTTGAGGAGGCTACCTATCACTCCAGTAAAGAATGTATCGATACATTGAGTACAAAACGAAGAGGGAGGATGGTGCTCCACTTCAGACAGAGTGAATACAACAGATCTCACAGTTCAAGAATATTGACATCATTCTTGGGTGTGGAAAAATCCAAAGGATATTTTACTTAGCCAAGGAAAATGTGCAGTCGAGATCTTGAAGAGATTCGAGATGTTGGATTGTGAGACTACACCGTTGGCATTGAACTTGAAGTTGTTGTGTGATCCTACTTTAGAGACAGTTGATGCCATAGTCTACAGGAATATGATCAGTTTGTTGATGTACCTGACAAACACGTGGACAGATATATGCTTTGCAGAGAACACCTTGTGCCAATACACGGTGGAGCTGATACATGTTCACATGGTTGCGACAAAGCACTTGCTGAGGTACCTGGAGGGTACGATTGAGTACAGCCTTTGATATGTGATAAATCATAGGATATTCTTGTAGGGATATGTTGACTTTGATTGGGATGGTAGTGCTACATAGAGGAATACAACTTCAAGGTGTTGCTTCAGCTTGAGGTCTGGGATGCTTTCTTGGTGCAGCAATAAGTAGATGAGTATAGTACTGAGTATAGCCAACGAAGAGTATATTGTAGCTTGTTCAGAAAGTTGTGAGGCTGTGTGGCTTTAGAAGCTGCTCATGGGATCGTTCGATGTTGGGTTAGAGATGAATTGTGTGTCAGAGCACATCGATATCAAGTATCACTATATCCAAGATATGGTGCAGAGAGGAGTAGTGAAGCTACAATATGTGGTGACGGATGAGAAGAAAACTAATGTTTTGACCAAGCCTCTGGAGAGAGTGAAGTCTAAGTACTTTAGGGACAAGCTTTGAGTTGTGTAGATTGATGTCCATTGCGAGAAGGAAGTCCTAGATGGTGCTAGGATTGCATTCAGTATGAATCAAGATCGACCCTGCATAGAGACACATCCAATATGAAACAAGACTAGCTATGTGAAATCCTAGATGGCTCTAGGCCTGCATTTAGTATGAAACAAGACTAATCCTGCAAAGAGACACGTCTAGTATGAAACGGGACTGGCTCTATGAAGTCCTAGATGGCTTCTAGGCTTACATTCAATATGAAACATGACTGACCCTGTAGAGATCCACACTTAGTATGAAGAAAGATTGACCTTGCGAAGGCATCTAGTATGAGAAAGGACTGGAACAACAAATATCCACATTCAGTATGAAATAGGATTAACCCTATGAAGGCATCTAATATGAAAAAGGGCTGGCGTTGCAGAGACCTACATTCAGTATGAAACATGATTGACCCTGCGAAGGAATCCAGTATGAAAAATGACTGGCACTGGAGACATATGCATTCAATATGAAACAAGACTGACCATGCGAAGGAATCCAGTATGAAAAAGGACCGGAACTACAGAGATCTGCATCCAGTATGAAACGTGATTGAACCTATGGCAGAATCCAGTATGAAAAAGGACTAGCACTACAGATATCCACACTCAGTATGAAACAAGACCGACCCTGCGAAGACATTTAGTGTGAAACATGACTGACACTACGGATATATGCATTTGGTATGAAACAGGACTAGCACTGCAAGGTACATCCTGTATGAAAAAGGACTGGCACTGTATGAGGTACATCCAACATGAAAAACAACTGACACTATATGGATATGTTGATGAAGCCCTATATGGGATCTAGGCCTACATCCAACATGAAATAGGGTTGGATTTGTAGAAATTTCGAGGAGGTATAGATCCGACAGATGTTGCTAGTCAATGGTCGACGAGATGAGAGCTACTGCAGCTGTGATGATGATCTAGTAATGATGATCCAAAGTAATGGTGATCGAGCGATGATGATCCATAGTGATGATGATATAGTAATGATGATGTCTAGATATTGTGTCTAGTTGTGGTGATGAGCGAGTCAGAATAATACCTTCCTTGTTAAGAGGGAGTGTTGTTGTAAATGTAAATTCGAAAGATATTCTTCATTGTGTTATTTGTTTTATTATTATTATATTGTGTTATACTATTATTGTAACTTTTTTCAGGGATGTTTCCCCTATGATAAGAAGGTGTCATTAATGTAATTTGTCATGTAAGACTTGAGGTAAAATCTCCGTTGTAAGTTGGGGCAATAGTACTGAAAATAATATTGTAAAATTTATTTTTTTAGTACCCCTAGAATAGGTTGGCCCAGTGGGGTCCAGAAGTCGGTCTTGTTGGAACAAAAGGTTACATGCTTTATCATTATAAATAGGGAGGTGCCCTCCCTCACTTGGACACACTACAAACTAAAGTAAGTTATCTCCAAAAGAGAAGAACATAGGTTCGCTGAGGTAGAAGAAGAAGAATAAACAAAATACATCTTATCTTTGGGTTTTCTATCTTCGTCCGACATTGTACTAAGTGACGAATATATAGTGAATAAGTTGTTGGGTTTTCTCCCTTGTGGTTTCCCAGGATAAAAATCTTGTGTCTTTCTTTTGTGTTGCAGTTGTGTATACTTTAGTGATCCTATTGCATATGGTTACGATGTTATGATGTTAAATATTTTAAGATCTTGTGTAACCATTAAAATTTTAACACCTCTAAAATTGAGCACCATGGTTCCTCTACATCTGGACATCTTGTACTGGAGTGACCAGTATCCTTCTTTGTTGTTGATCTTGTATGTATCCATCTATTTCATCTCACATTAAATGAGTCTACTGAGATGATATTCGTGTTCTTAGGGTCACTAGATACCAAGATCCACCATCTTGAACTCTGTGGCAAGCTTCTTCCTGGTTTCTACAATGAGCTTCTCATCTCTTGTTAGAAACATGTCATCTACATATAGTAAAAGTATCACTGGTATCCCATTCTCAACCTTGTGGTAAAGGTTGGAATTTTCTTTACGCTTGGTAAAGACAAAGCTCATCAGAAAACTATCAATCCTATTGTACCATGTCCTGGGTGCTTGCTTTAATCCGTACAAGGTCTTTCTTTCCACTTGCACAGATGTGTCTTTATTTCTTGTGTCTCAAATACTAGTGGCTACTCCACATACAATTCCTCTTCTACTACATCATTCAGGAAGGATGTCTTCACGTCCATCTGGTGTAACTTCCACTTCATCATTGCAACTATCACAAGTATAGCTTTAATCAAAGTGTATCTTGCTACATGTGCAAATGTATCTTGATAGTCAATTTCTTATTTCTAGGAGAATCCATGAGCCACAAATATTTTGTTATACTTATATATTATGCACGACTTCATAAATATTCTTGAATGCCATAGCTGAACAATCATCACTTGTTCTTCATAACAATTCTCATCATTCTTTTCTTGTAGGTGATTGTACATGATCTTTCCTACTAGTTAAATTTAGTTTCATGATTAGAAACGTTTAATAATTTTCAAAACATATTAATATTGACAAATTCTTATGCATAATGACATAGGTCACACAGTCATGTAACTATCTTAGCCAATTCTTCACCACAACATTCATCCATATTCTGTATACACATGGTAACTTTCTAGATGCCTTCCATATCTACTAGAACATACTATCAAGAGCGTGCACTACTCCTAGCATGCCAGCAAAAAGGTTTCATCTTAGACCAACAACAATGTCCCATGGAATGTTGTGCAACACCATAGGCTACTTACCCATCACATGCATATTAATAGTATAGTTTTCATCAATGTATTCATTATAACATGCTTAATACACTTCCTAATTATAGGAACATAAATATCCATACAATTGTTATGAACAATATCATTTATACCATTAGATATATAGGAAATGACAATTCAAATACTTATCTTTGTTTGTTTGGTTGGCTCCCTCTTGATCTCTACTTCCTTGCAAGTTCTAAGGCTTGATTAAGTTCTGAACTTTTCGAACTTGTAGAGAATTTAACCTTGGTCCTTATGTCCTCTGTATGCACTAGATCCTCAAGGACCTATCCTTATAGTTTGGAAAATATCTTTTGGTATTATTTGCCAAGTATACATCGTCACAAAAGTAAATTTGAACCCAAAATACGATGACATATTTGTCTGAATTTCAACAAGAATCCTTCTAACATCTCACAAGGTGGACTATTTTTAAACGTTGATAGAATTGCATTGGATATTTGACGACCCTAACAATACATCATAAATACGAGAACAGTTAGTCGCATGACCGATAGGTAAATCCAATGATTTTTCGACGAATCTCTGATACATAGATCATTGATTAACCGACTTTAATTTCTAGGGCGGTCGTCGTAAATGCGACGGTAAAAGTATTAGTTAATCGAAACCTTAGTCCACCCAAACTGTCTGTTAACTAACATATTAATCCACCCTTATTGTCGTTTAACTGACGACATAAGTGTCGGTTAACTGACAATTTGGGTGGATTAAGATGCCAATTAATTGACACCTTAATCCACCCAAACTGTTGGTTAAACAACACATAGTAGTTGGAAATCCAACGATTTACTGACATTAAGCTACACAAAAATCCAATGATGTTGTTATTGGTGGTATGGAAGCCTCGTTGGATATAGGATTTAGGTTGTTGAAAATGCGACGAGATTGAGTAGTTTAAAAATAAATGATGGGTAGGGGTCCCTGCCCAACTTAGGGCTATACAGGACGTCCTTGCTAGAAAACAACAAGAAAGGAATTATAAATAAAAATGTATCATGAGAACAGGATTTGAAACAAAAGGTAGCAAGGCCATGAAAAACAATAAATGGACTGTACATGAGAAACTAATTCCATCTTCTACTGAAAACATTTTTAAACATGGGTAAATCTACCAAATTGATAGACTAGTCTTGATGTTTTATGTTAACCATAGAGCTGGGTACTTTAAATCATTGTCTTCTTTTTGGAGTTCTTGAAGGCATTCAACTACCAAATTAGTACTCTGCATTGTAACCACTGTTGGAGCAACGTACATATCCAATGCCCGGATGTTCTTTCTAGTGGGAAGCGTCTTGGGATTCCTGATTGGATCACCTTTATATCTAGGTGATACACAACATGCCTATAAATAATACTTCAAATCCTAAGATAATTATCAACAACAACTTATAGCTTCATACACTAGAAATGAAATCCAGAGAGGGTGCATATCTTATCATGATCATAAGATAAAAATCTTGTCTTTTCTGGATAATCAATCTAAGGCTCATTTCTTATAAATCCAAGTAATGAACCAAACGTGTATACATCACTTTTTTGTTCATTGTCCTATCAACAAATGTAGAGATAACCCACCAAGAGGCTTATGTTATATTTTTTAAGAACTCTACATATTTTAGGCTTCCATTGTTGCTATTTTTGTAATATCTTCTATATTTAAGTATTCTCCAATAACATGTAGACCATGGGATAATAATCAAGATTCTATCTCTATGATTTTAATATGTTTAGTCTAGGATGGTATAAGTCTAAGGAAATAGTAATAATTGGCCCTCACATTCTATGTTTGTAATATTAAGATGATTTTGTTGAACTATTATCCATAACTCTTGGAGAGGCCTATATATCCACTGATTGATTATCGATGAATAATAACTATAAAAACACAAAGCCTAGTTAACGTTTCCTATGCAAGATGTCATCTTTTCTTTGCTTGTTTTATAACAAAATACAGATAAGAATCATTACAATATTCATTGGAACTTTGTTGGACATTAATAAAATGATCTTATCTTGTATGAGACTTGTGATTTAAAATGTGTTCAAACATGAATTCAAATATAGAATCTAGGAAAAGAGGAATCTCTTTCTATTAGGTCAATACTAAGTCTATTGCCATATTTAGCTGTATTGTGATTATGCACAAAATAATTTGAGGTGTATGAGAGAAAAAATGTCTCTAGTGTCCACATTATTCTCCACGATAGTCAAAGATCTAAAACTTTTTATAAAGCCCGAGAATTATAGAAGGTCATAGAATTGACAACGATATGGGCATCACTTCTCTCCCAAAACAAGAAAAAATCCTTGTATGGGGGCAATAAATGCTCGATAATGTGACCTTTGGACATGACTTCTCATATTTTGAAGGCCATGAACCTTAATGCCTAAACTCTCTTTTGTTTTTATGCATTCTTGTTCAACTATCTATTTATTTCACAATAGTATTACTTGACTAGCTGAGAATTTAGATTCAAAAGGATTTTTTGTTAGAAACATTGTCCATGGGATTAACTTATCTCTTCAGTTTTTAATTGGTACAGCGGATACGATAAGATAAGATAAATTTATTAATGTGAAAAAATGACCATGTTACGTAGTTCAATAGGATTGAAAAGTACATCAAGCTCCTATAGCAACAATAATAAAGACAAATAAATATCTAAGAATTTAGATGTACAAGGTATATGAAAAGAAATTGTGCTAAAAATGATAAAACAAAATGATTCTATGCTCAATACTAAATGGAGGATGTCATGATCTTGTTGGCACTAAGTATAAGGATGTATTTGTGTTATTATTTGAGATTTATTTTCCCAATATCTTAAGATTTACTGTGTAACTCACTACAAATATTCTAGGGAGCTATGCTCCATACTTACATTTTCCCTCTGTATGTTTATCATGTTGTTTTGGGTATTTGGTTATGTATAACAAGTGTGTTCCATACTGTAATTTTCCTAATCCTTTTGTTGTTTTCTAGTGCATATGATTAAAATAAAATATGAAGATGTCTACATATATTTCCTTTGGTATCAATCCTGACATGCGTAGGGATGTTTCTAGTGTTAGAACTTCTATTTTTCTATGGTGTTGTTGTGAGAAAGGTATTTTTGATCATTAAATAGAGACCTGATTCTTGTATAGATTGTTTTCCTTGGGGACAACATATTCTGAAAATTTTGTAGGGCTAGGCATAAAAGATGACCTCGACATAGAAATTTTAGTGGCCCATTATTGCATTGGTCAAAATATATTGATAGCTCTTCCAAACCATCTAAATTATTAGGTATATCTATCAATTTCTTCATCATAATTCATTTTACTAAATTGATAAACAATTCATTTTCAAGTTGTGTTTGAAATTGATTATGGCTACACTAAAATGCAGTTCAAGTACCTTAATAGAACAATTTGTCATTGCAACTTTGGTCCCGAGTAAAGGGTATAGCCAAGGTATATAGAAGCAAAGATATATCAATAATCCAAGGTATTTTATGCCTAAAATATAGGTCAAATTCAATATAGGAAGTTTGAATTTCATTCCAATTACTTGAGGAGATCAACTTTTATTAGTTACAAAAACCTTTAAAATATGATTTATGTGATCTTATCTTTCTACAAAATGTTTCTTTTTTCTAAGCAAAGGAAATCTTGATTGACATTTGGATAACAAAATCCATTTTGAATCTAGAATCTTCTAATTTCAAGATGAATGGAGTGGTCATCTCATGGCAATTTGCTTAAAACACCATTTCCAGAAAAAGAAATTCCCATTGATTGGATTGTGTCCCATACTCCCATGTGTTTTCTAGATCAAACATTTGTATCCAAACACTTATCCTTTCCAATAAAAGACAAAGAGAACATTGTAATTAGCAAGAACTCATGCTCAAAATGTTTTGGCGACCGTCAAGTTTAACTAATGAACAATAATTAAGGAACAATAGTAATGCTAGATAGAACTTGTTTGGAGCTGCCTTATACTTAGAAATTTTGAGTCAACTCTTGTCACTGTAAGTACAAGCTGTCAGAATATATAACTTAAGAGAGAGAGAGAGAGAGAGAGAGAGAGAGAGTGTTAAAGTGTTGATGGTTTAGCTTCACATTTCACGGTTTCAACTCATTGGTTGGAGATCACATTCCACATTTCACAACACGGGTCTAACAAGACTAGAAGAGGTACCATATGAACTTTGGTACCCTACTTTAAGTTTACTCAAATTTACAACAACAATAACTCTATGATGTGCCCAACAAATATCATATATATACTTCTTCCAAGACAAGATACTCCAAGAGTGAAGTTATGAACATAATATATAAGCTTGGTAAGTCTTCTAGAATGGTCACTTAGGCAACCCTAGGTTTTAGGGTGGTTACCATAATAAAACATAAAATAAAGTTGAGTACACTTAGAGCAAGGCACCAAAGGTCATGTGGTCACATAATAATAAAACAATAAAACTAATAAGGTTAAGTCATAGCACCAAAGGTGGTCAAGGTACCACACACAGTAAGGGCTCTAGGGCCAAGTAGAAGATGAAGAACCATAAGTCAACCAAAGGGGTGAGAACAAGATGGTAAGGAAACCCCCATACCCAGAAGACCAAGGTGTGTCGTAAAGGTGGAGAAACAACCCTTTTTACCCATAGGACCAACAAGACCAATGTATTTAATATTTTCTCTATCTCAAGGTATATTGTCACATATATTTTTATCATCACTGTATAAGCATAAGTAAATAACAAAGCTAGATCTAGAAAAGTACTTTTGTAATAATCTCAAACATAATTTTCATCTCTTTCAACTTTAACACTCCACCAATCACTGCGTTAAAGTTGGTCCTTGAGATGAGTTATCAATTCCAATGTATGTAACATAAACTGTAACAAAATTCCAATGAATTTAACCAATTCTGTCAATTACTTAAATGAATTAAAGGTACAATTGCAAATAAATTTCCAAGATGCATAATAGTACAACAGTAAAAAAAGAGTAAATTTCCAACATAATGATAGATGCAAAATAGTAATACAAATTAAAGATATTAGTTAAAAATATACAAGCCACATCATAGATCTTAGCATCCCAACAAGGTCAAGTTTGAGTCCTAACAACCCACAAGAATCATAGCTCTGTCCAAGTGTACGATAACCCACATAGATCACACCTCTATCCAAACACCTCATAGAGGTCACAACTCAAGTTCAATGAGCACACACAAGGTCACACCCCATCACATGACGCATTCAAGAGTCATAGATCAGGTTTGAACAAACCCAAGGGTGAATGACTAGTAGAACCTTGATACATTGCATCGAAATTGTGATAAGTTTCACCCCAAAACTGAAATGTATCAAGCAAATCATGACGCATTTCATCTCTTTTAACTTTTAAAAATTGAATTTTTTAACCCTGTCTAAGTTCACTTAAATTTATTTTATGTTTTTGATTGGTAAAAATACTAAAATCTAGGAGTAGTTGAATGGTATTTCTATAAGACTGTGATCCTCTCACCGAATATGTATTTCCTCTAGGGATGGGGTCGTGACCTTATGAAGAGGACTATGATTGTGTGTCACTTCTCTGTTGGACTATGACTACGTGTCACTTCTCTGCTGGACCATGACTATGTGATTGTGATTGTCATGCCCCTTTCTCTACTGAAATATGATTGATGTACCAGGAATGTGGTGCCCTATCCTTGCTAAGATATGACTATTCCAAACCCTAGATGATAGGTTAGTAGTGGCGTTGAGTCTGCTAGAGGGAGATGTGACTTTTAGGGTGCTCCTATCCTAATGAGATCTTCTCACTTGGTGATTGATATTTGTTAGATGTATGTATCTAACCTAATCCCATAGAACTCTAACCTTCTCTCTCTAAAAGTGTGACTTGTGACAGCTTGTCCTTACAGTGACAAGAGATGGCGCAATATGTATGAGTATAAGGCAAATCCAAACCATAAGTATTTAACAATTCTAACCTAATCCCATAGCACTTTAAATAATACAACACAAACAATAGTAAAATTACAATGCAACTAATTCACGGTAATTAAAGAACAATTTCTAAATAGGTTTGGCTTGAATATGCCTTCCCTCTCTCAAAGTATGACTTGTGACAACTTGTCCCTAGTGTGACAAGAGTTGGTACAATATGTTTGATTATAAGGCATATTCAAACCAAACCTATTTAGCAATTGTTCTTTAATTACCGTGAATTAGTTTCATTGCAATTTTACTACTGTTTATGTTGTACCCTATCTTAATTTCACTTAACGATGATGATGACACATACAATACTGATAAGAAATCCTAGTAACAGTTGGAGGCCTTGTCCCACTTTAAACCAGAGTCACAACATGAGTCTAAAGCACCCACCAACTCACAGCCCAGGTTTGTGGCATACAAATAGGTTAAGGTTCAAATCTTGGAAAACAACAAGGTTTACAACAGTAAGAGATCAAGGCCTTAATATAACATCAATACTAAGTCCTAGGTCCAACTCAGGACTTTCCATAAATATTACATTAGTATAAAAGATCACAAATTAGCACAGAAAAGACACCATAGTCATGGCACAGCAAGGGAGGTTGTCAATAGTTAGAATTCAGACTTAGAAAGTTGTTAGTACATCACGTCCTAGTCCTAGAAGACCCCAAAAAAAGACACATCCTGGCACAATAATTACAGTCAGCCAAGAGAGGGATAATACAATCATGACAAGCCCAAAGTGGCTCCAAAACAGTCATGACCAGGAAAATGGCATTCATGACCTTGCTCACATAGGTTAATGATTTGTAGTTGATGTTAGCAATCCTTCTATTCCATAGTTCATTTGAGCTAGTGATCTCATGGACAAGGGTTGTTTTTGGATGTCCCTTGAGCTTGTACAATCCTCCTTCTTCTTCACCAATGACAACAACATCTTCAATTATTTTCTCTTTGGTCCACATGAGTACTTTTCCATCTATAAAAGCAAATCTATATGCTTTATTATCTAATGCTGAGATGGAAAGTAAGTTCTTTCTCAAACCTGGTACATATAGTACTTCCTTCCTCTTCATGGAGGTTCCAGAGTCAAGCTTGTAGCTTGATTCACCAATGCCTTTGGTGGGATATTGATAGTCATATCTTAATGATACTTAATGAGGAGAGTTCTTCTCTTCAAGTATTGACAAATCTTTCTTCTTCCCTGTCATGTGCTTTGAAGCACCACTATCAATAAGCCTGTATCTTCTCCAGGTATTACAGACCCAGAGAGTGCATAGAATAATACATATTCTTCTACATCTTCTTATTTTGCTTATCTCTTTCAAGATATTTCTTCTTCTTATTCTTCTTCATCCTCATCTTCAACTAGATGAGCACGATGTCTTTCATTGTTGTTCTTCTTCAATGGACACTCTCTAGCATGGTGCCATATCTTATGACAGTTATAACATTGATATTTGGAGTAGTCTTTCTTCTTATTGTTTTCTCTTTTCCTTTGAAACTCCTTTGGAGGTCTATACTCCTTGTGAGTATCGTTCTTGAAGTTTGATTGTCTTCTTCTTCTGGTATGGGTGGCTAGATCTTGATCATCTTCTTTAAGTAGAGCTTCTCTGTTAGCTACTCTAGCTTCCTCTTGGATGCAATATTCCCATACAATGTCAAACTTCATACTTTATTTTCTGGCACACATAGTCTGTCTAAATGAACCCCAAGGTCTAGTGAGACCATTGAGAGAAGTGATAACTAGTTCATATTCATCAAGGGAGTCTCCAATGGAATCTAGTTGTTCCTTGAATTGGGAGACCCTTGCGAAGTAATCTTGAATGGATTATCCTTTACTCATCTAGGTACCCTTCAATTGAGCTCTCAAATTCATCTTTATGTTGATGTTATTTCCCTCATACATTCTGGAAGGGGCATCATACATTTTCTTTGGTGTCTTTTTAGATGACACTTGAGGGATCAAGTGATCTTTGATAGAATCAACAATGATCCTCATTGACTTGATTAGGTCCTTATGGTGATTTTTCTTAGATTTATCTTCTTTCGGTTTTTCAAATTCATCTTTGATGTATTTGTCAAGATCATTCTCTCTAAGAATGAGACCAATCCTATACTTCCATGATTGGAAGTTTTCTATTCCTTCTAGCTTGCCATCAAGCTTAGTGCTTGGATCCATCTTATCCAGGAGGTCACTCAAAATTGAAA
Source organism: Pseudotsuga menziesii (assembly GCA_001517045.1). Classification (NCBI taxonomy): domain Eukaryota; kingdom Viridiplantae; phylum Streptophyta; class Pinopsida; order Pinales; family Pinaceae; genus Pseudotsuga; species Pseudotsuga menziesii. The sequence continues at coordinate 63,067 of LPNX010153421.1, read as the reverse complement.
TTTCTCAAAATGAAAAGTTGACCTTACCAGGAGATGTGCTTTACTGAGGCAAGTTGGTTGGTCCACTTGGTTTCTGGAGATTCCAAATATTCACCCTTCAAAACTTGCTTACGAGATTTTGGTTTCTGCATATTTATGGTTCTGGTTTTCTGCAGTTTTCTGGTTTAGGGCCAAACTAGGGTTTGGATTTCCTAGATATTTACCCACTCAAAAACTTTGATCTAGGGCTCAATAGATGTGCTCTAGGGAGGCACAAATTTCTATGGAAGCAGATCTTCAAAATCCCATGCTAACTCTGATACCATGTTAACTTTCTAATACCATGCTAACTCCGATACCATGTTAACTTTGATACCATGTTAACTTTCTATTCATGCTAACTCTGATATCATGTTAAGATTTCATATGCCATATCTAGATATCATTAGTGTTTAATCCTAATTCACAACAATAGCATATGCATAATCACTAAAAGAAACACAATTAGAAGATAGACACAGATTTATCTTGGGAAACCCTCAAGGGGATGAAAACCAAACAAAACTTCCTCTATATAGATGTATAAGATAAAACCCCAAAACATGTGATCCTCCTCCTTTCTGGTATGTCTTTCTCTCTCTCGTATGTGCTATACATAAGTGAGTGTGTGTGTTCAAATGAGGAACACAACTCCTTTATTTATACTCTTTATGTCTCTTGACTTTTAACCTAACATGTTGGCCCCACTAAACTGACTAGGCCAACTTCACCTAGGAAGACTCAAAACAATATTATATTATATTCATTAGGGTAATATTGACCTGACTTATAATGGAGGTTATACATCATGACTCGATGATGACCAAATACAATAGTAACATCCCAATAGAGGAATAAGACATCTCCCTTGGGGTACATCAATAAAATACATGTAGAATATTCTTCAAAGTTACAATATTTCAATAGTAAGAGGCCTTAAACACACTCTGGTTATGTGGCACGGTTGTGTGACATCATTGATGCAGATCCTTCCAACTATAAAGAAGGAACTGAGAAGAAATGGAAGGAGGCTATGATCAAAGGGTACTAGTTGATCGTGGAGAATGATGTCCAGGATGCAATTCTGAGACCTGAAGGGAAGTCTGTAGTGTTGTCCATGTCGATCTACAAGATAAATCATGCAACAAATGGAAACATCGTGAGATACAAATCAAGGTTCGTTGTTTCTCTCAGAAAGAGGGAGTATATCATGGAGATATAGGTTCCTTTGACCAGCCACACTTCTCAAGTGAAGTAGACATGTATATCAAGCAAAGAACCACATGTGCGTAAAAGACTCTATACGAGCTCAAAAAGCACCCATGGGATACTAAATACAGTTACATGATATTGAGGATCACCTAGAGTGATGGAGATATCAACCTTTACTACAAGGTTGAAGATGGAAGGCTACATAGGATGAGAAGCTCATATATGGGTGCAAGAGAAACTTTTAACAAAGTTCAAGAAAGAGGACCTTGATATCGAGTGACCTTGAGATGACATAGATGGATATGTAGAAGATCAACAGTAGAGGAGGCTACGTATCACTCCAGTAAAGAATGTATCAATACTTTAAGTACAAAATGAAGAGGGAGGATGGTGCCCCACTTCAAAGGGAGTGACTACAATAGATCTCAGAGTTCGAGAATATTGACATGATTCTTGGGTGTGGAAGAATCCAAAGGAGATTTTCCTTAGCCAAGTAAAATGTGTGGTCGATTATCTTGAAGAAATTCGAGATGCTGGATTGCGATGCTACATCGTTGGCATCGAACTTGAAGTTGTTGTGTGATCCTACTTTGGACATAGTTGATGCCATAGTTTACAGGAAGATAATCAATTTATTAATGTACATGACGAACACAAGGCTGGATATATGCTTTGCGTAGAACAAATTGTGTCAATACATGTTCACATGGTTGTGGAAAAGCACCTGCTAAGGTACCTGGAGGGTACGATCGAGTATGGCCTCAGATATGCGAGAGATCATAGGATCTTCCTACACAGATATGTTGACTCTGATTGGGATGGTAGTGCTACATATAGGAAGATCACTTCAGGGTGCTTCTTTAGCTTGAGGTTTGGGATAATTTCTTGGTGCAACAAGAAGAAGACCCATATAACACTAAGTACAGCCAAGGAAGAGTATATTGCAGCTTGTTCAGAAAATTGTGTGGCAATGTGGCTTCAGAAGCTTCTTGCGGGATCATTCGATGTTGAGTTAGATACAAATTGTGTGTCAGAGCACATCGATATCAAGTATCACTATATATAGGATATGGTACAGAGAGGAGCAGTGAAGATACAATGTGTGGTGATGAATGAGAAAACAAGTGATGTTATAACCAAGCCTCTAAAGAGAGTGAAGTCTGACTACTTCAGGGAAAAGATTGGATTTGTACAGATTGATGTCCATTGCAAGAAGAAATTCCTAGATGGTTCTAGGCCTGTATTTAGTATGAAACATGACCGACCCTGTAGAGAGACACATCCAGTATGAAACAAGACTGGCTATGTGAAATCCTAGATGGCTCTAGGCCTGCATTCAGTATGAAACATGACTGGCTTTATAGAGAGACACATCCAGTATGAAACAAGGCTGGCTCTCTGAAGTCCTAGATGGATATAGGCCTACATTGAATATGAAACATGTCTGACCCTACAGAGATCCACATTCAATATGAAGCAATATTGACCCTGTGAAGCCATCTAGCATGAGAAAGTACTGGAACAACATAGATAAACATTTAGTGTGAAATAGGGCTGAACCTGCGAAGGAATACAGTATGAAAAATCACTGACACTACAGAGATCTGCATTCAGTATGAAAAATGACTGACCCTGCAAAGGAATCTAGTATGAAAATGACTGGCACTGCAGATATCTGCATTCAGTATGAAACAAGAGTGACCCTGTGAAGGCATCTAGTATGAAAAAGGATCGGCATTGCAGAGATATGAATCCAGTATGAAATGTGATTGAACCTGCAAAGGCATACAGTATGAAAAATTAATAGCACTACAGAGATCCACACTTAGTATGAAACATGACTGACCCTGCGAAGGCATTTAGTGTGAAACATGAATGACAATGCGGAGATATACATCCAATATGAAACAAGATTGGCACCGCAAGATAAATCCAATATGAAAAAGGACTGTCACTATATGAGGTACATCCAACATGAAAAAGGGTTGACACTGTACGGATATGTTGATCAAGCCCTAGATGGGATATAGGCCTACATCCAACATGAAATAGGGTTAGATCTCTAGAACTTCTGAGGACATATAGATTTGAGATATGTCGCTAGTCAATGGTTGACGAGATGAGAGCTGTTGCAGCCATGATAATGATTCAGAGTGATGATGATCTAGTAATGATGATCAAAAGTAACGATGATCGAATCATGATGATCGAATGCCGATGATCCATAGTGATGATGATTTAGTAATGATGATGTCTAGAGATTGTGTCCAAATGTGGTGATGATCGTGTCGGAAGAATACCTTCCTTGTTAAGAGGGAGTGTTGTTGTAACTGAAACTTCGAAATATATTCTTCGTTGTAATATTTGTATTATTATTATTATATTGTGTTATACTTTTATTGTACCTCCTTTTTGGGATGTTTTCCCTTTGATCAAAAGGTATCATTAATGCAATTTTTCATGTAAGAGTCGAGGTAAAACCTCCGTTGTAAGTTGGGGAAATAGTACTAAAAAGAATATTGTAAAATTTATTTTTTGAGTATCCCTAGGATTGGTCATTCCAGTAGGGTCTAGAAGTCAGTCCCGTTGGACCAAAAGGTCACACAATTGATGAGTATAAATAGGGAGGCGCCCTCTCTCATTTAGACACATTGCAAGCTAAAGTAAGTTTTCTCCAAAAGAGAAGAAGTCAGGTTCACTGAGGTAGAAGAAGAAGAAGTAACAAAATAAATCTTATATTTGGGTTTTCTATATCCGTCTGATATTGTACTAAGTGATGAATCTATACTAAAGAAGTTGTTGGGTTTTCTCCCTTGTGGTTTCCCAGGATAAAATTCTTGTGTCTTTCTTTTGTGTTGTAGTTTTCTATCTTTCAGTGATCCTATTGCATATGGTTATGATGTTTTGATGCTAAATATTTTAATATCTTGTATAACCATTAAAACTCTAACACCTCTAAATCTGAGCACCATGCTCCCTCTACATCTAGACATCCTGTACTGGAGTGACTGGTAGCCTTCTCTATTGTTGATCTTCTATGTGTCCATCTATTTCATCTCACATTAAATGAGTCTACTAATATTATATTCTTCTTCTCAGGGTCACTAGATACCAAGATCCACCATCTCAAACTCTGCAGCAAGCTTCTTCTTGGTTTCTACAATGATATTCTCATCTCTTGTTAGAAACAGGTCATCTGCATATAGTAAAAATATCACTGGTATCCCATTCTCAACCTTGTGGTAAAGGTTGGAATTTTTTTTACACTTGGTAGAGACCAATCTCATCAGAAAACTATCAATCCTATCATACCACGTCTTGGGTTCTTGCTTTAATCTGTACAAGGCATTTCTTTCAACTTGCACACATGTGTTTGTCTTTCATGTGTCTTAAATACAAGTGGCTACTCAACATACAATTCCTCTTCTACATCATTCAAGAAGGATGTCTTCACATCCATCTGGTTTACCTTCCACTTCATCATTGTAGCTATCAAAAGTATATAATCAAAGTTTATCTCGCTGCAGGTGCAAATGTCTCTTCATAGTCAATTTTTTCTTTCTGGGAGAAGCCATGAGCCACAAATATTTCCTTGTACCTCTATATTATGCAAGATTTCGTAAATAGCCTTGAATTTTATAGTTGAACAATCGCCACGTGTTCTTCATAACAAGTCTTATCATTCTTTTATTGTAGGTGATTGTACATGATCTTTCCTACTAGTTAAATTTAGTTGCATGATTATAAACATTTAATAATGTTCAAAACATATTAATATTGACAAATTATTATGCATAATGACATATGTCACAAAGTCATGCAACTATCTTAGCCAATTCTTCAACACAACGTTCATTCATATTCTGTATACACATGGTAACATTCTAGATGTCTTCCATCTCTACTAGAACATACTATCAAGAGTGTGCACTACTCCCAGCATGCCAGCAAAGAATTTTCATCTTAGACCATCAACAATGTCCCATGGAATGTTGTGCAACACCATAGGCTACTTGCCCATCACACACATATTAATAGTATAATTATAATCAATGTATTCATTATTACATGTTTAATACACTTCCTAATTATAGGAACATAAATATCCATACAATTGTTATGAACAACATCATTTAAACAATTAGATATACATGAAATGGCAATTCAAATAATTATTCTTGTTTGGTTGGTTAGCTCCCTCTTGATCTCTGCTTCCTTGCAAGTTCTAAGGCTTGATTAAGTTCCAAACTTTTGGAACTTGTAGAGAATTTAACCTTGGTCCTTATGTCCTCTGTATGCACTAGATCCTCAAGGACCTATACTTATAGTTTGGAAGATATCTTTTGGTATTCTTTGCCAAGTATACATCATCACACAAGTAAATTTGAACCCAAAATTCAATGACATATTTGTATGAATTTCGACAAGACTCTTTCTAACATCCGATAAGGTGGAATATTTTTAAACATCGCTAGAATTGTGTCGGATATTCGATGACCCCAACAATACGTCGTAAATACAAAAAAATCTAGTCGCATGACCGATAGGTAAATCCAATGATTTTTCGTCGAATCTCCGACACATAGATCGTAGATTAAATAACTTTAATTTCCAGGACTATCATCAGAAATGCGATGGTAGAAATATTGGTTAATCAACACCTTAGTCCACCCAAATGTTCGGTTAACTAACATATTAATGCACCCATATTGTCAGTTAACCGATGGCATAAGTGTCGGTTAAACTACAATTTGGGTGGATTAAGATGCTAGTTGATCGACACCTTAATCCACCCAAACTGTCGGTTAAAAAACACATAGTCATTGGAAATCCAATGATTTACCGACATAAAGCTACACAAAAATCCAACGATGTTGTCATCAGTGGTATGGAAGCCTCATCGGATATAGGATTTAGGTCATAAAAAAATGCGACGAGACTGAGTAGTTTAAAAAAAATTGATGGGTAGGGTTCCTTGCCCAACTTAGGGCTATACAGGATATCCTTACTACAAAACAACAAGTAATTAAATATAAATAAAAATGTAGCACGAGAACATGATTTGAAACAAAAGGTAACAAGGCCATGAAAACCAAGAAATGGATTGTACATGAGAAACTAATTCCATATTCAACATAAAACATTTTAAAACATGGGTAAATCTACCAGATTGATAGACTAGTCTTGATGTTTTAAGATAACCATAGAACTGGGTACTTTAAATCATTTATGCTTTTTGGAGTTCTTGAAGGAATTCGACTACCGCATTAGAACTCTGCATTGTAGCCACTTTTGGAGCAAATTACAGATCCAATGCATGGATGTTTTTTTATAGTGGGAAGCACCTTGGGATTCCTGTTTGGATCACCTTAATATCTAGGTGATACACAACATAACTATAAATAATACTTTAATCCCTAAGATAAGTATCAGCCACAACTTATATCTTCAAACACTAGAAATGAAATCCAGAGAGGGTGCAGAGCTTATCATGATCAAAAGAGAAAAATATTGTCTTTTGTGGATAACTAATCTAAGAATCATTTTTTATAAATCCAATTAATGAACCAAACATGTCTACATCAATTTTTTGTTCATTGTCCTATCAACAAATGTAGAGATAACCCATCAGGAGGCTTCTGTTATATTTTTTAAGAACTCTACATCTTTTAGGATTCCACTATTACTATTTATGTAATATCTTATATATTTAATTATTCTCCAATAACATGTAGACCATGGGATAATAATCAAGATTCTATCTCTATTATTTTAATATGTTTAGTCCAGGATGGTATAAGTCTAAGGAAATAGTAATAATTGGCCCTGACATTCTAGGGTTGTAAGACTAAGATTATTTTGTTTAACTGTTATCCATAACTATTGGAGGGGCCTATATATCCACTAATTTATTATTGGTGAATAATAACTTTAAAATCACAAATCCTAGTTAACATGTCCTATGCAAGATGTCATCTTCGCTTTGCTTGTTTTATAACAAAATACAGATAAGAATCATTACAATAATCACCGGAAATTTGTTGGACATTAATAAAATTATCTTACCTTTTTTCATGTCCCAATTTTGCATTGGGTCACAATGGCCTAATCACATTTTCCATATTCATCAGAGTTTTTCAAATTGATGCTAAGGGTCAAATAATTGCCAGGGAGGAAAATTACTAGTTTCCTAGGTTGGGGGTGGAAGCTTTAGGATTTTGAATAAGGGGGACAATAAATGATGTTTTAACATTAGAATGACATAAATATTTATTAAAGGAGATAAATAAATAATTACAAGGGAAAAACAAAGTGGCAATTGATCATAAAGACACATGGAGGATGTGGGACCCACATAAGCTAGGTTTTCTATGCCACATGGCTTCCTCCTCTTGTCATTTCGAATACATAAGAATACCAAGGGTCTTGGTATGATTTATAAGGTCAATATACTTGGCATGAATAAATTATTGTCTAATTGGAGTGGAAGAGTGACTCCCATGGAAGAGGAAGAGGCATTTTGGAGCTAGTGAGGCACTTGGAATAGATTCCTTAGCTCTATGACAACAATGATGAATATGCTATGAAACCTATGAAAAAAATAAGATCTGAAGTCTAACATATGACATATATGACATGTCATGGATAAAAATATCTCCAAGAGGGCGCTCAAGGGATTTAGCATAGCTAAGATGCTTCCACATGTGATTTGGTGGAAGTGGGAGACTAGAATTGTTGTACAAGTGGAATTCTTTGGAATCTCTTCCAAACTAGAGTTTGAATGCATCACCTAGAAGGAATTCGACCCATAGAGATATTGGAAAATTTATAAATGTCAAGAACAGAGAAATAAGGCAGCTTTTGATCATTTGAGAAATTTTCATTTGTGAAGAGAGAGAGCTAGTGGATAACTTGTTTCTTGCCTTAGCCAATTTCGAGGATGAAAGATTCCCATCCAAGTTGGTGTTTGGAAAGGAAATTCAGGTATTTCATGGAGTTTGTATTTTCATGTGTAAGATACAGGCAATCTCATGGTTTCTCCAAGTCCATCACATTCTCTCAACCATTTCCAATCTTTATTACATATTCATGCTCATGGAGGGATTGCGCTTTGGGTGAGCTATTGTACTCTCTGGGAGAGATTATAATGGTCCATTTCTGATTGTAATAATCTTAATATACTATTTTATTCATCTTCATAAAGTCTCAGGTATAAATACCAAATGGTTGTATGTAAAAGTGATTATTAATGAGCAAACAATTATCATTTCCCCACTATATTGATGTATGCCATTGTAATGATGATGAATTCGAATGTAAGAATGTTTGTCTGATATATTTATGCTGAATGGAGTTCCATTGAATATTATTACAAGTTTCATATCCATCACTTAAGCATTTGAATACATCTTACTCAGTTTATTTGCATTTGGAGAAGATTTGGTGCCTTTTCCCCAATGGTCGAACTAGTGATTTTGTAGCTTCTTGGGAGAGCGTTATAACATCCTTTGTAAACTCAATAATGATGCACATGAGAACTTAATAATTTCCCATAAAAATACTCTAGCTCTTTTCAGAAATTAAAGTGGGTTTGGGAGTATTTGGAAATCTATTTTCAGCATTTATCCCGGGGGAATTGGAACCCCAAATTGCTAGTGAAAACTCCTACCTTGGCCAGAATATTAAACAAGTTTGTAAAAGTCTTTGGAGGATCATAAATAATCCCTGAAAATAATATTCAATCCTATATTAGTAATATACATTCTCAGAATATTTTGGAGCATTTGGGTCAACTTGGAGACCTAGACATCAAAACTAGTCAAAGGTCAAAATAGGGAAAAAAAAGAGAAAAACTGGTCACTGTAATAAAAATTATAAAAAGGGGCATTATAGTGGTATCATAGCATGATATTGGAACCTGATTTGGTATGATATTTATGAGGAAAATAATTCAGGGACCACCATTATATATTGAAACAAAAAGTGCTTTTGTTGAAGAGGGAAAAAAGAAGTAGGAGAAGGCGACAATTTTTTGAGGAAACTATGACTAGGGATGAAAGGGAAACCTCATATGATGGTGAGAAGCATATAAAAATCATGGAACCTATATTTCAAGACATGAACAAGAATATTATGAAAGGATTATAAATTTTAGCTATCCAACTTGGGATAAAATATATTGATCTTAAGAAATCCAAGGGGGAAAATGCATCAGCTTGCTTGAAGGAGCAAAAGGAGGAGACCCATGAACCACCTAGTTCTGAAATAGGTGAAGTAGAAGAAGGTGTACATGAAGAGGATCGAAATTCACTCCCAAGTGACTCTGAAAAATATGAAGAGACATCACATGAGTATGAAGAAGTTTCTATTGAAAATATTGTTGATGTGTTTGTAACTTCGGAATGTATTCACTTGTATATCTTATGTATTGTACCTCGATGTTCCTATCGAGAAGTATCAATAATGTAATTGAGTCATGTCATACCCTGATGTTCCTATCATGAGAATCAGTAATGTAAACAATTAATGTAAATTCATAGGGTAACCCTCCTTATTGATTAAGGGTTAAAGTCCCCATAGTTCTAGGGCACTAGGGTTCTTAGACTCTCCTAGAGAAGTCGGTCCTGGTGAGTTAATGTAAGTTGGGTCATTAGTACCCTAGTTGTGGTTACTCGAGCCTACATAACAGAGTCAAATATTAAGTGAACAAAAGAATATAAATATAGAGTGAGCCTCTCTATTTATTACATACACTCACTCAATTGGGGTGCATGAGTGAGAGAGGAAGTGCTGGCACAAGTGAGAGAGATCAGCTATCGGAGATCATCTTTATGTTTTCTGGTTTTACTTTTGCCATTGGTGCTCATTCTATCTATGAGGAAGTTGCGGAGTTTTCTCCTTTATGTTTTCCCCGAGGAAAATATTTATGTCTCTTGTCTCTTGTGATTATTGTTGTGCATGTTATTATCTCATATAAGATCGTAAGATCATATTGCTTAAATGATAAAAATCTAACATGGTATCAGAGCTAACTTGAGGAGAAGATATTGTGCAGCTACAGAAACTAGGGCTTCTTAATTTTTCAGTCTCTCTCCACAATCCATCAGCAAAAGGAGGCTAGGCTAACTCTCCATTAAAGGGCACATCTTTCAGTCGAAGCATAATTTGATTTCGAGCATTTTCAGTTTTTGCTGTGGGAAATTAGGGATTTTTACAAAAATGAATTTTTGAGTGATCCTGACATAGGGTTGCTTTCCTCCTCAAAATAAAAATTTATAGGCCAAGGTTGATATTTTTGGTTGGCTAAACCTCTGGGAAAGTCAAACCCTAGTTTGACCCTGGGCCTGAAAAACCCTAAAATACAAAAACTGGTAGTTTTGGTACATTCTCTATATCTCGTGATTGAAGAAGTTTCAGGGGCTGAAATTTTCACAGGCCGAATATAAAGTCCTGATGCACCATGTGTAAAACTTTCAGCCTCAAATTCGCTATATTCTGGTAGATATGATTCCTCCAAATCAGGGTTCCAACCCCTTCCATGATTCATCCCTAAACAAGAGACCTAGGGATAATTGCTATATCTCGGGCTACGAAGATCCAAATGAAATTTTGAAATATGTTCCAGATAGGGAACAAACTTTAATTTCTTTTGTAAAAGTTTTATACCCTGATGATGAAACAATGACACCTAGAAATCCATACAACTTCGCTATGTTGAACAGTATTGAAACAAGTCACCTTGGGAAAACACTCATAAGTCCCAATTGGTGAAACCATTTCTAGTCAAACATATGGTGTTGGAAAGAGAACAAAATAGGTTACCTTAGTACTAAATTTTATACATAGATTAGTACTTTTGGAGATACTGCAGAAACAGTATCAGGCATTTTTGTAAAAGAAATTGGAAAACTAGGGCTTCCTGTTCCGAGAGATTCCCTCCACTGTTTTCAGAAAAGGAGTACATTGGAAAACTCGCCTTGAAGAGGTGCATATTTATATCCAATCATATTTGAAATATTCCAAGTTTTGAAAACTAGGGTTTCTCTGAGAAACCCTAGATCAACCAGCTCCAAAACCAGGACGGACACCTCAAATTGGTAAGATCTAATATTTTGCTATTTACATTTGAGGTTCTCATTTCAAAATGAATAATCACACTAGCTTGATGATAAGCTTGGTGAAACTAACAACTTCCAAGCATGGAAGTATTGGATCTCACTGGTTCTTGAAGAAAATGGAATTAGACACCTACATAAGTGGAAAGGTTCTAGTTGCAGACGGAGATGAGGCTAAAAGCATTACACAAGAAGAACTTGGTTAAGTCCAAGAAGATCATTTCTAATTCAATCAAGGATCACCTTATACCACAAGTGTTTTCCCTAAAGACACCTAAAGAGATGTTTGATTCCTTGACCAAGCTATTTGAAGGGAAGAACATAAATCAGAAGATGACTTTAAGAAACTAGTTGAAGAATGTGAAGATCTAGAATGTAGAGACCATACAATGATACTCTAAAAGGGTCTCTCAAATAAAAGAACAACTTGAAGTAGTGGATGCAGATGTTGTGATAACCACCTTGAATGGCCTCCCAGGATCATGGGACTCATTCATTCGAGGAATGTGTGCTATAAGGAAGTGATTACTTTCAGAGAACTCTGGGAAGAGCACACACAAGATGAAGTTCTACCCATAATAAGAGAAGAGAAGATGGGAGCAATTGAAGATCAAGCGCTTACGATTCAAAGAAGATCCCTCAAGCTGAAAGAAGAACTCAATTCTTTAAGAGCCTCTTATCCATATTGAGAATTTGTATAAGAAATGATGAAGAAGATGATGAAGCTGAAAGAAGGAGTCTACCCATGAAACAAATAAAGATAAGTATTCAATTGTCATTTCATGATATTAGTTTTGTTATGCATTTGTTTATATTCAGTTGATGTATTATGCATGACAGAATGTTTGCATTAATGACAGTATACTACGAATAGGCATGTGATGGGTAAGTGGCTCATGGTGCTATACAACTTTCCATTGCTACTTATCTAGAATGAAACCTCTTTGTTGACATATTGGATTAGTGCACAATCTCAATGATGTCTTGGTAGAGATGGAAGGCATCTAGAAATTTTCCATGAGATATGGATGAATGTTGTATTGGCTAAAATAGTTGCATGATTATATCTTTATGCATACGAATTTTTCCATTATGAATATGCCTTATGAAATGTTTCTAACCATACAACTGGTGCATTTGACTTATAGGAAAGATCACGTACAATCGCCTACAAGAAAATAAGGATGATACTTGTTCCAAAGAACAAGTGACAACAGTTCAAGAAATAATCCAAGATGAACAATAATATGATGATAATTCCAAAGAAAGAAAGAGGCCTTAGAGACACTCCAATTATGTGACACCGTTGAGTGACATCATTGATAAAGAGCCTTCCAGCTATGAAGAAGTAGCCAAAAAGAAAGGGAAGGAGAATACCAGTTCAAGAAGAATGATGTCTAGGATGCGGTATCAACTTGAATAGAAGTCTGTGGGATACAAGGAAAAATTCATATCACGAGGCTTCTCATAGAAAGAAGGCATATACTATGAAGAGACATTTGCAGCCACTAGAAGTTAAGACACATGACAGACAGAACCATGGGATAACACATACATGAGGATCTTGAAGATCACCTAGAGTGATGAAGATCTTAACCTTTGCTACAAGGTTGAAGATGAAAGATTATAGAGGATGACAAGCTCACAGATGGGTGTGAGAAAAACTTTTGAAAAAGTTCAAAATAGAGGATGTTGGTATCCAGTGACCCTAGATGGATACATAGAATATTAGTAGTAGAGGAAGCTACTTGTCACTCCGGTACAGAATGTTTCAATGCATAGAGTACGAAAGGCAGATGGAAAGTGATGCCCCACTTCAGAGGGAGTGACTGTAAAAGATCTTGAGGTTCAACATGGTACGATAGGATGGACAAATTACTGATGACTCTAGGATTTACTAAGAATAAAGTGGATTCCAACTTTTACTTCAAGGTTGAAGGTGGAATACTAGTGATGCTTTTATTATATGTCAATGGCTTGTTCCTGGCAGAAAAGAGGAACCCATTAAAGTTGCAAGAAGGAGACTTGCTATTGATTTTAAGATGAAGGACTTGGATATGATGCACTACTTTCTAGGCATGGAGGTGTGGCAAAATGCGGATGGAATATCCCTAGGACAAGGGAAGAATGCAGTAGAGATCCTGAATATGTTCAGGATGATGGAATTCAAGACCATGACCACACCTATGGCATCGAACCTGAAGCTATTGAGTGATGCTTCATCAAAGATGGTTGATACCATGATGTACCATTAGATGATTTGTTCCTTGATGTACCTGACGAATACGAGACCAGATATTTGATTTGTTGTGAACACATTGAGACATGCTAAACTGATTGTTGCAAAGAATATTCTGAGGTACCTGAAGGGTATAGTTGACTATGGGATCAAGTATGAAGTGAATCAGAAGATTAACCTAGAGGGTTTTGTGGATTTGGATTGGCAAGGTACTGCCATTGATAGGAAGAGCACTTCGAGGTGCTGCTTCAGTATGAGATCAGGTGTGATCTCTTGGTTTAGTAGGAAGGAGTCCTTCATGGTGCTAAGAACAGTTGAGAGAGGAGCAGTGAAGCTCTAGATCAAGATCTCTTGAAAGAGGAAGTTCTAGCATAGCTGGTGAGACAGGTTGTCTGAGCATAAAATCTTGGCGAAGCTTGTATGTTTCTCAGACGTAAACAATCCTGTAGGTCATCCTTAGATGTAATCAGTCCTCGAAAAGCTCATAGGTTATCCTTGGACTTAATCATCCTTGATTTGATTCTATGTTAGAAATGGCTAGAGTGAAGTTTGAGTACTTTAGGGAGAATCTTGGTGTTCACTAGATAGAGGTTCCTTCCAAGGGGAAGTGATGAGTTCATGAGCCCTTCTAACATGGTGGAAGGGCAGGCCTCCCATGGTCGGATGTAAGCACTGAGCCTTTCTAACATGGTGGCAGGATGTGTTCCTCCCATGGTTAGATGTAAGTGTTGATCCTTTCTGACATGGTGGTAGGATTGGTTCCTCTCATGGTCAGATATAAGTGTTGTGCCTTTCTGACATGGTGGTAGGATTGGTTCCTCCCATGGTCAGATGTAAGTGCTAGGCCCTTCTCACATGGTGGTAGGATTGGTTCCTCCCATGGTCATATATAAGTCCCAAGATCTACATCCAGTATGAAAAAGGACTGGCTCTGTAGTGGAAATCCTTGTAGAGGCAAGGTACTGCATATGAAAAAGGACCGGCTCTGTAGTGGAAATCCTTGCAGAGGCAAGGTACTGCATCAAATATGAAAAATTATTGGCTCTGTAGTGGAAATCCTTGTAGAGGCAAGGTACTGCATCCAATATGAAAAAGAGTTGGCTCTGTAGGGGAAATCCTTACAAGAGACAAGGTGTTGCATCCAGTATGAAAAAGGACTAGCTTTGTAGGGGAAATCCTTGCGAGAGGCAAGGTGCTGCATCTAGTATGAAAAAGGACTGGCTCTGTAGGGTAAATCCTTGCGAGAGGCAAGGTGCTACATCCAGTATGAAAAAGGATTGGCTCTGTAGGGAAAATACTTGCGAGAGGCAAGGTGCTGCATCCAGTATGAAAAAGGACTGGCTCTGTAGGGGAAATCCTTGTGAGAGGCAAGGTGCTACATCCAGTATGAAAAAGGACTGGCTCTGTAGGCGAAGGCCTTGTAAGGAAAAATAGTACATCCAACATGAAAAAGGGTTGGCTCTGTTGATGAAGACCTATGTGGAGGCTAGGTCTACAACCAGCATGAAAAAGGGCTAGTTCTGTAGAAATTCCTATGATGAGAAGAATTGAGAGAGAGCACCAGTTGATCGAGATGGCAGAAGTAGTAATGATGATGATGATCTAGTGATGATCCAGACTTGATGTTGATCTAGTGATGATCCAGACTTGATGTTGATCCAGTGATGATGATCCAACTTTAATGATGATCCAGTGATGATCCAGACTTGATGTTGATCCAGTGATGATCATGCTTTGATGATGATCCAGTGATGATCCAGCTTTGATGATGATCCAAAGAAGAAGACTTGTGCTAATGAATTGTGTCAAGAGAATGCCTTCCTAGTTAAGAGGAAGTGTTGATGTATTTGTAACTTTGAAATGTATTCACTTGTATATCTTATGTATTGTACCCTGATGTTCCTATCAGGAATTATCAGTAATGGAATTGAGTCATGTCATACCCTGATTTTCCTATTGGGAGAATCAGTAATGTAAACAAGTCATGTAAAGTCATAGAGGGTAACCCTCCTTATTGATCAAGGGTTAAAGTCCCCATAGTTGTGGGGCACTAGGGTTGTTAGACTCTCCTAGAAAAGTCGGCCCTAGTGAGTTAATGTAAGTTGGGTCATTAGTACCCTAGTTGTGGTTACTTGAGCCTACATATTTGAGTTAGGATTACTCGAGTTTACATAACAGAGTCAAATATTAAGTGAACGAAAGAATATAAATAGAGATTGAGCCTCTCTATTTATTACATACATTCACTCAACTAGGGCACATGAGTGAGAGAGGAAGTGCTAGCACAAGTGAGAGAGATCAGTTGTCAGAGATCATCTTTATGTTTTCAGGTTTTACTTTTTCCATTGGTGCTCATTCTATCTCTGAGGAAGTTGTGGGGTTTTCTCCTTTATGGTTTCCCTGAGAAAAATCTTTGTGTCTCTTGTCTCTTGTGATTATTTCTTTGCATTTTATTCTCTCAGATAAGATCCTAAGATCATATTGCTTAAATGATAAAAATCTAACAAACATTGAAGATAATTTTGAGACACATTCTACCTTGGAAATGAAACAAAGATAATCTATTGATGGATGCTTGAACTATGAAGGAGTACCTACTGATGGGTGCTCACACCTCTATGTTGGTGACATAGAGATCACTTTTGAAAGTGTTTTTGAAAGCCAAACTTTCATTAAACATGAAAATGAATACCTTGTAGCAGTTGAAGAAGAAACAAGATCAACTTCCCCATCACCACTTGAGCTTCATGAAGTTGGTCAAAGCAAGAAGGAACAATATGAGGAGGTTCATTTGCAAGAGCCTCATTTTCTTGAAGGGTCCTTAAAGATGGATGAAAATAAGATCCAAGAGTGCCTTAACATACTCCATGACACTCAATCATTAGTGTCAAATTCGTGTTGGAGAGCTACTTCATTGGAGGAAACATTCATAGATGTATGGGTGAGACTTCTTTGAGTCATTTGAAGTCTCGTTTTTTTTGCTCATTATTTGGTTCAGATTTAAGTAGAGATTCTTCATTCACTTCTTGGATGAAAGAATACATGGATGAATATTTTGATGCATATCACATCCTTTTGGAGTAGCATTATAGGATATGGGATCCTCACCTATGTCATTGGAGCAGTTTTTTTTGGTCACTTGAAGCTTGTATGCACTTGGCAAATGGTGGTCTACTTACTTGGAGGTATAAGCACTTTCATGATTTTTTGATGAGGCATCTCCTTGATGTACATTTTTATTATGTTGTTATGTACTTTGATGATATATATTATGTACTCATGGTGTTTGGAATAATGCATACAAGAAAATGGGATCCCATAATTCTCTTTCCTAATGGTATGGGTTGGAGAGCACTCTTAATTGTTGGAGTGCATCACAAGCAATGAGACCTTGGGATAGTTTTTAATCCCATTGATTTCAATTTTTTTGGGAAACAAGCAGTATGGGAGATCGATTCCCCACTTAATAAAGTTATTTTAATTAGAGTAGTGCAATAGCAACCATCGTGGTTCCTCTCTAAAATTTTCATGAAATCTCAAAGACTCAAAGGTGGGAAACTCAGTGGGAACTTTAAAGAGTCATATAGAAAGCAGGTTCTTCAAAACTCATGTTTCAAATTGATTGAGGATAAGCAATATTGGGAAGGGAGGATTTGTCATGCCCAAAATTTTTCATTGGGTCACAATGGCCTAATCACATTTTCCATATTCATGAGAGTTTGTCAAATTGATGCTAAGGGTTAAATAATTGCCGAGGAGGAAAATTACTAGTTTCCTAGGTTGGGGGTGGAAGCTTTGGGATTTGGAATAAAGGGGAAAATAAATGATGTTTGAAAATTATAATGGCATAAATATTTTAAAAATGAGCTAAATAAATAAATACAAGGGAAAATCAAAGTGGCAATTGATCATGAAGACACATGGAGGATGTGAGACCCACATAAGCTAGGTTTTCTATGCCACATGGCATCCTCCTCTTGTCATTTCAAATCCATAAGAAGACCAAGGGTCTTGGGATGAGTTGTAAGGTCAATATAATTTTCATTAATAAATTAAGGTCGAATTGGAGTGGAAGAGTAACTCCTAGGGAAGAGGAAGAGGCATTTTGGAGCTAGTGAGACACTTGGACTAGATTCCCTAGCTCTATGACAACAATGATGAAGATGTTATGACACCTATGACAAAAATAAGATATGAAGGCTTAAATATGAAATATATGACATGTCAGGGCTAAATATATCTCCAACAGGGTGCTCAAAGGATTTAGGGAAGCAAATATGCTTCCACATGTGATTTGGTGGATGTGGGAGACTAAGAATTGTTGTACAAGTGGCATTCTTTGGAATCTCTTCCCAACTAGAGTTGGAATGCATCTCTTGGAAGGAATTCGACCCATAGAGAGGTTTGAAAATTTGTAAATTTAAAGAACAAATAATGAAGGAATATTTTGATCATTTGATCATTTGCATTTGTGAAGAGAGTGAGCTAGTGGATGACTAGTTTCTTGCCTTAGCGAATTTCGAAGGTGAAAGATTCCCATCCAAGTTGATGTTTGGAGAGGCCATTCAGGTATTTCATGGAGATTTAATGGAGTTTGTATTTTAATTTTTAAGCTATAGGATAGCTCATGGTTTATTCAAGTGAAACACATTCTTTCAACCAATTCCAGTTTTTATTGCATATTCATGCTCATGGAGGGATTGCGCTTCGGGTGAGATATTGTACTCTTTAGGAGAGATTATCATGGTCAATTTATGATTTAATAATCTTAATATACTATTTTATTCATATTCATAAAGTATCAGGTAGAAATACCAAATGGTTTTATGTAAAAGTGATTATTAATGAGCAAACAATGACCATTTCCCCACTATATTGATGTATGCCATTGTAATGATGATGAATTAAAATGTAAGAATTTTTATATGATATATTTATGATGAATGGAATTCAATTGAAGAGTACTACAAGTTTCATATTCATCACTTAACCATTTTAATTTGTCTTACTCAGTTTATTTTCATTTGGAGAAGATTTGGTGTCTTTTCCCCAAGGGTCGAACTAGTGATTTTGTAGTTGCTTGGGAGAGTGTTATAACAACCTTTTAAAACTAAATAATGATGCACATGAGACCTTAATAATTTCCATTAAACATAATATACCTATTTTCATAAATTTGAGTGGGTTTGGGAGCATTTGGAAATTCATTTTCAGCATTTACCCTGGGGGAATTGGAACCCCAAATTGCTAGTGAAAACTCCTACCTTGGCCAGAATATTAAACACGTTTGAAGAAGTATTTGGAGGGTCATAAATCATACCTAAAAATAATATTCAATCCTTAATATCAGTAATATAAATTCTCAGAATATTTGGGAGCATTTGGGTCAATTTGGAGACCTAGACATCAAAACTAGTCAAAGGCCGAAATAGGGAAAAAAGAGAAAAATTGGTCATTGTAATCACATTTATAAAAAGGGACATTACATATTTGTATGGTAATTGTGATTTAAAATGTGTTCAAACCTAAATTCAGAGATAGAATCTAGTAAAAAGAGGAATCTCTTTCTATCAGCTCAATACTAACTATATTTCTAGATTTAGTTGTATTGTGATTCTGCACAAAATAAATTGAGGTGTATGAGAGAAAATAGGTCTCTAGTGTCCACATTATTCTCCATGAAAAATAAAGATATAAAACATTTTCATAAATCTTCAGGATTAGATAAGGTCATAGAATTGACAACGATATGGGCATCACTTCTCTCCCAAAACAAGAAAATTTCCTTGTATGGGGGCAAGAAATGCTTGATAATGTGACCTTTGGATATGAATTCTCATATTTTGAAGGCCATGGAACTTAGTTCCTAATATGTCTCTTGTTTTTATGCATTCTTGTTCAACTATCTATTTATTTCACAACAGTATTAGTTGACTAGCTAAGAATTTAGGTTCAAAAGGATTTTTTGTTAGAACATTGTCCATGGGATTAACTTATCTCTTCAGTTTGTAATTGGTATAGTAGATAAGATAAGATAAGATAAATTTATTAATGTGAACAAAAGACCACGTTATGTAGGTCAATGGGATTGAAACGTACATCAATCTCCTATAGCAACAATAATAAATACAAATAAATATCTAATAGGTTAGATGTACAAGGTACATGAAAAGGAATAGCGCTAAAAATTCTAAAACAAAATGAGTCTATGCTCAATACTAAATGAAGGATGTCATGATCCTGCTGGCGCTAGGTATATGGATGTATTCGTGTTATTATTTGAGAGTTCTTTTCCTAATATCTTAAGATTTATTGTGTAACTCACTACAAGTATTCTAGGGAGCTATGCTCCATACTTACATTTTCCCTATGTATGTTTCTCATGCTATTTTGGGTACTTGGTTATGTATAACGAGTGTGTTCCATATTTTAATTTGCCTAAGTCTTTTGTTTCTTTCTAGTGCATATGATTAAAACAAAATATGAATATTTCTACATATATTGCCTTTGGTATCAATCCTAACACGCTTAGGGATGTTGCTAGTGTTAGAACTTCTTATTTTCTATGGTGTTGTTATAAGAAAGGTATTATTGATCATTAAATAGAGATCTGATGCATGGTTTTAGTTATGTGATGCTTGGATATATCATTTTCCTTGGGGACAACATATTCTGAAAAATTTGCAAGGAAAGGAATAAAAGATGACCTCGGCATATAAATTTTAGTGACCCATTATTGCATGGGTAAAAATACATTGATAGCTCTTCCAAATCATCTATATTTTTAGGTATATCTTTCAATTTATTCATCATAATTCATTTTCCTAAATAGATAAACATTTCATTTTCAAGGTTTGTTTGAAATTGATTGTGGCTACACTAAAATGGAGTCCAAGTACCTTAATAGAATAATTTCTCATTGTAACTCTGGTCTTGAATAAAGGGTATAGCCAGGTTCTCAAGAAGTAAAGATATATCAATAACCCAAGGTATAGTATGCCTAAAATATAGGTTAAATTCAATACTAGAAGTCTGAATTTCATTCCAATCACTTCAGGAGATCAACTTTTATTATTTATGAAAACCTTTAAAATATGATTTATGTGATCTTCTCTTTCTAAAAAATGTGTATTTTGTTTCAAGCTTGAATACCATCCGCATCTTTATAAACAAAGTCAATCTTGATTGAGATTTGGATAGCGAAATTCAATTTGAATCTAGAATCTTCTAATTTCAAGATGAATGGAGTGTTCATCTCATGACAAGTTGCTTAACAACACCATTTCCAGAAAAAAGAAATTCCCATTGGTCATGATTGTGTCCCATACTCCCATGTGATTTCCAGCTCAAACATTTGTATCCAAACACTTCTCCTTTCCAACATAAGACAAACATAACATTGTACTCAGTAGAAACACAGGATCAAAATGTTTTGGAATTTCACAACTTTGTCAAGTTTACCTAATGAACAGTAATTAAAGAACAATAGTAATGCTAGATAGATTTTGTTTGGATCTACCTTATACTCAGACATTTTGAGTCAGATCTTGTCACTATAAGGACAAGATGTCAGAATACATAACTTGAGAGAGAGAGAGAGAGAGAGATTTAAAGTGATGATGGTTTAGCTTCACATTTCATGGTTCCATCTCACTGATTGGAGATCACAGTCCACATTTCACAACACGGGTCTAACAAGCCTAAAAGAGGTACCATATCACCTTTGGTACCCTACTTTAAGTGTACTCAACTTTACAACAACAATAAATCTATGATGCACCCAATAAAGATCATATATATACTTCTTCCAAGCCATGATACTCTAAGAGTGAAGTTATGAACATAATATATAAGCTTGGTAAGTCTTCTAGAATGGTCACTTAGGCAACCCTAGGTTTTAGGGTGGTTACCATAATAAAACATAAAATAAAGTTGAGTACACTTAGAGTAGGGCACCAAAGGTCATGTGGTCACATAACAATAAAACAATAAAAGTAATAAGGTTAAGTCATCATACCAAAGGTGTTCAAGGTACCACACACAATAAGGGCTCTAGGACCAAGTAGAAGATGAAGAACCATAAGTTAACCAAAGGGGTGAGAACAAGATGGTAAGGAATGTTGATTTTTATACCTAGGAAAGTGTTCCCCTAGGTGAATTTAGCCATAGTCACTTAAAAGGGGGAAATAAAGTGACCCTTGCATTAAATGACTTGAGATGAGCAGTTAATTTGACTTTAGAGATTAAAGTCACTTTTTGGAAAAATTTAAGTGAGGTGAGTGAAATTAATTTTATATGAGATTTAATGAGCATTTAATCTCATCCACTCATCTCATCCAATCTCAATCGTTGGATTAGAAGAAACCTAGGGTTTTCACCAAAAAGGAAAGGAAAGAAAAAATGCATAAACTTTTTGAGAAAGAGAGTGAAGGAGAGAGCTGAGAGAGAGCAAAGCTATTTTTCTAAGAAAGAGGAGAAAACACCAGCAGTAGCAAGTTTTTTTCTCTTGGCACACATTTTGAGGAAAGGACATCAGCAAGGGAGGGCACAAAAATCAAGGAGAGGGCGACAACATTTATTTATGGTTCGTACATATTGTACTGTGTGATTTTCAGTACACCATGCACGATTTTTTAGGAAGATTTTTGGGCATGATTTTCGAGAATTTTTTTGGGCATGGATTTCAAGTTTCGTACAGTCAGTCTGTATGTTATGTTCGTATATTCCATACAATGACCTATAAATCGAGGAAAACAAAATTTATGAGTTTGATTTTTCCTGTTTGGCACGAAAAATGAGGCAAAAAATTTTCATCCAGTTGAGATAAGTTGGTCTGAATTTTTTTTTGAGTTTTGCTATAATTTTTTTCCTGAAAATAAAAATCTCTCTCTCCAAACAAGTTTTCCCCTTGTGGGTTTTTCTTGGGCAAGTTTGCCAAAAATATCTGAGTATTAAATTTATGGTGTGCATTTATTATTTTATTTTTTGTCATTAAATGTGAGTTTCAGCAGTTTTTTTATCAGTCTGAAATATTGTACAATTTCTAGCCTTCATTAAATCTGGGTTGGGCATTAAACAAAGAAAATTTTGACATTTAAATTGGTGGCTTAAAAATGAGAAAATATTTCATGGTATTAGAGTGAGGTTGGGCATAAATTAAAATTTTGCAGACAGAGAGTAATTTAAGGTTAGGCTAACTTGAAAATTAATTTTGTTGAAACTTGAAATTTGGAGAGATAATGGCTACTGGACTTAGGATGTGTGGAAATTAAGGCCAGCAATAGATTAATTTTACTCACAACAATTATCAATTGATCATGCAAAATTGCTCACAAAAGAGACTGAATATGGAGCTGTAACACTAAATTGTATTAACTGAGTGTACAATAGCCAAACCTGTAATAACATAGGTTGTTGAATAAATAGAATACATCAAGAAATTGAATGCATGAGGAGGCATCCAAAACTAGCATAAAGCAGGCTTACCAAAAATAAGCAAATCCCCCATAGGTGTAAAAAGCTGATCCCAAATCTGTCATGGAGCTCACGAATTGGAAAAAAGGCTTAGGAAAGCTAAAGAGTGGTGGAATGGCAGCTCATACATGCTTTTGCATGGAGAAAAGAGAGGAGGATGTGTAGGAAAAAAAAAAGTCAACCTCACCTAGTCTAGCTTTTCCTTTTGCCTTAAAACACTGAAAAAGCAGGCAATAAAGCAGAAAAAGCAGAAGGGCGCCTAGGAGACCAGGAATAAAGCAGAATTGATTCCTTTAGCTCTCCCATGCGCTACATGAGTCAAATAAGGCAAGTTTTACCTCTATGGATAGGCAAATAGCAACTTGCACAAGGTGGGACACATGAACTAGGAAAATAAGAAAAAAATAATGGAATTAATGTTTAAGTGGGTAAACTATGGGTTGATTATTCTAACACCCCCCCTTAAGCCTGACTTATGAGTAATATATCAGAAAATTATAGGGCCTAGAAACAAGGCTTAGTCACCCTTTACATACTGCAAATCCATTTAAACAAGGAAAGAGGCAAAACCAATTTGGGAAAATCCTCCCTTAAACATGGACTGTAAAACAAAATTGTAGAATCTTGTCTTCACTCATGCTTTCACAACATGATCAGCAATCCCTAGCAGTGATTTGAGATTGCTGAAGGTCTTCTCACAAAATTCTTTGGTGAAGATATCAGCTACTTGTTCTGAAGATGAACAGAAGAGTAGGTGAATGGTGCCATCATGCACAAGTTCTCTGATGTAGTGCATATGGATCTCAATGTATCTGGTTCTCTGCTTCTGAACTAGATCCTTGCAGATTTGAATGGTACTCTGGTTATCACAGTATATGGTAGTTGAGTACTCAGGTTTGAAGCCACACTCTCCAAGTAAACCCTGCAACCATAAACATTGAGTTGCTGCATTAACAACTCCTCTGTACTCTGCTTCTATAGATGAGAGTGCAATGGCACTATGTTTCTTGCTTGACCAACTGATTGGCCCTTCTGCAAGCATGAACACATATCCTGATGTGGACTTTCTGTCTGTGCTATCACCTGCCCAATCACTGTCAGTAAATCCAATCAATTCAAGATCAGATTTTGCTTTATAGAAGATCCCATGTGTCCTTGTTCCCTGAACAAAGTTAAGGATCCTTTTGGCTGCTTTCCAATGGATCTCTTGAGGATGATCCATGAATATAGAAACCACACTTATTGCATAACAAATATCAGGTCTAGTATGTGTCAGATACAACAAACATCCAATCAATTGCCTATACAGTGTATTGTTTACCATCGGTGAAGAATCAGCTTCTTCCAGCTTCACTCCTGAAAGGAAAGGAGTTTTGCTTGCTTTGCAATCCTTCATTCTGAATTTGTTCAGCAAGTCCAAGGCATATTTGGACTGGTGCACCTTGATTCCAGCTTTGGTTTGAGAGATCTCAAGCCCCAAAAATTGACTTAAGAGCCCCAAATCTGTCATGGAGAAGGCTTGGTTCATAGCTCCTTTTAAGGAAGCAATCTCAGCCTGTGAGCTTCCTGTAATGAGGAGGTCATCAACATATAACACAATGATCATTAATGAACCATTAAATAACTTCAAATAGACATTTGGATCTGATTTGCACCTAACAAAATTCAGTGATAGCAAGAAGCTATCGATCTTGGCATACCAAGCCCTAGGGGCTTGCTTTAGCCCATACAATGACTTTCTCAACCTGCACACAAGAGAAGAGTTAGTAGCAAAACCTTGAGTCTGCTACATATATATATCCTCAGTGAGATCTCCATTCAGGAAGGCACATTTTACATCCATGTGATGTACCTCCCATTGCCTTGAGGCTGCAATGGCTAGAGCTAGCCTGATGGAATCCATTTTTTCCACTGGGTCAAAGGTCTCATTGTAATCTATGCCATGAACCTATGAGTAGCCCTTGGCTACCAATCTGGCCTTGTACTTCAGTGGTGAACCATCAGCATCAAATTTGTTCTTATAGACCCACTTACACTGTACTAGTTTTCTCCCTGGGGGAAGATCCACTAGCTCCCATGTGTTGCTCTTCTGGAGTGAGCTGAACTCCTCCTTCATGGTTGTTTGCCATATTGGATCTCCTACTGCTTCTTCATATGTTTTAGGGTCAGACTCCACCATCAAATATCATTTTTCAGCAAACATAGGATCCTTCATGCACAGACCACTCTCAAACTGAGATCTAGTCCTTCTTGGGTCATTGGGATCCCCAGCTAGCTCACCTA
Source organism: Pseudotsuga menziesii (assembly GCA_001517045.1). Taxonomy (NCBI): domain Eukaryota; kingdom Viridiplantae; phylum Streptophyta; class Pinopsida; order Pinales; family Pinaceae; genus Pseudotsuga; species Pseudotsuga menziesii. The sequence continues at coordinate 37,726 of LPNX010153421.1, read as the reverse complement.
CTGCATGTAGTGTCTTGGCTTCCCATTTTGGCCTTGTGGGGCTGTTAGGGTCTGCAATAAACTCATCTCCATCAGACGAATCAGAATCAGCATGTTCAACAAACTCTTTACTTACTTCTTGAGGTTCAGGTGGTGAAGAGGCTTCACCAACTTCCACTGCTGCAAGGGGTTCTTCTTCAAACTGAACACACCTTTCAATGAAGGCTTTGTTTGTGCTCAAATTTATCAACTTGTACCCTTTTTAATCTTCCAAGTATCCAACAAAAAGACACTCTTGGCTTTGGGGCTGCAAAGCCTTCCTCTTCTCTGTCGGGATTCTAGCCCAAGCCTTTGAGCCAAAAATCCTGAAATGGGTCACATCTGGCTTGTGCCCACTCCATGCTTCGAAGGGAGTCATACCATGAAGCTGTTTGTGAGGCACCCTATTCTGAATATAGGCTGCACAGTTGATAGCTTCGGCCCAGTACTTTGGTGGAAAAGTTTTGGCCTCCATCATGCATGTTTCCATCTCCTTCGGTGATCTGTTCTTCCTCTCAGCAACACCATTTTGCTGTGGTGTGTAAGGGATAGAATACTGCATCTGAATACCTGCATCTTTTGAGCATGATTTGCAACTCCTTTTGCAATGACTCTACCACTTGAGATCTTTGTGATCTCAACTTCATCGGGGGAGAATATGACCTTCTTTGGAGACCCAGTGTGGGTCATCTGGTACACTGACAGGAGGTTGGAGGTGAGAACAGGCACATACAGTACATTGCTGAACTGACCATAATCAATATCTATCCTTCCTTTGCCTTTACTTTCAGTGAGAGAGTCATCTCCCAGTACAATAGATGGTCCTTTCGACATATCCAGTGAGGAGAAGGCCTCCTTAGTCGAAACCATGTGTCTTGAAGCTCCAGAAGCAATGATAAAACTGGATGAGCTTGATGTGCCAGCAACTAGAGCATGAACTCTCTCTCTGTCATCTGAACTTGATCCTCCTTCTCTCTTCTTTGAGCTTTCTGGAAGGGAGATGCCATTCTTCTCCAGGAGATTGGTCAGCATGTCTATCTGATTTTTCATACAAGAGCTTTCAGAGTGATTGCCCTTATTGCAGTATGCGCACTTGTTCATTTCACCTTTGTTCTTCTTCTTCTGGTTATTCTTCTTGGGACCTTGTAGATCCTCCAGAGACTGTTTCTTGTCTCCCTTTTGCTCAGGTGGCTTTTTAGCTTTCTTTTTGCTTTTTGAATCCACCCTCGAATCTCCAGCAATCAAAGCTTGATCTTTGGATGGTTTGATGGTGCCCATCATCACCAGCTTGTCCTGTTCTTGTGTGAGAGATTCCATGAAATCTGCAAGGCTAGGCATCTTCCAGGCTCGAGCTGTCATTTTTTTGGCATAGAAGGTCGAAACAAAAACTGAATAATCAGGGCCCAGCTTCGAGAGGATGGCCAGTACGAGCTGATCATCTTTCTTTTGAATACCACACTGTTTCAGCTGCAAAACTAGTGCTTTGAACTTGGAGAAATATAGTTGCAGGGATTCAAAGCTTGTTGGATTCATAGAAATCAGCTCATTTTCGATTTGATGTCCCCTCATCTCATCTATCTTTCCAAAAATATCAGCAAGCTTCTCCCATACTTCATTCGGTGATGTCAATCCATCGAGATGGAAAAGGAGGTCTCTGGAAATACTCAGGCACAGGAGGCCATAAGCCTCATCCCTCCTGTTGTGCCATTTTATATTCTCTGCAAGTGCATTGGGCTCTGCTTCTATTTCCATAGTCACCTTGTAGAGGCCTTTCGCTCTCAATAGTATCTCCATCTTTTCTTTCCATTGAAATAAATTGAAAGGAGTCAAGATAGTTTTCTGTGATTGATCCATAGCTCTAGAAAATCTGTCCCAGCTTTCAGTAGAAGGCTCCTAGTCTTTGATGTCGAACCTGCAAAAAAAAATTTGAAGGAGAGAAACAACCTACAATGTCTCTGATACCATGTGGAAATTAAGGCCAGAAATAGATTAATTTTACTCACAACAATTATTAATTGATCATGCAAAATTGCTCACAAAAGAGACTGAATATGGAGCTATAACACTAAATTGTATTAATTGAGTGTACAATAGCCAACCCTGTAATAACATAGGTTGTTGAATAAATAGAATACATCAAGAAATTGAATGCATGAGGAGGCATCCAAAACTAGCATAAAGCAGGCTTACCAAAAATAAGCAAATCCCCCATAGGTGTAAAAAGCTGATCCCAAATCTGTCATGGAGCTCACGAATTGGAAAAAAGGATTAGGCAAGCTAAAGAGTGGTGGAATGGCAGCTCATACATGCTTTTTCATGGAGAAAAGAGAGGAGGATGTGTAGGACAAAAAACAAGTCAACCTCACCTAGTCTAGCTTTTCCTTTTGCCTTAAAACACTGAAAAAGCAGGCAATAAAGCAGAAAAAGTAGAAGGGCGCCTAGGAGACCAGGAATAAAGCAGAATTGATTCCTTTAGCTCTCCCATGTGCTACATGAGTCAAATAAGGCAAGTTTGACCTCTATGGATAGGAAAATAGCAACTTGCACAAGGTGGGACACATGAACTAGGCAAATAAGACAAAAATAATGGAATTAATGTCTAAGTGGGTAAACTATGGGTTGATTATTCTAACAGGATGGAGGATAGGCTTGATGATGCTAGAATTTTTGTCCTATGAAAAGCTAGGATAGTGTTGATTTTGGAGGAGATTGAGTTGTGGCATGAGGTGGTTCATAACACTACAACAAATCCCATTGTTATTCCCCCTACCACTGATGCAGCAGCACTTACCACCTTCAAAAAGAAGGACATAAAAACTATAATAATAATCCTAGATGCAGTTAAAGACCATGTGATTCCTCAAATCTCGAGTAAGACTCGTGCATTTCAGACGTGGGATGCTTTGACCAGCTTGTTTCAAATCTGAAATGAGAATAGGAAGATGGTTTTGAGGGAGAAGTTGAAAAATAGCAAGATGTTCAAAGGGGAGGCATTGATATCTTACCTTACTAGGATCTCTCAGGTGAGAGATGAGCTTGCAACAATTGGGGAGGTTGTTCCTAATGAAAACCTAGTGCAGACAACCATGAATGGGGTTTCAAATACTTGGGCTGTGTTTGTGGAGGCTTTGGTAGCTAGGGAGAACTTACCTCCATGGACAGGATATGTGATGATTTTGTTCAGGAGGAGACTCAAAGGGGTCTTATGCAGGGAAGTGCTTCTACTGTTAGGGAGGATAAGGAGGATGTGTCTTTGACAACAAAGGGGAAGAAGAAGTTCAAGAAGGGTCCCAAGAAGGGTGGGGCCAAGCAGCAGGATGGACAGAAGAAGGATCTGATCACTGTGAAGTGCTTTGCTTGTCAAAAGATGGGACATTATGTTGGGTAGTGTCTGTAGAATAAGAAGCAGCAGCAGCAGACAACAAATTCGGCAGAGGTTGAGGATTTTACAACGAGATTTGAGAGAGAGTTTTCTCTTAGCACTAGACATGTTGATAGAGAGAGAGCATCCATCATCACTAGTGCATATGTTGATAGTGAGAGGGAGTATTCCTTGTTGAAAGACCATTCTTACAGTGCATCCACTTACATCACATGGTATATTGATAGTGGAGATTTGAGCCACATGATAGGTGCTCGAGAGATGTTCTCTGAGATTTCATAGGCAGAGACTAATGTGGAGGTAGTGTTGGGAGATGACTCTATTGTCAGAGCAGTTGGGCATGGGACCATTATCTTTTAGAGGGATTCCATGAGTCCCATGGTTTTGAGAGATGTACTGTATGTACCTGGGCTGAAGAAGAACTTCATTTCATTTTCCATGATTGAGGATCAGGGTCTTGGGGTGTCCTTCCTAGATGGACATGTGCATTTTTTTCCAACAACTGCAGGACCATCTACTTCTTATACCATTGGAGTCAGATGTGGGAAACTGTACAGGCTCTTGTTTCAACCTCAACATGCCTTGGCACATAGCATCGACAATGATATTTATGAGCTGTGGCATAGGAGGATGGCTCATCTACATCATCCATTTTTGCATATGTTGATATTTATGGTTACATGTTTACCAAAGTTCATCACGGAGAACCGTGAGGTATGTAGAGGGTGTGCTTTGGGAAAGCACACCAAGACTGCTTTTCCTAGAAGTGATAGCATGTCAGCAGGGGTTCTTGACTTGATACATTCTAATTTGTGTGGAACTATGTCATTTGTTTCTCTGAGAGGATATGAGTACTATGTGAAATTCATTGATGACCATTCCAGGAAGACATAGATCTACTTCCTAAAGAGAAATAAATCTAAGGAAGTCTTGCAGAGGTTCTAAGAGTTCAAAGCTCTTGTGGACAATTAGACATGGAAGAAGATACGGGCTCTCAAATCAGATAACGAGGGTGAGTATACCTCCAAGGTGTTCGATGGATTTTGCAGGCAGGAGGGCATTCAAAGGTATTTGATGGTTCCATACCCTTCAAAGCAGAATGGAGTGGCAGAAAGGAAGAACAGATCTATTTTGGAGCATCTAGAGCTATGTTACATGATTAGTCACTTCCTTTCTTCCTTTGGGTAGAGGCATGTAGCACAGTTGTTTATCTTTAGAACAAGAGTACCCATCGTGTCGTGGGGAACATGACACTTGAGGAGAGTTTCATAGGAAAGAAGCCCGAGGTTAGCCATTTTCACACATTTGGTTGTTTGACTTACTCTCATGTCCCTTCTAAGAAGAGGAAAAAGCTAGAGCCCACCGCAAATAAGGGAATCTTTGTGGGTTATGATGAGACTTCCAAGGCCTTATGTATTTATCTTCCTTCTAAGAGGAAAGTTTTTGTGAGAGGAGAAGTGAAATTTGAGGAGGAGCGGATCTTCAGGAAGTCTAGAGACTCAAAGCAGGGAGAGCAACAAATTCCTGCACCTCAGGTAGTTTCACAGGCACCGTCAATGCAACATACATGTTCACAAGTTTCTGGAGTTACTGGAACACACAGTATGGGCACAGGTTCTCCAGTTTTAGTGGTTCAGCCAACAGGATCTTCAGGGACAGGTTTTGGTTCTCAGGTTACAGGTTCACTGCATAGAGCATCGAGATCACAAGGTTCACCAATTGTTGGCACTCAAGCTTTTGGTTCACAGGTTACTAGGGTTTCTACCTCTCGTAGTTCATCAAATGAGGACATACCAGTGTGCGAGTTGTCTTCATGGAAGAAGAAGCCTAAGTGGCTTCGGTACACCTTGAAGGAAGCACGAGAGTTTGGGAAACCCAGGGAGCTAGTGAGGACTATTGAAATGCTAGACAAATTGGTTTTGGCATTAGTGGCTAGTCTTTGTGATTCAAATCCTTCTATTTTTGAGGAGGCCTCCCAGCATCATGTTTGGAGAGATGCCATGATGGATGAGTACCATTCCATCATGAAGAACGATGTTTGAGAGATAGTTCGGAGACTTGAGAGGAAGTCAATGGTGACTTCTCGTTGGCTTTACAAGCTAAAACATGCTACGGATGGTAGTGTGGAGAAGTACAAGGCTTGGTTTGTGCTACGAGGGTTTTCACATGTTGATGGAGTTGACTATGATGAGACCTTTGCACTGGTTTCTTGTTATACTTCAATCAAGGGTTTGATTTCCATTGCTGCGGAAATGGCTTGGAAGATCCATCAGATGGATGTGAAGACCTCATTTCTCAATGGAATCATACAAGAGGAGGTTTATGTTGAGAAACCTCAGCGATTTGAGATTTATGGGAGAGAGTCTTATGTGTGTAGGCTGAAGAAATCCTTGTATGGGCTAAAGCAAGCTCCTAGAGCTTGGTACTCTAGGATTGACTCTTACTTGCAGTGGGTAGAGGTTCAGAAGAGTGAGCCAGATCCTAATCTCTATTTCATCATGGTTGGAGATGATTTGCTCATTCTTCTGTTGTATGTGGATGACCTATTTATCACATGAGGAGAGAGACCTATCATAGCTTGCAAGAAATATCTTGCTTTAGAGTATGAGATTATAGATGTTGGGTTGATGCACTATTTATTGGGATTGGGGGTTTGGCAGGAGCCTGGAAATATTTTCCTGGGACAGGGAAAGTATGCAGTTGATATTTTGAGGAGATTTCAGATGGAGGATTGCAGGCCCGATGTCTACACTGATGGTCACCAACTGAAAGAAGATTCATGCTTCCGAGGGTGAGTTGGTGGATCCTACACTATATCATCAGCTCATTGGTTCTTTGATGTATATGGTTAACTCTAGACTAGATTTGTGTTTTGCGATGAACACTCTCAATCAATTCATGTTTGAGCCTAGGAGAGTGCACTTAGTAGTTGCGAAACATGTGTTGTGATACCTTGTAGGGACAATGGAGTATGGTTTGGACTACATGAGATCAGATGGGATCAGATTGATTGGCTTCACAGATTCAGATTGGGTAGGCAGTGTGGCAGACCGGAAGAGCAATTCCCGACGTTGTTTCAGTTTGGGCTTAGCAGCAGTGTCGTGGTTCAGTCGGAAGAAAAAGTTTGTTGCTTTGAGTTCTGTAGAGGCTGAGTATATGGCAGTCAGTGAGGATAGTTGCGAGGCATTGTGGCTTCACAAGTTGCTGGTGGATTTATTTGACTAGGAGCTGAGGCCTACATTGATTTACTTTGACAATCAGAGTTGCATCCAACTCTTTGAGAATCCATTTTTTCATGACCGTTCAAAGCATATTGAGATCAGGTATCTTTTCATTCAATATTATGTTCAGAGAGGAGCAGTGACATTGCAGTACATTTCCACTGATGATAAGGTTGTAGATATTCTAACGAAATCTTTGGGGAGGGGTAAGTTTGTCTTCTTTAGAGACAGGTTGGGAGTGGTGAAGAACACGTTCCTTGGTAAGAGGGAGTGTTGATTTTTGTACCTAGGAAAGTGTTCCCCTAGGTGAATTTAGCCTTAGTCACATAAAAGGGGGAAATAAAATGACCCTTGCATTAAATGACTTGAGATGAGAATTTAATTTGACTTTAGAGATTAAAGTCACTTTTTGGAAAAATTTAAGTGAGGTGAGTGAAATTAATTTTATATGAGATTTAATGAGCATTTAATCTCATCCACTCATCTCATCTAATCTCAACCGTTGGATTAGAATAACCCTAGGGTTTTCACCAAAAAGGCAAGGAAAAACAAAATGCATACACTTTTTGAGAAATAGAGTGAAGGAGAGAGCCAAGAGAGAGCATAGCTATTTTTCTGAGAAAGAGGAGAAAACACCAACAACAGCAAGTTTTTTTCTCATGGCATTATTTTCTAAGAAAGGATAGCAGAAAGGGAGGGCACAAAAATCTAGGAGAGGACAACAACATTTATTGCTGGTCTATACAGTCTGTACGGTACGGTTTTCGATACAACAGGCATGATTTTCGAGGAAGATTTATGGGCACAATTTTTAAGTTTTTTTGGGCATAAATTTCGAGGTCTGTACAGTCAGTCTGTACGGTCTGTCTGTACAGTTCGTACAATGACACAGAAATCGAAGCAAAAAATGGAAATTTTCTGAGTTTGATTTTTCCTGTTTGGCACAAAAAACGAGGTAGAAAATTTTCATCTGGCTGAGAAAAGTTGGTCTGAAAAATTTTCTGAGTTTTGCTGTAATTGTTTTCTTGAAAATAAAAAATATCTCTCTCCAAACAGGTTTTCCCCTTGTGGGTTTTTCCTGGGCAAGTTTTCCAAAAATATCTGAGTCTGAAATTTATGGTGCGCATTTATTATTTTATTTTATGTCATTAAATGTGAGTTTCAATATTTTTTTTATCAGTATGAAATACTGTGCAATTTACAGCCTTCATTAAATTTGGGTTGGGCACTAAACAAAGAAAATTTTGACATTTAAACTAGTGGCTGAAAACTGAGAAAAAATTTCAAGGAAACCCCCATACCCACAAGACCAAGGTGTATTGTAAAGGTGGAGAAACAACCCCTTTTACCCATAGGACAAACAATACCAATGTCTTTAATCTTTTCTCTATCTCAAGGTATATTGTCAAATATATTGTTATCATCATTGTATAAGCAGAAGTAAATAACAAACCTAGATCCAGAAAAGTACTGTTGTAATAAACTCAAACACAATTTTCATCTCTTTCAACTTTAACACTCCATTGGTCATTGATTTAAAGTTGGTCCTTGAGATGAGTTATCAATTCCAATGTACATAACATAAACTGTAACAAAATTTCAATGAAGTTTAACCAATTCAGTCAATTACTTAAATGAATTAAAGGTACAATTGTAAATAATTTTCCAAGATACATAATAGTACAACAGTAAAAACAGAGTAAATTTCCAACATAGTTCTAGATGCAAAAAAAATATAAATTAAAGATATTGGTTCAAAATATACAAGTCACATCATAGATCTTAGCATCCCAACAAGGTCAAGTCTGAGTCCTAACAACCCACAAGAATCATAGCTCTATCCAAGCATCTGACAGCCCACAAAGATCACAACTCTGTCCAAACACCTTAGAGAGGTCACAACTCAAGTTCAATGAGTAGATACAAGGTCACACCCTAGGACAGGACGAATTCAAGAGTCATTGATCAGGTCTAAACAAACCCAAGGGTGAATGACTAGTAGAACCTTGATATGTTGCATGGGAATTGTGATAAGTTTCACCCCAAAAATGAAACGTATCAAGAAAATCATGTTGCATTTCATCTCTTTTAACTTTTAAAAATTGAATTTGTTTACCCTGTCTTAAGTTCACTTAACTTTATTTATTATTTCTTATTGGTAAAAATCCTAAAATCTAGGAGTAGTTGAATGATCTTTCTTGAAGACCGTGATCCTCTCACTGACTGTGTATGCCCTCTAGGGATGGGGTCGTGACCTTATGAAGAGGACCGTGACTGTGTGTCACTTATCTATTGGACCGTGATTGTGTGTCACTTCTCTACTAGAACATGACTATGTGATTATGACCATCATGTCCCTTTCTCTACTGAAATGTGACTAATGTACCAGGACTGTGGTTCCCTATCCTTGCTAAGCTATGACTATGCCAAAAACTGGATGATATATCAGTAGTGGTATTAAGTCTGCTAGAGGGAGATGTGAATTTCAAGATGCTTCTATCATAATGATATCTTCTCACTTGGTGATTGAAATTTGTTATTGTATGTATCTAACCGAATCCCATAGAACTTTAACCTTCTCTTATTAAATTGTGCACATAGATATATGGATCAATACAAAACTCACAAGAATAGATCACACAATTTACTCAGCAATTGAAGAATGAAACAGTGCAAAAATGGATTGCAACTATGAATGCTTTCATTAATCAAAAGTAATTAGATAATAATTACAATGAAGTACAATGGCTAAATAGCCACAAGAAATTCAAATTTATGTGAGTAAATTCGAATTGATTAGACTCTACTTGACTGAATGGTTAACTGACCTTGTCTAAATCATTATCAGAGGACTTAATGGTCAACTAACCTTGTCTAAATCATTATAGAAGTTCATCAGAGTTATAAATCACAACTCAAGTGTCTAATTCAGTGTTAACTAAGCTTAAATAACCATGGTAGGTGAGGAATGCGCCTCTCCTGCATGCAGCCATGCAATCCTAGTGCTAATTGAATGTAGAGGACTAAATTTAACCGACTCCTAACTGAGCTTGACTAGTCACCAACTCAACTCAACTGACCTGGGTTGGTATCGGCACTCCCAGTGGCTCCTAAATTGTAGGGATTGATATAGGAGGCTCCTAATCTGATGCATGCAAGTGAAATCAGTGGTAGTAGGCCTAAATTGGTGTTCTCCACACTTTTGTAACTAGAACATGTTCCCCAATTAGGACAAGTGGACCCAATGGTGCTAGTGATTAAAAATAGACTAGATGGACTCTCGATTTAGACATGACTCCTGATTTAGACATATGACCAAATTGGACAAGGGAGGATTAATAATCCTAACACCCCCCTTGAATGCTAACTTGGAAAATCTGTGGTCCCTGGTAACTAAGACCATAGGTCACCCATTACATCAAGTAAAGTAAAGTAACTTCTCAATACAAGGAGCTGGAGAAAAATCCACATGGGAAAAAATCACCCCCTCTAACTAAGCAGATAGAATCAGGATTCAAGTTTGAAAAACTTAAAAATGTGTTGCTGTGATCTACGTGATGTATTGGAGCAGCATGCATGATGTTCTGTGCATAGGAATCCTGGGGCCTGGCATGTAGACTTCTCTATCTTCTCCCAAAATGATGATGGAAGGAAGGAGGAATGTAACCTTTGTCTCTTAATGGATGAAGAGGTGTATGATCAACTCTATTCTTATGAATGTAGTGAGATTTATCCCTTGACATGTAGCATCTTACATGGAGTATATTGCATCTCTCTAAAGGAGGTAAGATTGCATTACATAGTGCAATGGGCTTTCCCTTTTGAGTGTTAGATTGATTTCTAGTCATCTCCCTAGCTTACAATTTGGAAGGAGGGACTAGATTTGGATTTGAATCACCTTGAATCTCAATCTCATAAACTGATATAGCTAGCTCTACAATACTAGTGTAAACTGCAAAAGATGTATATGAAATTTTTTTACCTTCCCTTTCAAGTGGCTGCTGAGGGTGCAATGGTTCTGAAAATGGCATGAAGTGTGAGAACTCATATGCCTTGGAGGCATGATTTGTAGCACCCTTCGCTATGATGTTCCCAGTAGAGATATCTATTATCTCCACTGAGTCAGGACCAAATATGACTCGCTTTGGAGAGCCAGTATGACTCATCTGGTATACAGATAACAGGTTTGCAGCTAGGGAGGGAACATACAACAATTCTTTGAACTTTCCATGTTCAAGATTGATAGAGCCCTTCCCTTTGGCTTGAAATTTACTACTATTTCCCATATGAATTCTAGGACCATCAAAAGATTGCAAGGAAGATAATGATTCTATGGATGAAACCATATGATTGGAAGCTCTAGAATCAATGAGGAAGGCATGTGCTTTGGAGCAGCTAGCCTTCAATGCATGGCATGTCTCTTCATATTCTTCAGTTTCTTCCTTATGGTCAGCCTTCCTTATGCTAGCAGGTACATTAATGTTATTCTTATTCATAAGAAGAGCCATCTCATGTATTGTTCATCTCATACAGGTGCTTTTTGGATGAAATCCCCTTCCACAGTAAGAACATAGTGTCTTTCCTTTGCCATTCTTCTTGATTCTCTTCAAACCTGAAGGCTCTTTTGACTGCTCTTTCTCTACAGGAGACTCATCCTTTTTCTTCCCTTTGTCATTCGCTACCTTAGGTCCTCCTGCAACAAGTGCTTGATCTCTGGAAGATCGAATGATCCCCATTTGGATCAATTTGTCATGCTCTTGAGTAAGAGATTCAATGAAAGAGTCAAGAGTAGGAATATTCCAGTTTGGAGTAGAGAGCTTCACAGAATGAAATGTTGATACAAATATTGTATAGTCTGCACCAAGCTTGGAGAGAATTGAAACGATGAGTTGATCGTCCTCCTTCTCTACCTTGCACAAGTTCAATTGGAACACTAGATTCTTGAATTTTGTGAAGAAGTCATTGAGTGTTTTGAAATTGGCTGGATGGAGAGAGATCAGCTCATTCTTCAACTGATAGATCCTCAGATCATTCTGCTTTTCAAATAAGGAGGCAATCTTATCCCAAAACTCCTTGGGAGTCTTCAATCCATTGATATGGAAGAGAATATCTCGAGATATTAAGAGGCACAAGCATTCGTAGGCTTCATCAAGCTTGTTCCATTGGAGGGGCCATCTACAATGCAGTAGAGAAGACTGAGCTGCTGTAGCAAATGTTGTGAAGGACACTGAGTTGCTTGTATCGAATGCAGTGAAGAGGAATGATAAACCTGTAAATCACACAATCAAATAGACAAAATAAGGTCAACAGTCTGCACATTTGGAATTTCCTTCACACCCAGCATAGTTGATCAGTTGATCAAGCAAGCTTGACCAACAATTCCTTAACTTGGGATATTAAGTGTTAAATTATCTGCTTCTGGTGTAGTACTGGAAGGAGCGATTTTGCTCACAAAAAATGATCCAAGTATGGATCTATAGTGGGAGAAGTGACTTGTCCTTTCAAGGCTCTAATACCATATTAAATTGAGCACATATATCTATGGATCAACACACAACTCACAATAATAGATCCCACAATTTACTCAGCAATTGAAGAATGAAACAGTGCAAAAATGGCTTGCAACTGTGAATAATTTCATTAATAAAAAGTAATTAGATAATAATTACAATGAAGTACAATGGCTAAATAGCCACAAGCAATTCAAATCCATGTGAGGAAATTTGAATTGATTATACTCTACTTGAATGAATGGTTAACTGACCTTGTCTAAATCATTATCGAAGGACTGAATGGTTAACTGACCTTGTCTAAATCATTACCGTAGTTCATCGGAGTTCTAAATCACAACTAAAGTGTCTAATTCAGTGTTAAATAAGCTTAACTTACTGTGGTGGGTGAGGAATGTGCCTCTCCTGCATGCATGCATGCAATCCTAGTGCTAACTGAATGTAACTGACTCCTAATTGAGCTTGACTAGTTGCCAACTCAACTCAACTGACCTGGGTTGGTATCGACACTCCCAATGGTTCCTAAATTGTAGGTATTGATCTAGGAGGATCCTAAACTGATGCATGCAAGTGAAAATCATTGGCAGTAGGCCTCAGTTAGTGTTCCCCACACTTTAGTAACTGGAACATGTGCCCCAATTAGGCCAAGTGGACCCAATGGTGCTAGTGACTAAAAATAGACTGGATGGACTCCCAATTTAGACTTGACTCTTGATTTAGATATATGACCAAATTGGACAAGGGAGGATTAATAATCCTAACATTTCTCTCTCAAATTATGACTTGTGACAACTTTTCCTTACAGTGACAAGAGATGGCACAATATATATGAGTATACGATAGATCCAAACCAGACCTATTTAGAAATTCTAACATAATCCCATAGCAATTTAACCTTCTCTCTCTCAAAGTATTACTTGTGATAGCTTGTCCCTATAGTGACAAGAGTTGGCAAAACATGTCTGAGTATAAGGAATATTCAATCCAGACCTATTTAGCAATTTTTCTTTAAATATTGTGAATTAGTTTCATTGTAATTTTACTGCTGTTTATGTTGTATCCTATCTTAATTTCACTTAACGACGATGAAGACACATACAAGGCTGAAAATAAATCCTAGTAATAGTTATATGCCTTGTCCCACTTAAAACCAGAGTCACAACATGAGTTTGAGGCACGCAACAAGTCACAACCCAGGTTTGTGGCATACAAACGGATTAAGGTTCAAATCTTGGTAAACAACAAGGGTTACAACAATAAGAGGTCAATGCATTAATATAACATCAATACTAATTCCTAGGTCTAACTCTGGACCATTCATAAAGGTTACACCAGTACACAAGATCACAACTTAGCAGAGAAAAGACACCACAGTCATGGCCCAGGAAGAGAGGTTATCAACAGTCATAACTCAGACTTAGAAAGTTGTCAGTAGGTAATGACCTAGTCCTAGAAGACCAAAAAATAAGTCATAGCTTGGCACAAATGTTACAATTAGCCAAGAGAGGGCTAATACAGTCACAACCATCCCACAGTGGATCCAAAATAGTCACAACCAGGAAAATGGCATTCACGACCTGCTAAGAAGAGGCCAACACAGTTATGTTCATCCTAGAGAGGGTTACCAATAGTCACGGCCAACTAGTAGAGGGATAAATAGTCACGACCAACCAGTAGAGGGATAAAATAGCCACGACCCACCCATAATGGCTCCAAAACAGTTACAACCTGGAAAGTGACAGTCACAACCTTCTAAGAAGAGGCCAACAAAGTTACGTTCAACCTAGAGAGGGTTACCAACAGTCATGGCCTAGTAGAGAAAGGAAAAATAGTCCATTGTTTAATATTAGAAGGTCACGACCCAACTAGATATACACTAGAAATAGTCACGACCAAGTCTTGGAATGACATACAATACACAGGTCAGCTACAAAGGGTCACAACCCATCTTAGCTCATGTGCTAGCATAGAAAGGAGCCAAAAAAACAACCCTTAAACACAGATATGGAAACCAAGTTCATCAATTTACATCGTTTCAAAACTATTTGGCCAATGGGAAAAAAAAGTATTACAACCATTTATAAATCGAATGATGATGATTTTCCAAAACTAGGGATTTCATCATAGATTGAAAAAAACTAGGGATTTCACTGTAAATTCAAACAATTAGGGATTTCACCATAAATTCAAACAAATTAGGACTTTCAAACAAATTAGGAATCCAAATTCTTACCTGTTTATCCATTAGAACCGTGAATTGTGAACACTGAGCTCTAATCCCTGAGCTCCAACCGTGAAATGTGAACAATGAAATCCAACCAGTGAGGTGCAACCATGAAATGCGAACCATGAGCTCCAACTGTGAAATGCGAACCGTGAGATCCAACCATGAAATGTGAACCATGAGCTCCAACCAGTGAGCTAAAACTGTGAAATGTGAACCGTGAGCTACAACCATGAATTATGAACTGTGATCTCCAACCCTTGAGCTCCAACCATGAATTGTGAACCGTGAGCTCAAACCAGTGAGTTGCACCCATGAAAAGTGAGCCGTAAGGTCCAACCAATGAGTTGCAACCGTGAAATTTGAACTGCTAGCTCCAACCCATGAGCTCCATCCTTGAAATGTGAACCATGAGCTCCAACCGTGAGATGTGAACTGTGAAATCCAACAAGTCAGCTGCAACTGCAACTGTGAGCTCCNGCCGTGAAATGTGAACAATGAAATGGTTAACATTGACTGAGAACAATGAAATGGTACACATCGGTAATCAAAAAATAACAGTAAATTCTTTATATAATGTTTAATATATATATATATATATATATATATATATATATATAATGCTAATGCTAATAATATACTAACACAATATGATACAAAAATTTATATATTGAATATTTTTTTAACAATTATAAATGTAAATAAATAAGTAAAAGTAATGATGACTACGATGATGATAATGATGATGATGATGATGATGACAATGTTGATGTTGATGATGATTACGATGATGATGGTGAAGATGTTGATGATAATGATGATGATGAAAATCATGATGACGATGATGATGATGATGTTGGTAATGATGATGATGATGATGATGACAATAAAGGCAATGAGGATGAGGATGAGGATGACAAGGAGGATGAGGATGAGTATGATGATGATGACATTGACAATGATGATGATGATGATGATGATGATGATGATGATGATGATGATGATGACGATGACGATGAGCATGAATATGACAATGAGGATGGTGATGATGAGGATATTGATGACAATTATGAATATGACAATGATGGGGATGATCATGATGATAAAAAAGATGACGATGAGGATGATGATCATGATGATGACGATAAAGACAATGAGGATGAGGACGAGGATGAGGATGATGATGATGATGATGATGATGATGATGACAATGATGAAGACTATAATGATGTTGACAATGATGATGGCGATGTTGTTGATTATTATGAGGACGATGATGATCATGATGATGATAATGATGACAATGACAATTAGGATGATGATATGGCGATGATGATGATGATGATAATGGTGATGATGACGATGACAACAAAGACAATGAGCATGAGGATGATGATGATGAATATGAGGACGAGGATGCTGATGATGATGACGACGATGTAATGATGATGATGATGATGATGATGACAATGAGGATGACTATGATTGATCGGTTTAAGGGAAATCAGAAGGGGAAAAACAACACCAAATTCCCCCCTAGAAAGGAAATGTGGTATGAATTATCTCGATCCATTTTTATGAGGTGGTGAAACCTTTTGATTTTAAATTTTAATTAGAATCAAGTAAAACAAACTAGTGATAAATTGAACACAAGAATTACACGTTTCCAGCTACTTAAAAGATGGATGTCACAACTTTATTTTTCAAACAATTATTCAATGCAAGTAACACTAATTTTCTTCTAGAGAATATATGACTACATTACACTAATAATGCTTAACCCATAACACCTAATGTTATGGTGTTTTTCTTATTTATATTGTTCTCTACACATATTTCTACCTCAATTTTACATGAACACATAACTTGAACAATACTTTCCATGGAAAAAAATTAAACTTTGCCCCTTAACTGTTTACTAGGTCACACTCATGACTTTATGTGGAACTGGGGCATAAATTTCCAATTTATTGTTATACAGAAGAAATATTTCTTCATAACACGATCTTATTTTTCTCATTGTCTATGAATGAAAAAAAATGTTTATTAGATAGTTGCATTACTACAATATTTCAAACCGCCATGTTGGAATGTTTGATCCTTAGAACCACCTCTATTAATATAACATGATTTGCTTCTATCACATTAAACATGAAATTCATCATAGGTTGAACTCCCACTCTCCATGGGATACACAATTCAATAACTTAGCTTATTTCTAGCACCAACTTTGTATTTCATCAATAAATATGTTGTGGTTGTCTTGGTGCATAAAAATGTCAACCTCAAATGTATGCACAATTTGAATATCACTCTAGTGTCAATTTTATAAGTGTTCATCACAATATGCACCCAATTTAAAAAATCAAACACCCCAAACATAATCAAAATAACCTCTTATGGGGCCAACTTATCGACTTCACTAAGTCAAATTCTTTAAGGGGATGTTAAATAAACATGATTTAATGTCGCTTCTGGATTCTTCTGAGCTAAATTTGCAAGAGGGGTTTACATTGATTCTTTCAAGGTTCTTTACATGATCAATTACAATAATAATATCCTCTAAAGGAAGTACAATAATAATCCATCAAGAATACAAGAAGAATATATTCCTGAGTTACACAATCTTCAACAAAAGGGATATCATGTGGGTTAGTAAAATCGAGGGAATTGTTTCCATATACCCACCTATTTCTGAATTAGAGAAGATATCATGGCATATTTATATTTAGAAGGTAAAAATGTTACAAATTATCTCCTTAGGTGTTTTTGTATATTTTTCTTAAGTTTTCAGCCGCGGGTTTCAAATAAAATTTTTGTCTCAGTTTATTTCAATCTCAGAAATTAACATGCTGGAAATAAACATAATTTTTTCAGACTTTAAACACTGTTGTAAATTAAATTTTTCACCAACAGAAAGTAAATATTCAACACTCCATTCAAACACACAGTACTTGGAATTTTCGGCCAATGGCCCTAGAAAAACCCACTAGGGGAAAATCAGTCAGAGAGAGAGAGAGTTTATTATTTCTTCAGGATAAAAAATCAGACATTAATTTTACAGTAAAAAACCAACTTATCTCGACCCAGAAATTTGACCAGCAGACTGTCTCAGTTTCTGTGCTTTTTCTACCTCGTTTTCTGTGCAAACCTCCTCGGTAAATGTGCCAAAAATATCAGCCCTCAAAACTTATACCAGCATACCCAGAATCTATGCCTAAAAAGTATAATCAACAACCTCTATTTTTGTGCCTGACCTTGCCTCAAACTCTGTGCCCAAACTGTCCTAAAAAATCGTGCATAAACCGCACTGTACAGTCTGCAATAAATGCACCGTACAACTCCTTGAAAAATGTGCATGCAATAAATGAGGTTGTACCCTCCTTGAGTTTTGTGCATAATAAATGTTGGTCATACTTCATTATCTCTAAATGAGTGCCTGCAATAAATGAGCTATACCTTCAACTCAAAACTCGTGCCAACAAATAATCACCTCAATTTTTGTGCCCATTGAAAATCACTTCCATTTCTGTCTTGGAATTCGTTCCCTCACTCTCTTTAGCTCTCTCTTCTTCAAACTCCTCACAAGAATGAATTCCTCATACCTTTTCCTTGCTTTTTGTCTCTAAGCCTAGGTAGATGAAGAGATCTCAATCCAATGGATAAGAATGAATTAGATCAATGGCTGAAATTAATTGCACACATTTTAATATAAAAATTTTAATTTCACTCATCCATTTAAATTGATCAAAAAGTGACTTTAATGCTCTAAAGTCACATTAAATGCTTTTTAAGTCACTTAATGCAAGGTTCACTTTATTCCCTTCACTAGGTGACTAAAGGCTAAAGTCACCTAGGGGAACACTTCCCTAGGTACAAAACTAACACTCCCTTTTACTGAGGAAGGTGTTCTGCACCACTCCCAACTTGTCTCTGAAGAAGGCAAACTTTCCCCTCCCAAAATACTTCATTAGAATGTCTGCTACCTGCCCATTTGTGGAAATGTACTGAAGCATCACTGCCCCTCTTTGAACGTAGTCTCAGTTGAAATGACACCTGATCTCAATGTGCTTTGACCTGTCATGGAAAACTGGATTCTCAGAGAGTTAGATGTAACTTTGATTGTCACAGTAAATCACCGTAGTCCTAATCTCTTGACCAAATAGATTCACCAGCAACTTGCAAAGCCACAAGGCCTCACAGTTGGCCAAACTAGCTGCCATATACTCAGCCTTTGCAGTACTTAATGCAACAGAATTCTGCTTCTGACTAAACCATGATAATGCTGCTGAGCCCAGGCTGAAACAACATCTGGAAGTACTCTTCCGGTCTGCCACACTGCCTGCCTAATTTGAGTCTGTATAACCAACCAGTTTGATCCCCTATGACCTCTTGTAGTCCATCCCAAAATCCATTGTCCCTGAAATATAGCGCAACACATCTTTTGCAGCGACCCAATGCACACTCTTGGGCTCAACCATGAACTGGCTAAGAGTGTTCACTGCAAAACACAAATCTGGTCGAGTGTTGACCAGATACATCAATGACCCGATAAGCTGATGGTATAAATTAGGATACACCAACTCTCCCTCAGAAGCATGAAGCTTCTTCCAGTTGGTGATCATAGGTGTTGATGTAGGCCAGCAATCCTCCATCCTGAATCTCCTCAAAATATCAACTGCATACTTTCCCTGCCCAAGAAAAATTTGTCTAGGCTCTTGCCAAACCTCCAATCCCAAGAAATAATGCATCAGCCCAATATCAGTTCTCTCATACTCTACTGCAAGATCCTTCTTGCAAGCTGCAATGGGTCTCTCTCTCCCTATGATAAACAAGTCATCAACGTATAGCAAAAGAACAAGTGGATCATCTCCAACCATGATGAAGTAGAGATTCAGATCTGCTTCACTCTTTTGAAACCCCATTCTCAGTAAGTAAGAATCAATCCTGGAGTACCAAGCTCTTGGAGCTTGCTTCAGCTCGTAAAGGGCCTTCTTCAACATGCATACATGTGTCTCCCTGTCATGTATCTCAAAGCCCTGAGGCTGCTCAATGTAAATCTCCTCCTGTATGATCCCATTGAGAAATGCAGTCTTCACATCCATCTAATGGATCTTCCAACCCATTTCTGCTGCAATGCAGATCAAGCTCTTGCTAGAAGTATATCAAGCAACCGACACAAAAGTCTCATCATAATCAATGCCCTCAACTTGTGAAAACCCCACATTACAAACCTATATTTGTACTTCTCCACACTCCCATCTGTCACATGCTTCAGCTTGTAAAGCCAACTAGAATTCACCACTGAATTCCCCTCAAGTCCTAGAACAATCTCCCATACATCATTCTTCATGATGGAATGTTACTCATCCATCATGGGATCTCTCCATACCGAATGCTGGGAGGCCTCCTCAAAATTAGAAGGCTCAGTATCTCGTGTACTATCCACCAACAACATGCCCAATCTCTCAGGCATATTGATGGCTCTCACCTCATCCTTGGGTGTCCCAGCCTTTAAGGCATCCTTCAAGGTCTCCTAAAGCCACTTAGGCTTCTTCTTCCTTAAAGGTTCTTCCCACATTGACCTGTCTTCATCTGAAGAACTACCAGAGCTAGAAACCCCAGTCACCTGTGAACTTGAAGCTGGTGTGCCAACACCAGGTGTACCCTATAATCCTGATCCTGATCCTGATCCCTTGTAAGGTGTACCTGTAATAGTAGATCCATCACATGTCCCTGAAGACCCTGTTGGCCTAACCACTGAACCTGGTGAACCTGTGCCAACACTCTGCAGTCTTGTAACCTTGGAAACCTATGATCCTAACTATTGTGTAGATGGAACCTATGCCACAACCTGAGGTGTAGGGAACTGTTTCTCTCCCTGGTCTGACTCTCTCAACTTCCTGAAGGCCCACTCCTCCTCAAACTTCACATCCCTCCTCATAACCACTTTCCTCTGAGAGGGAAGGTAAATATGAAAATCCTTCAGACTCTCATCATAGCCCACAAAGATTCCCTTCTCTGCAGTGGACTCCAACGTTGTCCTCTTCTCGAAAGGGACATGAGAGTAAGTTAGACTACCAAATATATGAAAATGGCCAACTTCAGGCTTCTTTCCTGAAAAACACTCCTCAGGTGTCATGTTCCCCACTGCACGATGGGGACTCTTGTTTTAAAGGTATACAGTAGTGTTGCAATCCTCATCCCATAGAAAGAAAGGAAGTGACTGGTCATGTAGCATAGCTTGAGCTGCTCCAACAATGGACCGGTTCTTCATCTCTGCTACTCCATTCTTCTCTGGAGTATACCGAACTGTCAACTATCTCTGAATACCATCCTATCTGCAAAATCCATCAAACTCCTTAGAGGTATACTCACCCCCATTATTTGATCTCAAGACTCGTATTTTCCTCCCTGTTTGGTTCTCCACAAGAGCTTTGAACTCTTGGAACCTCTGCAAGAATTCTTCGGACTTCTTTCTCTTCAAAAAGTAGATCCAAGTATTCCTTTAATGGTCATCAATGAATGTCACATAATACTTGTATCCTCTCAAGGACATAGAAGACATAGGTCTGCATAAATCTGAATGTATCAAGTCAAGAGTACCAGCTGACCTGCTATCATTGCTCAAAAAAGTATTCTTGGTGTACTTTCCCAAAGCACACCCCCTTCACACATCACTCTGCCCTGTGTTGAACTCCAGTAATCCTGCAACCATGTGTCTCAACAACCCCAAGGCTAGATGATGGAAGTGAGCCATCCTCCTATGCCAAAGCTCACACAACTTACTAGTGCTGCTATGTGCTAAAGCATGTTGCGGCTGAAACAAGAGCCTATACCTTTTCCCACATCCCACTCCAATGGAAACTGAAGCAGATGGTCCTGCAGTCTTGGGAAACATATGCACATGTCCATCTATGAAAGACACCCCAAGACCCTGATCCTCGAACATGGAAATTGACACTAGGTTCTTCTTTAGCCCAGGTACATACAATACATCCTGCAATACCATGGGACTCATTGATTCCCTTTGAAATGTAATGGTCCCACATCTAACTGCATTGACTACTGAGTCATCTCCCAACACAACCTCCACATCTGTCTTTGCCTAGGAAAGTTCGGAGAACATCTCACGAGCACCTGTCATGTGACTGGAGGCTCCGCTATCTGTGTACCAAGTGCTGGAAGTAAATGCACTATAAGAATGGTCTGTCACACAGGAAAACTCCCTCTGTCTGTCAACATCCGCACTGGTGATAATGGATGCTCTCTCTCTCTCAATATGCCTAGTGCATAGTGAAAACTCACTCTGAAATCGTGCTGCAAAATCATCGATCTCAGCTGAAGCGGTTGTCTGCTGCTGCTTCTTGTTGTTGTTGTTTGGACATGTAGCAACATAGTGTCCCATATTGTGACATGCAAAGCACTTCACAGTCATCATATCCTTCTTCTGCCCATCCCTATGTTGCTTGGCCCCACCCTTCTTGGGACCCTTCTTGCTCTTCTTCTTCCCTTTCACTGTCAATGACACGTCGTCCTCATTCCCCCTACTAGTAGAACCACTAAACTACAAGAAACCCCCGTGATTCTCCTCCTGAATAAAGTCATCACAGATCTTGTCCCAAGATGGTAAGTTCTCTCAGGCCACCAACCCCTGAAAAAACAAAGCCCAAGGTGCAGTCACCCCATTCAGGCTGTCCGCACTAACTCAGGGCCAATAACCAACATCCCCACAGCTGCAAGCTCATCTCTCACCTGAGAGATCCTAGTAATATAGGCCATACACACCTCTCTCTTGACCATCTTGATGTTTTTCAGCTTCTCTTTAAGCACCATCTTCTTGTTTTCATTAGTACTCTCAAACAAGTCAGTCAAAGCAGACCACATCTCATGTGCATGATCCTTTGCTGAAATATGTGGAATAACATGGTATTTAGCAGTATCTAAGATTATCCTCATGGATTTAATATCCTTCTTATTAAAGGCTGCAAGTGATACTGCATTAGTAGAAGCAGGAATAGTAATGGGATTTGCTGTAGTGTTTCTAACTACCTCCTTCCACAACTCATTCTCCTTTAGCAAAAGTAAAATCTGGGCTTTCCATGAGACAAATTTCACTCCCCCATCCAACCTATCCTCAGTTCTCAACCCCATGGAAGTCATTTTTCTCAAAGAACAAGTTTCAGCAAAATGCACTAATGTCACAAATGTTTTCTCTGAATTCTGGAAATGACTGTTTCAGTGCGAAAATTTAATTTTACTCTACAACACGCTTCGATACCATGTTGATTTTTCTTAAGTTTTCAGCCACCTGTTTCAAGTAAAATTTTTGTCTTAGTTTATTTCAATCTCTGAAATTAACATGTTGGAAATAAACATAAATTTTTCAGACTTAAAACACTTCTATAAATTAATTTTTTCACTAACAGAAAGTAAATATTCAGCATTCCATTCAAACACACATTACTCAAAATTTTCAGCTAATGGCCCTGGAAAAACCCACTAGGGAAAAACCAGTCAGAGAGAGAGAGAGTTTATTATTTCTTTAGGATAAAAACTCAGACATTAATTTTATAGTAAAAAACCAACTTATCTCAACCCAAAAATTTGACGAGCAGACTGTCTCGGTTTCTGTAATTTTGTTGCCTCGTTTTTTATGCAAACCTCCTCAGTAAATGTGCCAGAAATATCAGCAAATATCATCCCTCGAAAACTGTTCCATCATACCCAGAATCCGTACTGCACATACATCAATTAATGCTGCTATACGGCCTCGAAATTTTTTCCTGAAAAGTACAGTCAGCAACCTCGATTTTTGTTCCTGACCTTTCCTCGAACTCTGTGCCCAAAATGTCCTTGAAAATAATGCAGGAACTACACTGTACGGTATGCAATAAATGCATCGTACAACTCCTTGAAAAATGTGCATGCAATAAATGAGGTTGTACCCTCCTCGATTTCTGTGCACAATAAATGTTGGTCATACTTTACTTTCTCGAAATGAGTGCCTGCAATAAATGAGTTGGACCTTCACCTTAAAACTCGTGCCAGCAAATAATCACCTCAATTTTTGTGCCCACTGAAAATCACTTCCAGTTCTGTCTTGGAATTTGTGCCCTCACTCTCTTCAGCTCTCTCTTCTTCAAACTCCTCACAAGAATGAATTCCTCTTACCTTTTCCTTAATTTTTGTCTCTAACCCTAGGTAGGTGAAGAGATCTCAATTTAATGGCTAAGAATGCATTAGATCAATGGCTGAAATTAATTGAACACATATTAATATAAAAATGTTAATTTTACTCACCCACTTAAATTGATCAAAAAGTGACTTTAATGCTCTAAAGTCACATTAAATGCTTTTTAAGTCATTTAATGCAAGGTTCACTTTATTTCCCTTCACTAGGTGACTAAAGGCTAAAGTCACCCAGGGGAACACTTCCCTAGGTACAAAACGAACAGTTTTCAGGATGATGAATAAGATGACACCTATACTAGGTTTTCATTTTTACAACAAATAGGGATAGTGAACAAATACAACCATGAATGGGAACTTATTGCAATTGGATTTTTTGATCTTACAAATGAGCAAATATTGAAAATGTACACTAAGACTATTGATACCTAAGAGCTTGTTTGAGGTTATAATTTATGGAAAAATGATTGAAATGAAGTTAATTATTCAACAAGAGGTATGATTTGAATCTCCAAAGGAAATTAGTTACCACGATAATACATATCACTCTTAAAAAAATGATAATAGGAAAGAAAAAAAAAAGGGAGAGTACCCACAACTCTAGATATATAACTAGATTGCAAGCTTATAGGGATGGGTGTCTTGGTTCGAATGGATGGTATTGAAATTTTAGTGGGGTTAGTCCTTTTTGTTGCAAAATTTAACAATATTGTGATTGCAAGGAAAATTGATTTCTTAAAACCAACAAAGCTCAGAGATATACCCCTAAGTGTCACATAGGTATGCATCTATATATTTATATCTCCTAAATTACCTAGGGAAATATAGACAAACCACGAGAGGTGAAACCAACTAAACTTTCAAAGGTACTAACTGGAGGGTTTCCACATGCAATGTCTAAAGGAAACAAAGTGGCCTAGATTTCTTAAGTACTAGTTTAATTGATTTATAATATCACTAAGTGTTCTTAGGAAATTGAAATGGTTTAAATGAAGTACACCTAGCTTTATAATTATGAGAACTTAGATAAATATACAATTGGAAGGTGATTCATGTGAACATCAATCAAATTCTTCGTCTCGAAGTTTTGCAACAACATCTTGGGTCTTTTCTCTTCTCAACGTATCATTATTGTATATCGACCATGCATATCGTTCTGCATAGGTAAATCAACCACAACAACCTCCTTCTATATAGGAGGATATATGTATACAAGGTTCTATTGTGGCTTATTACTCTTTATCCTTCCTCTTCAATCTGGTAGGTGCTAGTGTAGTTAGTGAGTCTTCATTTTGGCTCACCCTCCAACCCTGCACAACACTCGTAGTGTAAGCATCCTACCTTTATGCTCTGCTACCTACTATTTATTTTACTTGTGGAAATTGAGGTCACAACCCAATGAATGCTCTACAACTCACCTATCAGGGGTTTTACTCAATTCAGTTGTTCTTGTGTCATCATTATTCTCGTTAAGCTCTTTTCTTTATGGTATGCGCACTAATACATAATATCAAAATTGCAACAGTTTTTCATTGTTATTTCCACGTTTTGTCATCTCAATTGTGACAATAATGGTCGCGATGTTTTGTGGCACTTATTTTGTGGATATAACGACGAACTTTATAAGCTGTCAATATAGAGACGAAAACTAGCCACCACATGTCTTCTATATAGTGGCCTTGAAATTGATTTTTTTTAATTCATTTTTTATGTTTCGTCGCTCTATCAACAAAGTTTTCGTCCCTATAATGATGAAAATATGGCCAAAGCTGCTAGGCAAAAGTTTGTTTCCATGCAAAACCATGGAACAATTTTGACGAATGTTTGTCTCTCTATCGACGAATTTTGGAATTTGAATAGAAATTTATTCCACACATTTGTTTCTCTATCGACAAAGTTGTCATCCCTATAACGACGAAAATATGGCAAAAAACTGCTAGCAAAATTTTGTTTCCACGCAAAACCATGGAACACTTTCGACGAACGTTTGTCTCTTTATTAACAAATTCTAGAATTTGAGCAAAATTTTCTTCCACGCATTCGTTTCTCTATCGACAAAGTTGTTGTCCCTATAATGACGAAAATATGGCCAAAAACTACTAGGAAAAATTTTGTTTCCACGCAAAACCATGGAACACTTTCAACGAACGTTTGCGAGTCTCTATCGACGAATTCTGGAATTTGAACAGAAATTTCTTCCACGAAAAACCATGGAAAACCAATCACTTTCGATGAAATCTACAATCTGAACGGTAATTTTTCCATGAAACTTCATCTCTTTAGTGATGGTAATCATGGAAATCCATCCTGGGTTTCAACGGTTTTGCAATACCTGTGACGAAAGTTCGTCGATATTGAGACGGGACCTGGCGGTTTCAAAAAAAAATTAAAAAACCGTGGAAAGGAAGCTTCCTTTCCACAGCTTTGGATCAATAAGTGCTTGTGAAAAAATACACACTATATTTTAAAGACAAAGAAATGGATAAAATATAACACAGGAAAGGTGATTTATAGAAAATAAATATATCGGGAAAGTAAGATATGGGAAAAAACATATTGAAGTAAAAGGGGAAAAAAAATAAATGGGAAGTTCAGGGGGAGGTCAAAAAGTGCTAACTAACTCTAAAAAATAAGGCATAATGATTTAAAAAGTGCCCAAAAGTACCCAAAGTAGCCTTAAGCACCATAATTATTGCCTCGAAAACTGTTTTCCCATTAGGATGCACAAATTCATAATAATTGGGTAAAATACATAATTAGAGGCTAAAGTGGCACCTCTTAGAGCGGATTCTATGACAAGGTAGGAGGGTACATCTATAAAAATACCACCGATAAAATATGTTGTAAGCACCACAGGGATCGTATAAACATTAATTAAATGATATTCTAGGCACCACTGGGAGTTGATTTCTATGATAAGGTAGGGGGGTACATCTATAAAAAATACCATTGATAAAAGGCATAGGCACCACTGGGCTCGGATCAACTCATTGTGATATGAAATTAGGTTAAGCCCACTGGGGCTTAAAGAGCCCATAAGGGCTTTGAAGGATGCCCAAAGAGATTGGAAGAAGCCCGCAGAGGCCTGTAGATACTCATAGAAGCTTAAAGAAGCCCACAAGTCAGAAGTAAAGGAAGCCCATGTTCTGAAGATGAAGGGAGCCCGAGCTTTGAAGACTGAGGAAGCCCACAGGTGTAAATTAAGCCAGAGAAGGTTAGGCCTGCAATTTCTGGAAGAGTTGAAAATGAAAAACTGATCCTTCTTATGCAACCACCTCAAGCATGGCCAAAATCAGTCAAAGTTAGTACCAAATATGCCCGAAAGAAGAAGAAAAAAGTCCCTTGAGCTCATGATAGG
Source organism: Pseudotsuga menziesii (assembly GCA_001517045.1). Classification (NCBI taxonomy): domain Eukaryota; kingdom Viridiplantae; phylum Streptophyta; class Pinopsida; order Pinales; family Pinaceae; genus Pseudotsuga; species Pseudotsuga menziesii. The sequence continues at coordinate 10,821 of LPNX010153421.1, read as the reverse complement.
AAAGAGACATGTTAATCAACAAAAAATGACAACTTATTTCTATTCTTTTATTATGCATGATATCATATAACAAAAATTCATCATAGATCACCTTTTGGCATTGATCAGAAGTAGGTTGCGTAGTTCAGCATGCAATTTGTAGTTTAGAAACCATATCATAATTGCCTTGGAGACACTCCTCATGAAATATCATCACTTTCTCTACTACATGTGAAGAGCTACTAGTGATAATTCATCATACTACAAAAAACATAAGGTGCATTGAATTCGTCTTTATTGAAAAATAAATAAATAATAGAAAAATAACTCAGCCCCTAAGGAAAAAGAGTAGTTGTTTCCCTGGAAAATCTGTGTAGGATATTTGTAGTGCCAACTGGTGGTAAGTTGTTTTGATGTTGCTCATTATTGGAATAGGTGAATATGAAAAGTTGATCCTTCTTATGCAACCACCTCAAGCATGGCCAAAATTGGTCAAGTTAGTATCAAATATGCCCATAAAGATAATAAAAAATCCCCCAAGCACATGATGGGAAAGAAACATGTTAGTCAACAAAACATTAACAACTTATTTCTATTCTATTACTAGGAATGATCTCATGTAGCAAAAAATTAATCATAAATTACCTTTTGGCACTGAGAAGTAGGTTGCATAGTTGAGCATGCAATTTGTAATTTAAAAACAATATCATAATTTCCTTGGAGACACTCCTCATGTAATAACATCACTTTATCTGCTACCTTTGAAGATCTAGACATATGAATTTATGGTCTGTTGCCACCTTTCACACACCTGGGTCATGTGGCAGAAATCTTCAAGCCACTCGGTGTGTCCTTGGGGGCAAGTCTCGAGTCAAGGCTGTCACCTTGTTCTTGACTCCTCCGTTTAGGCTCAACTTCTAACGAAGCCAAGGGGGGTAGACCCTATTAAGTTACTAAGGCTAATTACTTAGTATGATGATGTTAAACTGAATGAATTGCTTAGGAGTTTGAAATTTAACCATAAACAACCATAGATGACAAGATACAAAATGAGCTCACGAAAGCACAATGCTGAGACACAATATATATATATATATATATATATATATATATATATAGCAATAAAATAACCAGTGCCTTAAAATGGAGTCAAAATAAAATCAATGTACTTGCATGTGCTTGGAGTGAATGTTTTGCAATTGCCTCTTGGTACGTTTTAAGTTAATGTGAAATATGAGTTGATTAAAATTAGGCGAAGGGGTGGACTCCAGATATACACGAGAGTACTTCGAGTATGTCCAAAACTAAACCTTCACGGCTACCTGCAAGGAATATGTGGGATGAATGGAGTCGCTGGGGATATTGTTCATAATGCACCCATTAGGGTATGACAAAGATTGGCACCCCGAGGTCACTTTTCAGGAGTTCCCGCTTCCTTTGGGTATTTTGCCACCGTAATGGTTTGATCTAGGTGCTGGATTTTCACCTGATGCTTTGTCAATTTGGGAGAGTGAATCCTAATTATTCTATTCACTCAAGTGCTTTTGATATAGCTTGACTAATTATATGAACTACAACCAAGTGCATAGCATACACACCGGAGTCTTGTCAATTTTAGTAAATTTTGAGATGGGTGTTGTTGTTAAAAAGAAAACCCTCCAGGAACCTCTTTCGATCCAAGTGGATCTCAATCAGGGAATCAAGGAGGGGTTAATTTTAAAATAGCTAATGAAACAAATGATTAAAAGGAAAACATAGATACACAATTCCAGTTTTCTAATTAGTCCTACCATGCATCTCTTTCCCCTTTCGGGTCAATCGGGAAGTCGCGGGGTAAGTATTAAGATTACTTTGAAATATCAAATATGGAATATGAAATTGATAATAAAACAAAGTATACTACCCTGCAGATTAGAACTAAGCTAGTTTGCAAAAAAAAGGAAAGAAAAGAAAAAGGAAACACAGACACAAATCCCCCCAGGGGGGGTGGTGAATAGGCTCGAAAGAGCCTATTCGAAAGGACCTTTTCTTTCTATTAGTAGTGATTTAAAATATCAGAAAATTAAAATTGATGCACTTTGGTCCTTGTTATCTGGGATCCAAAGGCTTACAACAAGCTAAAATTAAAACACAGTGGTGGGGGAAGCTCCCTGGAAGCTTCGGCTCGTCCAAGAGTCGGAAATTTCGCAGAGTCTCCTTCTCTTTTTTGTTAGAAATGATAAAAAAACAGCGAGCAATCAAAATCAAATGTTCCCAAACACACTTTGAAAGTGTTTTGGGTTACTACACTAGTTACCAAAAAAAAACTTAAGTAAAATTTTGTTAAGTTGGGGTAATCTAGTTTTGCGAAAAGGAACTGAGGAAAGCAAGCTTTCCTTGGGATCCTGGCTTGCTGTTTGGGCAGCCAATGAGATGTGCACTTTTATTGCAGAATATGAAACTTTAAAGTACAACAAAGGAAACTACCTTAAAAGCAAGCTACAAATTTTCATTAAAATGCTTGCAAAAAGAGGATAATTTCAGCTAGATATCTTAAAATATAACTTTATATGCAAAACGGAACTGAGATCTAAAATTAAGAAAGGATCTTACTAACTAGATCTATATGTAATTTTATTAATGAGACAGATCTAAGCAATAAGATTCCTTAATAGTAAAAAATTTGAAGAGAAATTAAGATTTTGAAGGAGGAAAAGGAGGAGAGAAATGTTGGCAGCCTTGAAGATACACCGTGGAGATTTCAGGTGGAATGTCAAGGGACTATGCCTTTGGAAGGTTTTGGAGAGAGTGAATAAGCAAACTAGATCAGCATTCTCTCCAATCTAGGAACCTGCATCTCAGCTGAAATCAAAAACTTGCCGAAAGACTCGTGAGATCCGATTAGTACATACACAGAGATTCAGAATAACATGCATATAAACTTATAAAACATGCTGAATCTAGATCTCTAAACATGCATCAAAGGAAATATATGGCCAATAAAATTATTGAAAAGCACCTTTCCTATCAAGATTATAATAAGCTTATTATTAATCTTAGCAATGAATCCACAAGCAATCAACAAATTATGAACATAGATACAGGTTACCTCAATAAAAAATGGCAATGATCATCCACAGATACAATGGCATAACACCGTTTTGCCTCCAAAGCTTCTCTTTATTTCAAATGAACAATAACAATAGTACAATAGCAGCAGCACCTCAATCCCAGTTCTAACTAGCTTGGAAGAGGCTGCTTGTGCTTGATTTATACAAAAACCAGAAGATCCAGCCCAGGGGGGGTGAAAATCCCAAGGAGACAGATCAAATCAGCTGGTGGAGAGTCTATCAATGTAGATCTGAAGCTGAACTGAGCCTACTTGTCAACCGAGGGCCTGATTGAGCTGACACATCAACCCATAACCAACACATCAGTCCACAGAGCTCCCAGGAGAGCCCACATGTGTGGAGGAGAGAGACAGGGTGCAATTCCCCATAAAGATTACTGAAGATCAACTCTGGATCTGATTTGATCACCTCCTTCAATCAAGGATTTGTTAGATCTAGTCAATCTGGTTCAGATCTAACTGATTTCAATCAAATCGGCTGAGAATCCACTGATTTATGATTCTGGATTTGCTCCATTATTCATCAATTTATTAATTAAAATAATCAATAATTGATTTTTGGGGCTTTCTGACCTGAGCGATGGAAAATCACTCAAAACTAGGAAATAGTGGGTCCATGGGTTTACATGGTGCTCTTAGCTTGAAAATGAGCACCTACATGACTGAAACTGATTATTTGGCCCACTTTTATTACAAAATCAATTTTTCCAATTAAACTATTAAAAAATAGCCTAAGTTTTGGAAAAATTAAATTTTAATAAAAAACACTAAAAAAACTAAAAAATTGAAAAATTGAAAAAACCTAGGGGGACTTAGACATGTTCATATGACTCGACCATGATGTCTAGCATGTTTATACATTTATACATAGACTCTAATAACCTCAATAGGCCTAAATGCCAATCCTACCACCCCAACTTTGGAGGTATGGAGTGAAAAACTCAGAAATTATCAGTCGTTTATTCAACAACCAATAATAACCAAGGGAAAAAACACCCTTGGCTGATCAGATTGACAAATAAAGTCTAAGAGACCGAGTCTTTTACAGACACTATCATGCTATAACATTTATTACAATTCCATCATGGGGTATGAACATGTGATATAGTACAACAAGCACTTCCTAGAAGTACTTCCAAAGGTCTTTTGAAGTCCGAACAAGTTATCCTTGTCTGATTCACCAGGCTCACTTGATAAAAAAAACTAAGTACAACTTAGGTGGTAACATTCTGGCTCCATCTAGGGACACATTCTTTCACTGATCTTCTGTTCAAAGGAGAGGATGTGAGAACTTTGGAATCTCTGTGTCTTGCATAGAAATTAGAGTTTGTCAGTGACATCTATATATAATAAAAAAAATTAACTATAAGAGCAAACTAATGTCACATAATTAATCTATGATGTGCAAAAGGAATATTTTACAAAACTAATATACAAAGGAAAATTTTCAAACATGGTAAAAAGTAGCTATAATACAACAATATCTATGATACAACAACATGATATATAAAATTTAGAAGTACATGCAGGGCAAGGTTTAGAAATTGGCCCTGAAACCACCGATGCCAATAAAGGCATCAAATTGTCTCAGCAAAAAACAACTTGAGGAGGAAACCATTCACTGGCAGGCTAAACCTTTCTCCTTCCAGGTCATTTAGATAGAAGGAGTTCGTTATTTCTATTTCATCGATGATGTACGGTCCCAACCATAAGCTATCGAGCTTTCCATGTTTCCCAGGTTTCTCCCGTCGTTTGTCCCAATGAAAAACTGTGTCACCTACTTGGAAGGATCCTAGCCGGGTAGACTTATTAAAGGTTCTCTTGACATTGTCTGAATTTTTGATACTCTGGTCAAGAGAATTTCTTCTACTCTCATCTAGCTCGATCAATTGGTTTATTCTGTTCTAAATGACCTCTTGATCTGAGCTGAAGGTCTGGAGAAGCTGATAAACTGGAAACTTTAAATGGACTGGTAAGGTGACATCTAGGCCATAGACTAATTCGAAAGGGCTCCTCCCGGTTTAACTTTTTTTGGTGATTCCGTCGGCCCATAATGCTAATTTGATCTTGCTATCCCAAGCCTTCTTATTGTCACCCACAATTTTCTTGATTATGGTCATTAAGTTCTTGTTACTTGATTCAGCTAGACCATTTCCTTGGGGGTAGTAATTGGATGAGTGGGATAGGACAATGCCGTATTTGAAACAGAAAGAGGATATCTCAGAGGAAACAAAGCACGGGCCATTATCCATGATGATTCTGGCTGGCACACCAAATCTTGTGATAATCTTATCTTCTAAGAAATCCATGACTATAGCATCGGTTTCCTTCTTAGTGGGTATCGCCTCTACCCACTTGGTAAAATAATCAGTGGCGGTAAGAATCTAAGAATAACCATTGCTTGAGTTATCTTTGAACTTACCAATGAAATCAAGCCCCCACTGCTGGAAAGGGGCTTGGACTACTATTGGATTTAAAGGCAAGGATTTCATTTGTTGATTTCCGGTGAATAACTGACACTAGGGGTAGACTCTAACAGCCTTGTGCACATCTGAAAATAGGTTTGGCCAATAGTAGTCTGCTCTAAGGATTTTGTGGGCGGTTGTTTTTGCTGCAAAATGTCCACCACAAAATCCTGAATGGAACTCAACCATGAGTTTCTTCGACTCAGGTTCATCGACATATCTAAGTATTAAACCATCAAGGTTTCTCCAACCCAAACCATCTTTTGTCAAACAATACTTAGTTGCTTTTAACCTTAATGCTCTTCTTTTATGGCCAAGTAAGTGATCGGGGCATGTAAGGTTGCGGAGGAAAAATATGATGTCGGTGTACCAAGGGTGCTGCTCTAATATCTGAAGCTTGTCTGATACAATTTGTTCTGAATCACTATTCTGGAAGATTATTCCTAAGGCCTTTTCATTTCCTTGGGTCAAAATCTTTGCAAGACCTTGTCCCTTAATTAACTTAGTAGGTTTTATCCCCAAATCATATTCTTGAATCTTTGAAACCCACTTACCCCTGATTCCTAGACAATCCTGTTGAGACATGATATCCTTGACAGCTGCATGGGGTACATATCCAATGATTTTGGAGTAACCTATATAAGTTCTAAAATGTTTAAGGGACTTGACAAGAGCGTAGACCTGTTTCTCCATTGTGGTATACTTCAACTCTGAATTTTGCAAGGCTCTACTCATAAAGGCTATAGGTTGCTCTTGTCCCTCCTTATTCTTTTGAAGCAAAAAATCGGCAATGGTGTCTTTTGAGGCAAAGGAAAATATCTGGAATTCCTTGGAATAATCTGGACTAATAAATACCAGGAACATGGATATGGCATTTTTGATAGACTTGAATGCAACTTTCCCTTCATCCGTCCACTCAAATTTAGCATCTTTCTTTAATAACTTTTGTAGAGGTTTCATTAATTCTGCTAAATTTGGGATGAATCTTCTTATGAAATTGATCTGACCATTAAAATACTAGAGAGATTTTAGATTGTGAGGCAAGGGGACTTTCTTAATGGCTTCAACTCTCTCAGGATCAACCTTGACACCATCTTTAGAAATGATGTGCCCCAACAACTTGCCTTCATCAAATCCAAAGATTGACTTGGCGGGGTTCAAGGAAATACCATATTTCTGACATCTTATAAAAACCTGCCTAAGATGACTTATGTGGTCAGATCTTTCCTTTGAAAAAATAGTTAAGTCATCATGATATATTTCGATTATTTTTCCTATAAGTTCTTTGAAGGAAAAATACATGGCTCTTTGGAAGGTGGCACCAACATTCAATAAGCCAAAAGGCATTCTTAGAAATTTATAGGTACCCCAAGGTGTGGTGAATGTAGTCTTATGTTGATCCTCCTTATTTACCAACACTTGGTTATAACTGGAAAATCCATCCAACATGGACATCATTCCTGATCCTATTACTCTTTGAAACAATGTTTCCATGTCGGGTAATGGGTAATTATCTTTGAGGCATGATGTATTCAGATTTCTAAAATCTATACATATTCTAATTGACCCATTCTTTTTTATGACAACAACTAAGTTGGAGCACCAAGATGAATGTCTTGTAGGTGCTATGATCCCTGCTGCTAACATCTTCTGAAGTTCCTTCTATACAATGGGGGCCAACTTAGGATTTATTTTTCTAAGTTTTTGTTGGAAAGGTTTGACCTCCTTAGCTTCTTCTGTGAGGCGAATAGTGTGCTGAAACACATCCTCCCGGTAGGCTTTAAGCTCATCATAACTAAAGGCCAACACAACTCTATACTCTTTGATTAAGTTGATCAAATTGTTCCTTTCCTTTTTCGAAGTACCCTTTCCAATTTTTATTAACTTGGGATCCTTGTCAGTTCCTATATTTATTTCCATATAGTTACCAGTTTTTATTTCTTCCTTTTGTTTTTTATGATGATCATGTCGATCGAAAATATTCTTGGAAGCTATAAGGATACTCGGGATGTGATTCCTTACATTATCCTTGCACTCCTGATACTCTTTACCCTCCTGCTGATAACCGATCTTGCATCCTTCAAACTCTTGTAGATTGTGGATGAATCTCAAGAGTTGCTCATCATCTTTGAACACCTGCCAGTGTTCTATATTATCTAGAATTGAAGGTCTAAAATTAATTTCCATCTTTCCATTCCCACTAATCATTTCATTCGATGGCTAGAGGGTGGATGCTACTACTACTAATTTATCTACTAACCCATTCATTTCCCTATGGATATTTTGAATGTTAAGTGCATCAAAACACTCCATAGTGTCCCATGTGGCATTTCTATACTTTCTTAGTCTGTCATTTTTGCATTGATATTGATTCTTAATCTGGAGGACAACTAAATCTGAATCACCTTTTATGTTCAACATCTTTATCCCCATATCTTTAGCAGTTTCTAACCCTAGGAGCAATGCCTCATACTCGGCTACATTGTTTGATGCTTCAAACTCTAACCTGAACACAAAGTTGTATATTTTATCTGAAGGAGAGATGATTACGATGCCTGCACCTTTTCCAGTTTTGGAATAAGCCCCGTCAAAGTACATTTGCCAAAATTCATTGATATTTTCATTTTTAATGTTTTCCTTAATAAGGGCCATGAAATTTGACAAAATAGCATAGTTTCCAAAGTTATTAGTGAAATGAACAAATTCATTTCCATACTTCTTAGGGTTTTCAACATGTCGTTTCCTTAACGTTTCTCTGTGGAGAATCACCCTAGTGTTCTCTGATGCAGGTATAGTAGCATATGTCCAATCCATTTGAATGCGCCCACCAAGAGTTGCGGCCCATTTTTTGGATAGCAACATCACCCAATTATCTGGAACATCTATCACCACCACATCCATCGACATGTCGATATCAGGATACTTGGCCAACTTAACTTGTAAATTTAAGATTATCCCTACCACTTCAACTTCTCTTGCATCCATAGCACAAACATTGTGGTAGGGTTGGGTGACCCTTAGATTTAGCTGTTCCATTACTTTTATTGTCATGACATTTGATGAAGCACATGAATCTAACATGTAGTTATGAAGGAGCAAGTTATCAACTAAAAGGGAGACAAAAAAAGGCGGGTGGTCTTCTCTTCTCGGATCAACACTGTTGAGGACTATAGGCATATCTATAGGTTCAATATGTTCAGCTTCAAATATAGCATTGTTATTAGGAAGAGGATCTTCTTTGACAATATTATGAGCTTTACTTTGACTATCCTCTAAGGCTTTCAACAACTTTTCTTTTTGACTAGGAATTTTAAGGACATTAGTTGCATAAACATGAATCTTAGCACTACTTATCCATTCTCCCATATCAATATTTGAATCAGGGACAATAGGAGGATCTGGGAGGGGAGGAGCAGTTACCTTTGTCTTGTATTGTTTAGACGGTGATGGATTCTCCTTTCTTTGATACACTGCTCCCTTGAATCTAGCCTCCTTCATTTCCTTAATTGCTTTTGGAGAAGGTATTACACCATAAAAGTTGTAAAGGATATCCTTCTTGTAACTGTAATCTGTGGCCTATTGCCAATTCTGGTTTGATAAAGGATAGGTTCGGCCTACCATGTACACATGATTAGACTCACCTGATGTTGTTTCCCGATTACTGACCTCGGCCATTCCATGTTCTATAACTTGGTTTGCTATATAGCAAGTGCTTTCTTGGTGGAATTGATCACAAGGTCTACACCATGGAATGACTTCTTCTACCAGGTTACTTGAGTCTGACTGGTTTGGAATCCTAGGTTCTTGTTAAGGAGCTTTCTTCTGATACGCTTGATTCTATTTAGGCTGAAAGTTCCTAGGTCCATTATTTCTTTCCATTGTGATTATTCTATTCTGAATATGATTCAATTGTACAGATTGATTTGCCATGATTTGGTTCTGACTAGTAACCAATTCTTTTATCATGTTAGTTACCTTTTCCATGGGGTCTTTAGAGGTTTCCTTCTCCTCTAATTCAACAAATTTTCCCTTCTCTTTGTTGTATGAAGTGTTTCCCCTAGTGTAATCTGGAATGTTGGACTTGCCTGAAGACTACATATTCTTTTCTATTTTCTTGGCCAATTCCTGAGAATTTTTTAGATCAGTCCGCTCTTTGTCCCTTAACTGGTACCTCAAATCACTAGTGAAAGCTTCAATGTGAGATATGAGGATGGAGGCATCCCTTGGCTTGATTTCTCTAGGGAGGTCTGCAACCACACGCCTAAACTTAGTATTAAATTCATCAATGGTTTCATTCTCCATCTTCTTTATGTTATGGAGGGTAGCAAGCAGATGTCTTGGTTCTTTCTTCCCCCCCCCCATTTCTTCTTAAAACCCTCTAGGAATTCATTAAGCGTTTTATATGAATCATCACCAAGATCGGAGTACCATTCCGCAACATCATCCTCTAAGGATAAAGCAAAGAGCTTCATTTTGACATCTTCATGGTTATGGACAGCATCATTGCAGTAACTAACCAGGTGCTTATCAAACTTTTGGATGTGAGACTCGGCAGTGATGGCATTATTTCCCTCGAATATGGGGAGCTTCTTGATAGCATCATTTGGAATGTCATGAGGACTACCTGCTATCTGAGAAAATTCAAGGGCTTTGAAAAATTCTGTCATTTCTTGAGATTGGAAGGTATGACTCTCTACAAAAATGTGATGGATATCTGAAAGGGATTGGTCTCCTAAATTTTCAAGGTTTCTACGATAAGTCTGCCTATTCAATATTTCCCTAATAAACCTTTCGGGATTAGGGAGAGGATTGAATAATTGTCGACGGTTTCTTCGAATAGAAATTCTTGAAGGGACGTTAGACAGTGGAGTCGCCAGATAGATCGAGTTTTAATTTATATGTTTTTTAAAGACTAGATCAATCAAAAGTTTTTATCTTTTTAGTTGTTTAGAAAAAAGTTAAGCTAAGTCGTACTTAGGAATAAAAATATTTATCCCCGGCAACGGTGCCAAAAAGTGTTGCCACCTTTCACACACCTAGGTCATGTGGTAGAAATCTTCAAGCCACTCGGTGTGTCCTTGGGGGCAAGTCTCGAGTCAAGGCTATCACCTTGTTCTTGACTCCTCTATTTATGCTCAACTCCTAATGAAGCCAAGGGGGGTAGACTCTATTAAGTTACTAAGGCTAATTACTTAGTATGGTGATGTTAAACTAAATGAATTGCTTAGGAGTTTGAAATTTAACCATAAACAACCATAGATGACAAGA
>LPNX010153394.1:0-10172 GCA_001517045.1 Pseudotsuga menziesii | reverse complement strand
AGAAAATGAATATTCGGGCTGCCATGCTTTGCTTAGGGGTGAGAAGAAAGACAATCTTTCAAGGATGTGCAGGTTGTTCTATAGAATCCCTAAAGGCTGGGAACCTTTTGTAAATATTTTTAAACAGCATATAACTAGCCAAGGAATGACATTATTTAAATGTGTGGATGATGTTGTAAACAACAATGCACATAGAAGTGATATAGATGCCATTCAAGAACATTAAATTGTGGAGAAGATTATTGAACTGCGTGATAAGTGTGTGACTCAAATTATAGATGCCATCAAATGTAACTCACCTTCGCCTTCCCAGTCATGTTCTTCATTGTCTTTACTTTTAGTCATCAGTTTGCACAATCCTTTCCCTTTGACTATGGAGGCTGGCTTGAATTTGAGGTCATACTCCTATAGAGTTGTTACCCAGTTGCCTCTCCTTTCTCCTAGCTCCTTTTGTATGAAAAGAGACCTCAAAGTTGGGTGTGGAACTATTACCTTTGTCCGGTTCTTCAGTATATAGGGTCTGAATTGTTTCACCGCTTTGAACACTGTGTAAGCTTGTTTATCCATAGATGGGTAATTCAATTTAGCCCCTTGCAGACCAGTGCTCATAAATGATATGGGGAACTCATCTCCCCCATCTTCCTTCTGGGTAAGCACAGCTACTAGTGAATCATCAGATGCAAAAGTGTACAGAATAAAATCTTTATCAAAATCCAGACTTTTCAGGGAGGGTGCATGCACAACAGCTACTTTAATTTTAGTAAATGCGTTCTTCTCTACATTAGTCCACTTGAATTGTACACTTTTCTTTACCATTTGCTGCAAAGGTTTAACAATTTGAGCAAAATCTGGCACAAACCTTCGCTCGAAGTTTATTGTCCCCATAAATGATTGCATGCCCTCTTTATTATGGGGTAAGGGAATTTGTTCGATGGATTTGATCCTTTCTAGGTCTATGGAGATGCCATTCTTAGAAACCACGTGACCCAACAACTTACCTTTTGTAACAGCAAACACGCACTTCTTTGGGTTTAGTGAGATGCCATATTTTCAGCAGCGTTCAAAAATCTGCTTTAGATGAAATGCGTGTTCCTCTCTTTTATTTGAGAATATCGTGATGTCATCGAGGTATACTATAGCACTGTGGCCAATCAAACTATGGAAAGCTATGTCCATAGCCCTCTAGAAAGTAGCTCTAGCGTTTATGAGTCCAAAGGGCATCCTTCTGTAAGCAAAAGTTCCCCACCTAGTCCTGAATGTCATTTTTAGTTTGTCTTCTTCAACTACTAATACTTGATTGTATCCTGAGAATCTATCTAATAAAGAGAATAGTTCAGAACCTGAAACCATTTGCAATATCTGCTCCATGGGTGGAACAGGATAATTGTCTTTATCTGAAGCGTGATTTAAGTTTCTAAAATCCACACATAACCTTCTTTCTCCATATTTCTTCCTCACCGATACCAGATTTGAAACCCATTCCAAGTGTCTAACCTTGAAGATAATTCTAGCATCCAATAGTTTCTTAACTTCACTCTGGACTAAACGTTCTAATTTTGGATGCATTTTCCTTAAAGGTTGCTGATAAGGTTTGATTCCATATTTGATGGGGATAACATGCTGGATAATATTGGTGTCATATGTCTTCGGATCTTCATGTGTCTAGGAAAAAACATCTTTGTATTGCTTGAAAAGAATGATGAACCTATCCCTTTCAGCTGGGGAGCAACATTTTCCCAAATTCACATATTTAGGCTCCATCTTAGTCCCCAAATGAATCAACTTGAACTGTAGAGACGAGCTATGAGTCTTCACATTTGTTGGTCTTCTAAATTTCTCATTTAAATCAAACATCTGTTCTAAAGTCCTGACTCCCTTAGGAATAAAATTATCGAATTTTAGCTCAGCCTGATGTTCTTCATCATCAATAATCGCCCTTTTGAATGCCTCATCATTTGTCAAGCATTCTATAATCTGCTGATCATCATCAAACACTCATAGATTGGTAATCATATCTGGAACTAAAGGCCTGAAAAGCAATTCAACGGAGCACCAATTATTATAGGGCACAAGCCTCACAGCTGAGGTGGCCAACAAGTTAGCTGCTGCATTCTTGAGTCTTGGAATCGATACAATGTTAAATGCATTAAAACATTTAAGTAAATCCCATACTTCATTTTGATAAGCTTTTAAATGAGGAGAAATGCAATGTATTTGATTCCAAATTTGTTTTACAATTATTTCAGAATCTCCAAACACTTCCATATTATTTTCCTTTAATTCAATTGCTTTGCTTAATCCCTAAACCAACGCTTCATATTCAGCTATGTTATTGGTACATTCAAACTCTAATATACATGAAAGAAAATGTTTTTTTTCATAGGGTCAATCAGGACACATCCGGCTCCCAACCCCTCTAAAGTTTTAGAACCATCAAAGAAAAGTGTCCAAAAATCGCTACCCACTACTGTGCAAGAATTAACATCTACATCTACAACTAAGTCTACTATTTTACAATAGATTTCATCATCCTGTGAAAACAGAAGGAGATCGGGCTGAGCATCAGATGTACTGTTGGCTTCTTTCGTTTGATAGTTTCCTGGTTCTAGCTCAATAAAGTAGTTTCCTGAAACAGGATCCATTGGTTCATTTTTTTCTTCAAACTGAGTAACATTGTGTTTCATGTGGGGCTCCCTCAAAACTTTAATTTGATTTGGGCTTCCTTTATATGGAAGCCACAGATGCGACCATTTTGAGGCAAAATATATGTTCATCTTTGTTGACCAATCTCTGCTCAAAACAAGTCCATAAGCTTCCAGTATGTTAGCCACCACAATATCGATGACTTGACACACCTTATCATTTGAACATAAGTGAATGAGAACATCCTCCATTTCTCTAATTACCTTCACATTCATTCTATCCAACTGAATGACCCTCCAGGTAGATGGTTTAGGTTGTCCATTTATCTTTTTGAAGACCGGCAGTGGCATGACATTGACTAATGCCCTTGAGTCTACTAGGCAGTTATGCACGTTATGGTTGAAAATTTCAAAAGTAAGGAGAAAAGGTGGATTATTGCTTTTAGGCTTACCTCCCATACTTGCTTCACCAATTTCTTCTTCTTGGGGCTGATTGTCAGTGGGCAGCCTCTCCTCTAATACTTCAAGTGCTTTCAATAGATTTTCTTTCTGCTACGGCACATTGCACATTTCAAATAATGAGATGTTTGCCCTCACCTTCTTGATATCCTCCACAATGTCATAATCCATCTTATGTTCTGTGAGATTCGATCTAACACTATTTTTTTTCTTCATTGGGCTTAGTAGGCATGCTGGTTTGTCTAGGATTTTGACTGGTGATGGTAAACTCTGGAATTTTATTAGCTAAGGAGATATTTTGAAATTTATTAACATTCTTTTGAATTCTTTTGATCTTTGGGAGCATAAGACTATTTTCCTTAATCAACCCCTGGCTTGTTGTCGTTACATTTGTTTCCAAGGTTCCCTTGTGTCCCAGATCCTTTTCTTCCTCGGCATCAAACAACGATACACAGTCCCATAAACCATAGCTTCATCATCTTGTTTTTCTGTTGATTTATCGTTATCTTTCCCTTCTTCATTATTGTCTTCAGTTAATTTGGAATCCAAAAGCTGATTCATGACCAACGTCATTGAATTTATCCATTGAGGACAATTCTTTTCAAAATGGGGTTGTTGGTGGAAAGTGAAAAAGTTATCCATTCCTACCTTCGTTAAGTTCATAGATGCAGGGCTGTGAGGAGGGGGTTGGGATTGATTGTTATGTTCCCTTTTCTTGTAATAAGGCTTGTAGAACTTTTGGGCTTCCTTTTCCTTTTCCAAATCTATGATTCTGTTAGAAAGCTTCTGCATCATTTTTTCCACCCATAACTCCATAGATTCCAATATTATTTCATGAGTGAGCTGAAAGTCAAATATTTATAGAATTTCACAGTAATAGTGGTCAATAACACCATAATGGAGAGCATACAGATAGTAAAATAAATGAAGTTTACAACTAGAAAACTATGAACTGAGTTTTGATTTGTATATTGTATCTTTAGGTGATATTTAGCTAGGGCTATGTGGTCATAGGAAGGCAGTGGTTGAGAACCATAGGTGAATTTCAAATGAATTTGGATCAGATTCACATGAAAGTTGAAGCATAGCAAATAGACATGGTTAGAGAACTGCAACTAGATCAAACCTCAAAAAGCCTAAATTATACATAGAAAATGACAAAACAACTCACCATGGGCGAACTATGCATCCCTTAAATGTAATTTTTTCAAAGTTTTGCATGTCAAGGTAAAAATTCAATAACTAGCAAGAAAAGGGGAAGTGCAGCAATTGGTTCATGGATTTGCAAATGTCTTCAAAGTTCTATCTCATGGGATTCCCCTAGAAACCGACTCCCCCATTGATTTCACCTGTGCGGACCCTACAGCAAACAAGTAATCAAAACACACGATATAGCAGCATAACTCAAAATCACTTTTATATTAATCGCAAGCCACTTCGAGGGGGCAACCTCCTTTGAGCAAGCTCAATACAAAATAACTTCACGGTGCCTTCCTTGGCCTCAACACACACTTATATACTAAAAATAGGCACCAATACCATGGGTCAAAACCATGGGCTAATATAAACTATGGGCGCCAATACTATGGGTCAAAACCATGGGCCAATGTAAACTATGGATCAACAAATACTACAGGCGGCTTACAAATCATATGCGCCTCACAACAATAACACAACTATGGATCAACAATTACTATGGGACGACTTACAAAGCATATGCGTCCAACAACAATATACTAACATAGTAAAGAGAAGGATTGACATGGGTTCCTAACATCCCCTCCCCCTTAGAAAAAGCTTTGTCCTCAAAGCTTTAGATGTGGAAATTGTCGCTGAATCTGAAGGAGTGGTTCCCACGTAGAATCCTCGGGCTGCATTCCATTGCATTGAGTTAAGACCTCTGTGATAGAGCGAGAGCGAAGCTGACAAGTGCGTTTATTGAGGACAGCCTCCGGCTCCAAAAAGATGGATCCTTCTTTATCCAGTTCTGGTAAAATAGTTTGGCCTTGGATGTTGGTGCCAAGAACTTTCTTCAGACAAGAGACATGAAATACTGGATGAATGCGGGAAGAAGGCGGAAGTTCCAATTTATAAGCAACAGACCCAATCTTCTGAAGAATCCTATATGGCCCATAGAACTTTGGAGCGAGCTTATGACGCCCTTTGAGTTTTAGTGAGGATTGCTTGTAAGGCTGGAGATGAAGAAAAACCATATCACCAGCTTCAAAAGTGCGCTCAGAACAGTGCTGATCAGCTTGTTGCTTCATGCGATTTCGTGCCATGTGAAGGTTTTTGCGCAAAATGCGAAGAACCTCATCTCGGTTTCAAAGGACCGCGTCAACTGCTGGGGGTGTAAGGAAGAAGAACTGGTGGTGCCTGACCATAAACTACTTCATATGGAGTCATTTTAGAGGCAGTGTGGTAAGAGGTATTGTACCACCATTCAGTGAGAGGGAGCCACTTTGCCCACTGATGTTGTTGCTCAGAGGAGAAGCAACGAAGATAAGTTTCCAAGCATTTATTGATAATTTCATTCTGACCATCCGTTTGGGGGTGATAACCTGAACTCATCTTCAATATGGTGCCAGTGTGGTGAAATATTTCTGTCCAAAAATGATTGGTGAAAGTCGCATAACGATCTGAGACAATGGAAGAAGGAATTCCATGAAGACGAAATATCTGGTCTAGAAAAATTTGAGCAACGGAAGAGGCTATATAGGGATGGCTGAGAGCACAAAAATGACTATATTTGGAGAGGCCATCAACCACAACCAAAATCACAGTATTCCCTCCAGATTTAGGGAGCCCTTCAATGAAATCCATAGAAATATCGATCCATATCCGGGTAGGTACGGGCAAGGGCTCGAGCAATCCCGGAAGGGGTGTTGTTTCACCCTTATTGCGCTGGGAGGTATCACATTTAGCCACCATTTGTTGAATTTTCCTTTTCATGCCCTGCCAAAAGAAGTTGCGCCATGCTCGTTCATACGTTTTGAGAAAACTAGAGTGCCCCGCTGATGGAGAAGCAGGGAGTTCATAGAAGATAGCTTGTTGAAGAGCGGTGTTCTAGGGAAGCACCAAACGACCCTTGTATCTCAATGAAGCACCATCCCAAGAGTAATGTGGGACATCAGAAGGGTTGTTGTCCAAGTGTTGGATGATGTGAGATAATGAAGAGTCATTGACATAATCTTGTTGAACCTATTGCAACCAATTTGGAAGAGGCATAGAAATAGTGGAAAGAGAACCTTGGTCATCAAATGTGCGAGAAAGGGCATCCGCCACAATATTGTCCTTACCCTTCTTATAAGTGATCTCATAGTCATAACCCATGAGTTTGCTAACCCATTTCTGTTGTGCTGGGGAGGATACACATTGTTTTAGGAAATATTTCAGACTCTGGTGATCAGTCTTGATGCAAAAATGATTCCCTAAGAGGTAGGGTCGCCACTTTTGTACCGCATGCAAAATAGCCATCATTTCCTTCTCATATGTAGAGGCAGCTAAATTCTTAGTGGAAAGGGCTTTGCTGGTGAACGCAATGGGGTGTTCATCTTTAAGGAGAACAGCACCAAGTCCATTGCCATAAGCATCACTCTCAATAGCGAAGGGCTTGGAAAAATCGGGCATAGCTAGAACATGTGTAGTACACATAGCTTGTTTAAGCTTGTCAAATGCACATTCAGTAACATGTGTCCATGTAAAAGCATCCTTTTTCAACAGAGCAGTTAATGGAGCTGCAAGCTTCCCATAATCCTTGACAAACTTGCGGTAGTAGCCATTCAACCCCAAAAAACCACGAAGGCTCTTGAGTGTCTTAGGAGGCGGCCAATTATTCATGGCAGCGATTTTGGTAGGATCCACACGAACCCCTTGTGCTGAGATAATGTGCCTAAGATACTCAACTTCCTTTTGGCCAAAAACACATTTAGACTTTTTGGCATGGAGATGATGGTCAGAGAAAAGTTGCATTACAAGAGCCAAATGTTGGAGATGTTCAGCCCATGTTTTACTGTAGATGAGGATATCATCAAAAAATACCAAAATGAATTTCCGCAAATAGGGTCGGAAGATTTGATTCATCAAGGCCTGGAATGTGGAAGGAGCATTAGTGAGACCAAAGGGCATGACCAAAAACGCATAGTGGCCATCATGTGTGCGGAAAGCTGTTTTAGGGATATCATCCTCATGAACCCGAATTTGATGATACCCAGAGCGAAGATCCAACTTGGAGAAAAATTGAGCACCATGAAGCTCATCAACAATAGGAATTGGAAACTTATCCTTGATGGTGAGGTGATTAAGTGCTCGAAATTCAATGCAGAGGCGCCATGACCCTTCTTTTTTGTGGACAAGAAGAACTGGTGAAGAAAAGGAACTTGTGCTTGGGCGAATAATACCTTGCTTCAGTAAGTCCCTAACGAGGAGTTCAATCTCTGTTTTTTGGTGAAATGGGTAGCGATAAGGCCTAATGTTGGGAGGAATGCTGCGAGGAAGGAGATGAATACGATGGTACTCTGGTTGTGAAGGTGGAAGTCCCACTGGTTCAGCAAAAACACCTGTATATCGATCCAGAATTTGTTGGAGATCCAAAGGAGTAGTGGGGGCCGCTGATGGTTGCATTTGAATGGAATGGAGCTGAGCGATGACACCATGGGAACTCTTCTTAAGGAGTTTTTCCATGTGATGTGAACTGATGATGCTGAGAGACCCTGGTTGTAATCCTTTCAATGTGTACTTGTGTCCATCGGGGGAGAACTGCATCCAAAGTTCAGCAAAATCTCATAATATGGGGCCAAGTGTGTATAGCCATTAAGCGCCCAAAACCACATCACATCCGCCTAAGGTCAAGGAAAACATGTCAGAGCAGAGGTTATAATCTCCCATAGAGATACGCACATTACGACACTTCCCTTTGCAAGGTAAGGTGCCCCCATTGGAAACCATGACTTCAAAGTTGGAGCAAGGATGGATAAAACAATCAGCTTGTTTGGCGATCCGAGGGTCAATGAAATTATGAGTGCTGCCAGAATCAATGAGTATCATAAGAGGAAGCTTCTTGAAGTAACTGCGTACCTGCATTATTTGGGGGGCAGTGACTCCAGCTAAAGCATGGAGGGATATCTCGGGCTAGTCATCCTGAGATGGAGGGTCAGTAGGTGGCTCCTGAGTGGCAACCGGAGCATCCATTACATCGGCAACTTCTTCACCAATTTAAGAGGCAGGTGGAGAATCCACATCCAAGAGATAGATCTTTTTTTGAACACATCGATGTCCCCGACTGAATTTCTCATCACAATTATAACAAAGCCCTTTTTCTCTGCATGCATGCATCTCTGTTTCAGACAAATGCTTGATTGGAGGTGAGCGAGGAGCTGGCGGAATGGGAGGTCATTAAGAACCCATATTGCAGAAGGGAACAAAAGAGGATTTGGAGCATTGTTGGGCTTCCATCTTGTCTTCTTCCAACTTAGCCAACCCCAGGGCTACCATCATTGTGTTGTGACTAAACATTTTGACCTCAGAGCGAATTGCATCCTTTCGACCACTGATAAAACAACTTCGATAGAAGTCATCAGGTAATCCTTCAGTGTGATTAGCTAGTTTCTCAAATTTAGTTTGATACTCTTTCACAGTGCCAGTTTGGCAAAGTTTAGTGAGAGCTCCTGTGAAGTCATCAAAAGCACTCAGACCAAATCGGTGCAAAAGGAGTTGGCAAAAAGTAGGCCATTTTGGCTCTTCATGAGCCTTGAAGTACCAACGATACCATTGAAGAGCTTCCTGTTCCAAATGAATGGAGGCAAGTGGAACTTGGTGGACATCAAAAGTATTATGAAGGCTGAAATACTGTTATGCACGATAGATCCATCCAGTTGGATCAGTACCATTGAAGTGCGAAAAATCTAGCTTCGGACTGCGAAAATTGTTGGAAGAAGAGAACCCATTGGTTGATGAAGACTTGGACCATAGTCTGGTGTTCATAGCTGAATGCTCAAGATGGAGACCGAGAAATTTTTCATCCAGTTCCTAGATTTTGGCTTGGATGGATGCAAGTGCTTCCTCCATGATTTTTGCTCCTGTGCAGGTGACAACCATAAGCAGGAGATTTTTCAGGAAGAGATCTGCAACGGCGCGGAAGTGATCGGCAACAGATGGATCTGCAATGGCGCAGAAATGATCGACAACAGATGGATCTGCAATGGTGCGGAACTGACCGATAACAGTTCTGGATAGAGGAAATATGCAATTGTGCAACTGAAAATAGATATGGACCCCAGGTATGTGTGGCTTCCTATCGATTCAAGGGATTCACTCGGCCACCAATGCTGTCTGACAGCTTGCGTATTGGGGCAGTACCCCTCACTCCACGACTCAGGTAAAACTAATAACCGCTTGGCCACAAACGACAGCTCTTGGTTTACCTCACGGGTGGGAACTAGTCAATCAGGTAGGGGTCGTTGCCCTTTTCGTTGGCAGGTCCTCTTAATGGGCCAGCTACTTCGGGGTTCCTGTGGTACTCCTAACAATGAGTTTTAGGGCTTATGCCCAAGTACTTCCCATAGTTAAGCGGAGAGGGATTATTCCTAGATCCGAACCTGCAACAAAAAAAAAATTTGGGCAGAAATTCCACCCAATGTTCAAAAACCGGATCTATATTACTCAGAATCTCTATTATAGCATGTTTTCAGAACTGGAACAACCACTTTGCTTCTAGCCATGAAATCGGAATAAAAATCTGGGCACTCGGTCAGAATATTTTCTTGCTACAATTTCCGCGGCCGTCACCAAAATTCTGAAAAATTGTGGATTTTAAATCCGCGATATCTCCACTTTTAGAACTCCAAATGAGATGATTTTTTTTTGAAACTGCGTATTTTTGAAAGAGGAGTTCAGATATGCAATCTGTTTCTTCTGATTTTGTGCAGAAAGTTTCATAAATTGATTTGAAAGTCACCACCCAAAAAAAAAAAATTCCCACTTGTGCCAAGGAAAGTGCTCTGATACTAGATGTGAGGACCCTGCAACAAACAAGTAATCAAAACACATGATATAGCAACAGAACTCAAAATC
>LPNX010153385.1:232776-249239 GCA_001517045.1 Pseudotsuga menziesii | reverse complement strand
AAAATTCTCACAACATGATGGCGAATAATGTGAGACAAGCATTGAGGAATGATGAATTTCAATATCCATGAATAAATTTTTTGATCGTTGCAATGAATGTCCCAATGCAACAAAACCCTTAAGGAATGCACTATTGATGATTGTCACAATGCTATATAACCCTTAATAAATAATAGAATGTGACATAATCCATATTGAATGTTAGAATGCAACATAACCATAATAAACATCAGAATATGACATAACCTTTGATGAATGTTACAATGATGGATGCCAAAAGTCACATTATGAATGTGTCACATATTGGGTTGTTGGGTGTATATCATTTTTTAATCCTTAGTGAATGTTAGAATGGGACACAACCCTTTTTCATATTAGACATATAACCATTGTTCAATGTCACAATGTGACATAGCAATTAATAAACATCGCAATGCAGCATAGGACACTGAACTTTGAATGTCACATTATTGATATGTCACATCTTGGATTGTGTCACTGTATATCACTTTTTAATCCTTAATGAACGTTAGAATGTGAAATAACCCTTTGTCATATTAGACATATAACCTTTTCCCAATGTTGTAATGCGACATAACCTTCACAAACATCAGAATGAAACATAATCCTTGATGAAGGTTGAATGTCACATAATTAATAAGTCGCATATTGGATTGTGTCATTGTATATATTATTTTTTAATACACAATGCAACATAACCATAGATGAATACCACAATTGAACACAAGATGATGATTGTCGAATGTCACTTTACAAATGTGTCACATCTTGGGTTGTGTCGGTGAATATCAATTTTTAATCCTTATAAATGAACTTTAGAATGGGAAAGCCCTTTATCATTTTAGACATGTAACCTTTTCTTAATGTCGCAATGCGACATAACCATTTATGAATGCCACAATGTAGCAGACTCTTATTCTCTACACTCATTCTGGCTATTTGGGAAATATCTCTTGCAGTAGTATTGTCACTGCCAACAAATCATATGCTTTCTTTGGAAACTGTATGTACTTCTACCGACTACTAAAATCAGGACTCACACCTAAAATTCCTTGATTTTCACTTACTATGGTTGTCTTGATGGTGGATGCTCGTTGAATTTATATTACAGTATTTAACCATTTAATAATATAACTTATAAGATTAAATTCCATAGTAAGGATTATGGTATAGTAATAATTTTTTAAAGTAAATAATATGATTTTATAAGTTATAAGTTTAAATTGGAAAGGGCTATGCATATTTCTTTAAATTTTATTGACGAAATCATAATGAAAGGGTTACCTCTTTACCAAAAATAAGGAGTTTTATACATTAATTTGTTTTTTATTGTCATGTCATATTAAATGTGAAATTTACAACTTGAATATGACAAGTTTCCTTTCAGAAAAGATAAAAAAATTAAATCCTAAAATTATTTTTAAATTGAATTTAATTTCTTCTTTCCAAGTTACTTGTTTATAACATCTTTAGAGAATTTTGGAGAAAGACCGAGCAAATCCAGAAGCCTTATATAACATTTAACCTTAAATTAAAAGCAATACAGCCTACCCCATTCTCCTTAGAGAAGTGAGTCTTTTCCCTATTGAGAGCCTAGCTATGACTAGGCTCCTGTTGTACAAGCACAAAATCAATAACATGGGAGACAATAGACTTCCTAAGCTAGCTTTAAATTCCATCCAAAGCCACCTATGGCTCAAGACAGGTTGGTATAAAGATACCATGGCCTAGTTAGACCATTGGGAGATCTTCAAAAATGTTGCATTGCAAAATATTAATAATATTAAAAATATTGTTACTTTTAAGTTTATAGAGAAAACGTGGTGTGAGAAAGATTTAGAGGCTAAAAGAAAATTAAGATATTATAAGGAGGTCATCAAACCTACTCTAGAAGATCAAAAGTATCTCTTTGTTTTAACTAATTTAAAGAAAAAATAATAATATAGCTGAGTTAAGAACGAACTCGCATGAGCTCCATAGTGAAATAGGTCATTGGTCAGTTCCTGAAACACCATGGGTGGAAAGGATCTGCCATCTCTGTAAGAATATGAACATTGAGGATGAAAATCACTTCCTCTTAGAGTGCCCTGCATACACCCACATTAAATCTCAATTTCAGAATCTTTTTTGCAATACCGACCTTCCTAGCATTTTAACATGTCAAAATTATAGTGAGCTCAGGACCCTTCTCTCCAAGCTCTTTAAGCATAGGAATACAATTTTAAAAGAAACTAAATAATTGTTTCTTTAGGTTCAATAGACCATTGTTTGGTCTCATGAGACATTAACCATCATCACCATCATCACTTTGCTAAAAATATTATATAGTTTGAAACATATTATGTGAAAAAAGCATTTTTGGGGGGTTTTCTAGATATTTGGGCTTAGTGTTCTTAGGGTTTTGAGGGTAGTTTAGTGATAGTGTTTTTGTTCTATAGGAATTATGGCTTTATGTTATTGCTTATAATTTTTATTGGCTCTTGTCCTATGAGACTCTTTTGTTGTATTTTTTATTGATTCTCTAAGTGATATGTCTTTGGAGCTCGGGTGACTATGATCTTGTGAACTCTGTTGTCACATTTTATATTTGTTAAACCCTCTTTACCATAGTTTCAAACATGCATATAGTATAAAACCATGCTTTACCATAGATTACTACCATACATTTTCATTTAGGCTTAGAGCCATGTTCTCTTTGGGTTGTGAGCATAGATTTAGTATTTCATAACCATAAACTTTAGCGCTTAGATCGAGATAGTTGTAGATGCTAGGAATTTGTTCTGTCACATTCATAAGCCTAGGTTTATAGGTGAAATCACCTGCAGAAGAAATAGGTACACATGCATTAGTTCACAATGAACTAAGTAAACCCCTAGCATAGGAACCTTACCTTCTCGAGTGAGTCAATAGGGACAAAAGCCTTGCCACTCCACCCCTTGACATAGAGAGGTTATTAATTTGTCATAGTGGTCTAGGAACTAAAAACACAGTCTCACAAAGAATTCAGACAAATATCCATAAAATTGGCAAAATGGTGTTGCAATGGAAGTAGCAGCTCTGTATAATCAAATGAATAATGAATAATAAAATACAATGATCATTCTAGAAGCATGAATTCCAAGACAATTCGAATTCCCAAGGAGGTCATTCGAATTGAATGAGTGAATCTAGCTTAACTGAATGTAAGCCACAGTTAACACTCAAGTTAACCACTAATCAAAACCCTAATTGACTCAACTAAGCCCTAAATAAAGTCAAAGTGCAATAAATGACTGAGTCTAACTGAAAGTAGCTCAGACACATGTCATTGCAAGCCAACCAACAAGTGGTAGCACATCAATAACTCCAATGAACCCCTATGAGGTTAACTGAAGTGTAAATGACAATTAGAAGTAGTTGGAGGCACCCATGTTGACTCCAGTTCATTAAATAATCATTAAATAATCAATTTAATGAAGGGAGGAACCTTCACTACTCTGTTTAACTGATTGTAACCATCAGTTAGCAATAAAGTGCATTTATGACACTTAGATCACCCCCTGAGTGCTCTAGTTAGCCTCCTCGAATGTAGGAGAAGGCTAAGTTAGCCTCCTTGACTAAAGGTAGGCATGGGTGTGCTCATGGTGATGTCATACAGTGCTCCTTTGATGTCAATTAAGTCAATAAAACTTAGGATAGTGGTTTAACTAGGCCAAATTGACCAAAATGAGTGTGTATGGTAATAAATGTCTCCAACACCCCCCCTTAAGCTATACTCAGGAGGAGTAGAAAAAATAAAGTGCATAAGAATGCTAGGGCCCCAAAAACAAAGGCCATAGGTCACCCTGTACAATAAAGTAACTACTTAATATAATCAAGGAAACGGGGAAAATCTCATGGGAAAAATACCCCCCCTCAAACTAAGTAGCAAATCAATAAATTTTTGGTTCTTCTATGTAACACCATCCTAAGACTGTGCATGTGAACCTATGAATACAAACTAAATGAATATTTCTGGAGGAATCTTCCACATTGGAAGAAGAACAATGCACTCAACTAAATCATAAATATAAATAGTTGTACGATGAAAACTGGACCCATGTAGAGCAGCTGAAATCATCTGAAGAGAGAGAAAAGGTTCTTGAGGGTTCGATCCATGTGTGGAACACTCAAGAAACTAATATTTTTCAGCCTTGAAAAGAAAACCATGAGTGGTAAAATCATCCCCAATTCTTAGGAGCAAGTGTCCAAGTGGATGCAGAATGTCTTCCTCTTTAGTAGTTCTGTGAGGAGATGAGGAGGTAGAGAAACCCTAGGACTGTGGAGAGTGAATTATTGAGCTCCATAATCTGATATAGATTTTGAAATAGTGAATGAATCACATAATAAAATATCAGGAACCTCATATGAGGAAACTAACACCAAACCCCCATGAGCGGTTTTGAAGAGAAAGAGCGGTACTTGATTTTCCACACCGGAATTGGTGAGAGCAGCTACAAGCATGACTGAAAGCTTTTGGATTTTAAAATATGAACCAAATAATATCATATCAGAAAGTAAATCAGATCTAAATAATTTTACAACATATCCAAAACTGTGAAATAAAATCAAATCCCCAGCAGCAGTTTTGTAGGATACTTGTGGTACTTGTTTCTTCACACCGTTGATGAGAACAACTACAAGCAGTACTAAAATATTATGAATTTGATATATTAAACCAAGAAATATCAGATCATATCTAAATAATATCATATAATATCCAATAAGGTTAATATCAGATTCAAATAAATGGTTAATCGAGATGGTGGATGCACAAATTTCTTCTTCTTCAAAATTCTGAATTTTGGTGCATGCAATCCTGCAGGAATTTGCTGGAAAATCTAGATCATGGGGAGTGAATGGATCACTCTGGTAATCTGATATTTCTTTCAAAATATCCAAGGTATCACATATTTGCACACCATCAACAATATTAGAGGGAGAACAATCAAATTTCTCTTCACTTTCGGAAGTAATTACTGGCAAATTTTGCAAAGAATTCAAAGGAAAATCACTAGTGAATGTTTGCATGGAAGTGCAGCAGTGTTTTTCTTCAATATCATATATTTGAATGTCTTCTTATATTTAATCCATATGAGGATTTGAGATATTAGCGATCTCACAAACTTTCGGAGCGTCAGGAGAAGGAGTCACTGCAAGGAGACTTTCTTCAATTCGAATTGACTGTGTAGAAGATTCTGCTTCTTCTTCATCTTGAAAAACTTCATCAAAGAGAGTAGAGGCCAATAATTTTGAGTAAATAAATCTTGTGGTGTTGGATGTGATCTCCAAAGTGATATTATGATCCTCATTGTGCTTTCCAAATCTTCTGTCCAATTTTGGACAGAGATCCTTTGGGTATTCAGCATAACCAATAAGGTAGCGCAAGCTACGAGAAAGGGCCAGACATATTGCTCCAAAAAATCTATCACTGTCATTTATCCAATCATTCTCATTCTCATAAGAGTCTTTTCCAATTCCAATAGACACCTCATAGAGATCTTGTCTATTCAGAGATGCAATCATCTTCAACTTCCATTCTGAATAGCTTGTGAATGGGGTGAGAAGAGGGATTGATGAGTCCATTTGAATTTCTACATGTTAAAACTTCCAAATCACAAAAAATGGGGCACTGTAAGGTTGGACAGCCTGCACATTTTAGACTTTCATCACACCCAGCATAGTCAATCAAGCAAGCTTGATTGACAATTTCCTTACTTGAGGTATTAAGTGGTGAGCCTTGGCTCATTAGAGGAAATTTGGGGTCTAAAACAGGCCTTATAAGAAAACGTGCCAACAGTAAATTTTGTGAGTTGGAATTCAAGAACCAATAGAATTTCAATAAAATGAGTCAACCATAATGGTTGAATTGACATATTTGTCATAAAAGAAAACTACTTTTTTTGTTCGTATTTTTGACATACCTCCTTGTGTTTTTACTCAAATTTCAGGTCATAGAGCTCATTGGATGCGTAATTTAATTACACATCAAATGAGTACCCACACTGCATACTTTTGATGGACCTCGCTACCCCAAAAATAAGAAATACCTGAAACAACATGATGATGATGTCATCATCACATTTTTCAGGCATTTCTTGTTTTTGGGGTAGCACAGTGCTTCAAAAGTATGCAGTGTGGGTACTCGTTGGATGTAGAATTAAATTTCTCATCCAACGAGCTCTCCTGCTCAGAATTCGAGTAAAAACACAGGGAGATATGTCGAAAATACGAACAAAAAAAGTAGTTTTTTTCATTCTTCTTCCAAAATTAATAACTATTATTTTATTATTTGAACTATTATTTTATCATTTTCCTTAGGAGGTCCATTTTACACCTCAAATTTCCTCTAATATCTTGTGCAGTGATGGAATTTTTTAGCTTTGCTCAATTTTTCATGCGAGATCTGTCAAAAACCTTGTTTTTGATAGATCTGAGCTTCATCCTACCATGATCTCTGATACCATATTAATTTGTCACAGTGCTCTAGGGAACTAAAAACATAGTCTCACAAAGAATTCAGACAAATATGCATAAAATTGGAGAAATGGTGCTGCAATGGAAGTAGCAGCTCTGTATAATCAAATGAATAATGAATAATACAATACAATGATCATGCTAGAAGCATGAATGCTAAGACAATTCGAATTCCCAAGGAGGTCATTCAAATTGAATGAGTGAGTCTAGCTTAACTGAATGTAAGCCATGGTCAACAATCAAGTTAACCACTAATCAAAACCCTAATTGACTCAACTAAGCCCTAACTGAAGTTGGAGTGCAATAAATTACTGATTCTAACTGAAAGTAGCTCAAACACATGTCACTGCAAGCCAACCAACAAGTGGTAACACATCAATGACTCCAATGAACCCCGATGAGGTTGACTGAAGTGTAACTGACTGTCAGAAGTGGTTGGAGGCACCCCTGTTGACTCTAGTTCATTAAATAATCATTAAATAATCAATTTAATGAAGGGAGGAACCTTCACTGCTTTGTTTAACTGATTGTAACCATCAGTTAGCAATAAAGTGCATTTATGACACTCAGATCACCCTCTGAGTGCTCTAGTTAGCCTCCTCAAATGTAGGAGAAGGCTAAGTTAGCCTCCTTGACTGAAGGTAGGCGTGGGTGTGCTCATGCTGATGTCATACAATTCTCCTCTGATGTCAATTAAGTCAATAAAACTTAGGATAGTGGTTTAACTAGGCCAAATTGACCAAAATGAGTGTGTACGGTGGTAAATGTATCCAATAGAGGTAAGTTATCCTCTTCATTATAAAAAAATAAATAACTAAATAAACGTAATATGAAAGGAAGACATAAATAGAATAAATACCGACAACATCAATAAATAATATAGACATGTAAGTAAACTACAAGTACATCGAAGTATAGAATATCGACATGTGAACATCATCATCATACAAAGAACACACAAAAAGGAAAACATCAACATAACTTAGGCTTAGTTCCTTATCCCAGTTTTTATTCCGTAGTAAAAAGAAGATGTCCTTAAGATCTTAGAAGTTTTATTAGCCTATGAATTTTTTTATTTTAGTTATGAATTTTAGGGACATTACATTTCCTCATAGGGTCTGTATTTTCTTTTCTTTTCATTATTGTCACTGCTGTTACAGAGAGAAATTCCTATGGCTTGGGGTACCACAATAGACAGCTTGACTCCAGAAATCAATCCTTTCCAATATGCAATAGAAATTAAATGTCTAACACTAAAGGATCAGACCTCGTACCTTATTCCGGACAGTTGAAGTAGATCCCTGTTGAGCTTTCCAATCTTCAGCTTGAATTGATAGATTACTTCCTCAACAACAAGTAAACAATACAAGCATTCTATATATCATGATGTTAGATCTATTCTAGCATATATAATCAATAATGTATAAGCATTTGACATAATCCCATGGATAAAATATTCATTGAAACACACTTTATTAGACAGGAAAATATATTTCTATTAATATAAATCATAGATTACAAGATATAACCTCTAACGGCATCTCTGCGAACCGGAGAAACCGAATCCCCCAGTTGGGCCTCCACCACCTCAATCCTCCATCTCTCAATAGCATGCTCACAAACAAAAGGAAAGCTTGGGAAGAACACACTAGTGCTTCAAGGGACAAAGGGATGCAGACTCAAGCATAAGTTCCGGCAACAATGGACTATAGTTTCTTTGCTTTCAATTCTCTCTTATGCCTTCAATGTACCAAGGGGTTCCTTATATAGTTTTTCAAAGGGGTAATGAAAGGTCGAATCCAAGTGATCTCAAGGCATAGGGAAGGCTAGGAATCAGATGAGTCAGATCCATGTCCAGAAAAACTCCAAAAGGATTTGGATTTTGTACACATCCTGATGTACACGGTTTTAGTGGTCAAACCCGCATATATACGCGCTTATAGGTTTAAAAGTCGCGTGTATCATTTTTCACATGTTTTTAGGGATGATCAAGGAAACATCAAATGACAAAAAATGGTCCATAGGGTCTAAGGAGTCTGCAACATGACAGGGGAAGGCCATACAAAGTGTGATTCACATAGAGTGGTGAAATAAGCTATAACAACTGCTTTCACTTGACTCTTTCAGTTTTCTATGGTGTTTAACTCACTCTTCACTTGAAGTGTCGGGTTCATGGCTAGAAAATTCTATCTTTCTGCCCTTACATTTGTGGTATGGTGTAGTTTTTGGCATTTCTTGCTCAGATTCCTTATTTCTATATTTTCCTTCATTATTTTTTTGCTAACAAAATAGTATTTAGTTCTTCTTGAGACTTTAGAATTCATTCATTATCTTCTTTAACCTTTCCCAGTTCATCTCTTAACTCATTATCAGCTTGTTTTAGTTCATATTTATCACCCTTACTGCCAGTTAGATCCACCCAAATTTATCCATCCCTTAAATTACCCTCTTCATTGTTTAAAGGATGTTCTGGGCGACATTCCTCTCCTGCAGACATATCTGCATCTGCCATGTTTCTTGAAAAATATATTTGTGTTTTTCTTTGTTGTGTGTAAGAGAATTTAAAAAAAATAAAGTAGGATATAGTTTGTTGTTTTCTATAGCAGTTTTGTGTTGAGCCGCTTCAGGCCTAGTGCCGAAACCGTGCTTTGATACCATTATGTAACACACCTAAATATCGTACATAATTGTTTTTTACATGTGTTGTTTTTACTTTTATCATAGCAAAATCTTATGTTTAAATTTACGGCTAGTTCTAATATCTATTGTTCTGCTAGTTTCGACAGGGTTTGCGTATTTTATGATGGTAAATTCCTTTTGGAACCTTCAGCCATACTCCTTCAGGTGATGTACTTTGATTACTTGTTTTTGCGGTTTATTATCTTACTATAAGGGTTTATCCTTGGCATAGTTACATGATCAAAATAAGGCATGCCCCTAAGCATGAAAGGATTAGGGTTTGTAAATTCTCGTTATCGATATGGTTATCTCTTACCATGAATAAAAATAGGGTTTATCACATTTGTATAGGGCATGAAACTACATGTTTTTAAATTTACGGCCTCTCTTGCATATCCTACAAGTTGGTTTTAATGCACCTCTTTAATTCTCTTATGTGATTGAGTGGTTACTATTTTTATCATGGTTTTCAATTAGTATTCCTCACAGGTTTATTGAAGTGGTTATGTTATTATTTTAAATTCTAACTAACCCTACCCAATACCTTAGCCTCACCCATGGCTAAGGTATTGTTTATGGTGTTAACATGTTTTATGATATATTTTTAGAAGGTTTAAGAATCTCGCCATGATCCTTGATAGCATTAGATCTTAACAAAGGTTTGGTGAACATTATACTATGGAGTTTGTCTAACAAAATGGTTAACTTGGAATGCAATAATGTTATAAATGATTCTTTTAATGCATGATCCATGATTTGGATATGTAATGATTTCATTGTAAATGATTTTGGTTATGACTAGTTAAGTTATCTGGTGGTTGACATTGAAAATTGTCCTCCCTGTGAGTTGGCAGCGTACCAAGGACCCATAAGGAAGAATGGGATGTGATCCCTTCCCTTCATGTGGATGGTGAGATTTTTAAGAGCTTGATATGGTTTTTACAAGAGATTTTACTATGTCCTTAGCTCTCATTTGATTATGGTTGTTAGAATAATCAACCCATAGTTAGCTACCTTAGACATTAATTATCTCCATTTTTGTCTTATTTGCCTAGTTTTCATATTCCACTCTATGAAAGTTGTCCTCCACATGTCCTAGATGGTAAAAATTGCTAAAACTAAGTCATGGAGTGCTTGGGAAACCTCTTGGAATCATTTTTTCTTTATTCCTGGCCTTCCTAGCACATATCTGCTTTTTCTGCTTTATTGCTGCTTTTACTGAGTTTTAAGGCAAATGGGAAAGTTTGACTAGGTGAAGTTAACTTGTTTTTGTCCCCATCATCCTCCACTCTTTTCTCCTAATAAAAGCATGTATGAGTTTTCATTCCATCACCTATTAGCCTCCCTAATTGATTTTTCCAATTCGTGAGCTCCTAGACATATTTGAAGTTGCTTTATGCACCAATGGGGGATTTGCTTAGTTTTAGTAAGCCTGCTTTTGACCAATTCGAATGGCATCCCAATGCATTCGAATATATCATGTATTTATTTATTTTGGCATCCTATGACTTCAAAAGGTTGGCTATTGTACACTTATTCAATACATATTAGTGTTCTGCTCCATATTCAGTCTCCTTTGTGTGTAATTTGCATGTGTAATTGGCAATTTTTGTGAGTGTAGTTGTTCTAATAGCTAGGTTCAATTTCCACATGGAATCAGATCCTTTTTATATTGATTTATCTCCTTCCATATTGTTATTGTAGGTTTGACATCATTGACTGGGAGCATTCTGCTAACTGAAGGGACAATTTTTGAGCTATTGATCAATCTCAAAAGATCATCGTGACTCCATTTAATTTCATTCAATGGAAAGCAGAGATGGAGATATTGTTGAGATTAAAAGGCCTCTATAGAGTGACTATGGTAGAAAAAGCAGATCCCAATGTAGCTGGAGAGAAAATTAAATGGAACAACAGGAGGGATGAGGCCTTTGGTCTCCTATGTATGAGCATATCCAGAGACCTCCTTTTCCATCTTGATGGATTGACATCACCAAATGAAGTATGGGAGAATCTTGTTGAGATTTTTGGTAAAATAGATGAGATGAGAGGACATCAAATTGAGAATGAATTGATCTCCTTGAGTTCCAGCAGCTTCGAATCCCTGCAACTCTACTTTTCCAAGTTTAAAACCCTTGTTTTGTAGCTAAAATAGTGTGGAATTGAAAATAAGGAGGAGAAACTGGTTTTGGCCTTACTCTAGAAGCTTGGCCCTGACTATTTAGTGTTTGTTTCAACCTTCCATGCCACCAAGTTGACAGCTTGATCCTGGAATA
This sequence comes from Pseudotsuga menziesii, assembly GCA_001517045.1. NCBI lineage: Eukaryota > Viridiplantae > Streptophyta > Pinopsida > Pinales > Pinaceae > Pseudotsuga > Pseudotsuga menziesii. Next base: position 237,768 of record LPNX010153385.1, on the reverse strand, counting down.
TGCCTAAACTTGCAGAGTTCATGGAATATCTCACAAAAGAACAAGATAAACTAGTGATGATGGGCACCATCAAACCTTCCAAAGACCAAGCTCTAGTTCCTGGAGATTCAAGAGTGGATTCAAAAGATAAGAAGAAAGCTAAGAAGCCACCTAAGGAAAAGAGAGACAAGAACAAGTCTCCAGAGGAGCCCCAAGGTTCCAAGAAGAACCCCCAGAAGAAGAAAAACAAAGGAGAAATGAGCAAGTGCGCATACTGCAGCAAGGGAAATCATCCTAAAAGATCCTGCATGAAGAAGCAAATTGACATGCTGACCCAACTCCTAGAGAAGAATGGCATCTCCCTTCCTGATAGCTCAAAGAAGAGGGAAGGAGGATCAAATTTAGAAGACACAGAGAGAGTTCATGCATTGCTTGCTAGCACATCAAGCTCACCTAGTTTCATCATTGATTCTAGAGCTTCAAGACATATGGTTTCGACCAAGGAGGAATTCACCTCACTTGACATGTCGAAAGGTCCACCAATAGTACTGGGAGATGACTCTCTCACTGAAAGTTTGGGCAAAGGGAGGATTGATATTGACCATGGTAAGTTCAGCAATGTATTGTATGTTCTAGGTCTTGCCTCTAACCTCTTATCAGTGTATCAGATGACCCACACAGGGTCTCCAAAGAAGGTCATATTCTCTCCTAATGAAGTTGACATCACAGAGATCTCAAGTGGTAAAGTCATTGCAAAAGGAGTTGCAAATCACACTTCGAAGGTATACATGTTTTCACATTTTCTACCCTACTCAAACCCCTCTGCTATTCTGATTCATGCTAATGAGGAAAGCAAGCTTTGGCATGAAATATTTGGCCATATTAACTATAAGTATCTTTATGATCTTACTGAAAAAGAAACGGTCATAGGGTTACCAAAGATTAAGTTTTCCAAAGGAGTCTGTCAAGGTTGCATCTTAGGAAAACACCCAGAGCATAAATTTGAGAAAGCTAGTCATGAGAGAACCTCTGCACCTCTTGAGTTGATCCACAGTGATGTTGCTATCCCATTTCCTCATATGTCAATGATTTAGTCCAAATATGCATTGACATTCATAGATGACTTTTCCAGGCTCTATTGGGTTTACTTCCTGAAACACAAGTCTGAAGTTTTTGGCCTCTTCAAAGTCTTTAAGGCTTTGGTTGAAAACCAGTCTGAGAGAAAACTCAAGCTCCTCAGATCTGACAATGGTGGTGAGTGTGTCAAGTCTGATTTCATTCAATATTGTGCAGATGCAGGTATTCATATGCAACATTATATCCCTTAAACACCATAGCAAAATGGTGTTGCTGAGAGGAAGAACAGATCACTGAAAGAGATGGCAACCTGCATGATGGAGGATAAGACTTTGCCACCAAAGTTTTGGGCCAAAGATATCAACGGTGCAGCCTATATCCAGAATAGGGTGCCTCATAAAAATCTTGATGGTATGAATCCTTTCGAAGCATGGAGTGGGCACAAGCCAGATGTGACCCATTTCAGGATTTTTGGCTCAAGGGCTTGAGCTAGAATTCCAACAGAAAAGAGAAAGGATTTGCAGCCCGAAAGCCAAAAGTGTCTATTTTTTGGGTACTATGAAGATTCAAAAGGGTACAATCTGATCAATTTTAGCACAAATAAATCCTTCATTGAAAGGAGTGTTCAGTTCCAAGAAGATCCTTTAGCAGCAGTTGAAGTTGGAGAGTCTTCTTCACCACCAAAACCACTGAATGTAAGTGAAGAGATAAATGAGCTTGCTGATTCTGATATGTATGATAATAATGATTTAATTGAAGATCCTAAAAATCCTACAAGACCAAAATTGGCATCAAAGACCATTCATGCAGCTGGGAAACTAGCTGGAAATCTTAGTGATTATAGGAGGACTAGATCTCTGTTTGAGAGTGCCTTATGTATGAAAGACCCCTTGTTTGCAGAGAAATTATATCTAATGGTTGAATCAAACGCACATAAATATGAATATGTATCACATGATCCAATATGGAAAACATCCATGAAAGAAGAATTCAGCTCACTCCAGAAGAACAACACTTGGGAGTTGGTTGATCTTCCCCTAGGGAGGAAGCTAGTTCAATGTAAGTGGGTTTTCAAAACCAAGTTTGCTGCTGATGTTTCACCTTTGAAATATAAGGCAATATTGGTATCCAAGGGATACTAATAGGTACATGGCATAGACTACAATGAGACCTTTGCACCAGTGGCAAAGATGGACTCCATCAGGACAGCCTTAGCCATTGCAGCTTCAAAGCAGTGGGAGGTACATCACATGGATGTGAAGTGTGCTTTCCTGAATGGATATCTTACTGAAGAGGTTTACATGCAGCAGCCTCAAGGGTTTTTTACTAATCCATCTCTTGTGTGCATGCTAAAGAAATCATTGTATGGGCTTAAGCAAGCCCCCAAGGCTTGGTATGCCAAGATTGATGGCTTTCTGCTATCATTGAATTTTGTTCAATGCAAGTCTGATCCTAATGTTTATTTGAAGCTTATTAATGGTTATTTGATGATTATTGTCTTATATGTAGATTACCTTCTCATTATAGGAAGCTCAAAGGATGAAATTGCCTCCTTGAAGGATGCAATGAACCATGCATTTTCTATGACTGATTTGGAGTTATTGAGCCAATTCTTGGGTCTCGAGATTGCTCAAACCAAACATGGAATAAAAGTACATTAGTCCAAGTATGATTTGGATTTGCTAAACAAGTTCAACATGAAATATTGCAAGCCAATCAAGACTACCTTCCTTTCAGGAGTTAAGCTTGAAGAAGCAGATTCTTCACCTATGGTAAATAATACACTGCATAGGCAACTGATTGGGTGTTTGTTGTACCTTACACATAATCAACCTGATATTTCTTATGTAGTAGGTGTGGCTTTAAGATACATGGATCAGACTCATGAGATCTATTGGAGAGCAGCCAAAAGGATCCTTAACTTTGTTCAAGGCACAAGGACTCATGGGATCTTCTACAAAGCTAAATATGATCTTGATTTGATTGGGTTTACTGACAGTGATTGGGAAGGTGACAACACAGATCAAAGGTCAACATCAAGATATGTATTCATTCTTGCTGAAGGACCAATCAGCTGGTCAAGCAAGAAACAGAGTGCCATTGCACTCTCATATACAGAAGCAGAGTACAAAGGAGTTGTAAATGTAGTAAATCAATGTTTATGGTTGCAGGGGTTACTTGGTGAGTGTGGCTTTGAATCAGAATACTTAGATACTATCTATTGTGATAATCAAATTACCATTCAAATATGCAATTATCTATTTCAGAGACAGAGAACCAAACACATTGAGATCCATATGCACTACATCAGATAGCTTGTGCATGATGGCACCATTCACCTACTCTTCTGTTCATCTTCAGAACAAGTAGCAGACATCTTCACCAAAGTTTTTTGTGAGAATACTTTCAAAAATATCAAATCACTGCTGGAGATTTCTGATCATGTTGTGAAGCATGAGTGATGACAAGATTTTCAAATTTTGTTTTACTGTCCATGTTTAAGGGAGGATTTTTCCCACTGGGTTTTTGCCTCTTTCCTTGGTTAAATGGACATGCAGTATGTAAAGGGTGACTAAGCCTTGTTGCTAGGCCCTATTATTTTCTGATTTTTTACTCATAATTCAGGCTTAAGGGGGGGTGTTAGAATAATCAACCCATAGTTAGCTACCTTAGAGATTAATTATCTCCATTTTTGTCTTATTTGCCTAGTTTCCATATTCCACTCTATGCAAGTTGTCCTCCACATGTCCTAGATGGTCAAAATTGCTAAAAATAAGTCATGGAGTGCTTGGGAAACCTCTTGGAATCATTTCTACTTGATTCCTGGCCTTCCTAGTGCATATCTGCTTTTTTTGCTTTATTGCTTCTTTTACTGAGTTTTAAGGCAATTGGGAAAGTTTGACTAGGTGAAGTTAACTTGTTTTTTGTCCCCATCATCCTCCACTCTTTGGTCTTAATAAAAGCATGTATGAGTTGTCCTTCCATCACCTATTATAATCCCTAATTGATTTTTCCAATTCGTGATCTCCTAGACAGATTTGGAAGTTGCTTTATGCACCTATAGGGGATTTGCTTAGTTTTAGTAAGCTTGCTTTTGACCAATTCGAATGGCATCCCAATGCATTCGAATCTCTCATGTAATTATTTATTGTGGTAGCCTATGAATTCACAAGGTTGGATATTGTACACTTATTCAATACAGATTAGTGTTCTACTCCATATTCAGTCTCCTTTGTGTGTATTTTTCATGTGTAATTGGCAATTTTTGTGAGTGTAATTGTTCTAACACCTGAGTTCAATTTCCATAATGGTTATGGTTGGAGGAAAGGTGGAAGTCGAGATATGTTCTATGTATCTCATGCTATGGTTTACAGAGTTTAAAGGCATGGTTTGCATCGTTATTATTGTGTTAATGGAAATTATATTGTGATGTTTATGTTGTTGGTGGTTACCTCTACACCAAACGAGAGCTTCAATGATTTTGTTCAAGTTTCCAAACACGTCACTAGCCTGTATCGACAATTAAGCAATTTTAATACATTGTAATTTGATCAAAATTATTTTTAAAGGTTATGTTAAACCTTACTAAGAACTTCTTCGATTTAAAAATGCAGGCTATGGAGAGATATGGGAGGCTAGAAGAGAAGACCCCTGGTTCTCATTGTCAACATGCCCAGGTATACCTCTTATGCAAGCTTAAATTGTTTTTCTTTTGAAACTTATTAAGGATGAACTAAGTAATAACAGATATAGCTTTTACTTGCAGGATTTTGGCAATTGAGAGGAAGCGACAAGGTCACCTCCTCCCACGCCCACATTTCCAAACTCCAGTGTAAGTTTCCCTAGCCATGCTTTGTCTACTTCTTGTACGTTTTTACTATTTCTTTTTTTAAAATTCCATACTAAGTCCACCCTCCATACAGGTTGGAAGGTATC
>LPNX010153385.1:49291-221553 GCA_001517045.1 Pseudotsuga menziesii | reverse complement strand
TATATATGTATGTATGTATGTATGTATGTATGTATGTATGTATGTATAGATATAACCACCTTTTTTAAGTAACCCTAAACATAGTGTTGATACATCAAAGCTAAATGTTGAAATAATAAAGTATGAAGGGATACTGCATGGGTTAAAATAGGGTTTTGTGATTTTCCTAATCAAGGAGATTTTGTTTCCATTGTAAACTTTAAACTACTCTGACCTCTCTCATTTATGAGCAAGAACGTGTGGGTAACCAAACGAATTAAGAGATCTTATTTTGAAGATTTCATGCTGGGTCTTCCTCCATATTCTTCTCCCAAGGTATGATCCCTTTAATATAGGTAGGAATATCTATAGTAAATACAAATAGTAATCAATTAGTGCTGAAATCCCATCTATAGTGGGGTAAATTCCAGCTATGAAGGCAGTCCTCCCCACACTATAAGTATGATAAAAATGAAAAGGAGGAGGAATCCTTATGAAGTGATATACTTTTGCAAAGGGACGCTTCTTAGGAAAAGAAGAGTTTTCTTGGCTGAAAGGACAGTGAGTGAGATATCCAGACCTCAACTCCCAATCCTGGATATTTTTTACAGGTAACGAGTCGTGTAACTGGATCTACATGGGGATAGGCATTTCTACGCAAACTAGCCTCTGCATGTGATTTTTTGTTTATCTTCAAATAAGGTATGATATAAATATGCAAATATTCGAAGATAGTTGATGATGCATGCATGAACTTAAGAATCTGCACTAAAAAAATATGTGCTTCGTTTCCCATAGTCTGCATTGAACTCCATAAGCATTATGTAAGTTGGTATGGGTTCATGAATAACCATTTTCCATCACCCATCGCCTTTAAGTTTTGATTTCAAACTAGATTTTCAATATACCTCTGCGTTTGTTGGAAATGCCTTTAAGTCAAAACCAGATCCGTAGTATACCTCTGCATATTGGTTCAGAATCACCTCTACGTTTTGCATGGAACCAGATCCATATTTTTGCGTTTGGTTTGGAATTGTCATTATGTTTTAAATTCAAACTATCTCTATATTACATTTCTTCTTGTTGGTTTAGAAACACCTCTACATGTTAAATTCAAACCAGATCTGTTTGAGACCCTCTACGTGAGATTTGTAGATCGGAGTCTTCTGCATCTATTTGGGCATCAATACTATTTACAGCTTTTTGAGTTTTTACATAGATGTTCACATAGGTAAAGTGATACATGACTGTGTGCTTTCCGTAGGTATCGATCCAACCTTCGAGGTTGGGATATGAATAAATCCTCTTTGTGTGAGTATGGATCTAGCACTCCCATGTCGATTTTTGGATTTCATCTCAGATCCAGAATCAACCTTAGATTGTGATTTATCCAAGAGAGTAATACATGGTTGTGTATTTGATCTATGTAAGAACCTAGCAACTCCATGCCTACATTTTGGGGTCTTCATCACAGATCTAAGAATGAAAAATACATGCAATTTGTCCAAGTGATTGATACATGATTGCGTGCTTGCATTGGGTATTGATCCAAATTTTGTGGTTGCGATTTGTGACCCTTTTTATCTCAGATCTGGAAGAAAACCTATAGGGCATTTTAGTCAATCACTAGTGGAAAATGAGAGATTAGCGACCAAAGAAATGACCAAAATCTGCATATCAATGACCACTTTTGGTTTGGCGATCACTGTTGGGTAATTTACGGTCTTTTATTATGCAACCAAAATTGGTCATTTTTATTTTGGTCATTTATAGCTTGTCAGTTGGTCATTAATTTGGTCATATTTGAATCAATGACCAAATATATGACCACATTTATGACCAAATTAATGACCATATGACAAACTAGAATATGACCAAATTTGGTTGTGTATTAAAAGACCGTAAATTAGCCACCAAAACTGCTTTTTGGTCATTGATATGCGAATTTTGGTTTGTTTTTTGGTCATTTATATCTCATTGTTTGGTCACGTATCTCTCAATATTTTGTTATTTTATATATGAATTTTTGTCATTAATCTCATTTATTGGTCACTAATTTAGTCCTTTTTAGTGGTTTTATGTGTGGTTATTATATTTTAATAGTTTTAATGGTGTCCATTATTAATCAATATAAATTTTTAATATGATATTACATTTAAATTAAAAAGAGAATCATACATTATTTATCATCATCTAATACACATTTGAATTATGCAAATATAAAGTGCAACCATATAAGTTTTAAGCCGCACAAATTATATTATATAAAATGTCAAATATTACAATAAATGAGTTTTCTCAAAATCTATCTCCATATAACTTTACATGAAAATCATCCAGTACACCAATGACTTTTCAAAATATTACATTGGTTAAACCATCCCACTTGTACTTGGTTGCTAAGCCATACTTGGATCCCGCGACAGCTTCAAAACCATACTTAGAAGCTTGAAACCCTCAGCAACAGGCTCTTCATACTCAATGGAAAAGCATCAGCAATAGAATCTTCATACTCAATGGCCCACTTTCTGAGCTTTTTATCTCGGCACGTGCTTTTGTATCCGCACTGCACATGCTTCTGATCTTTCTGAGCTTTAGATCTGCGCACGTGCTTCTGTATCCACATTGCAACACCCTCCCTCTTCATGTTTTTACAAAACTTGCGAGTAAGGTTACCTGCAAACAACACATGTTAAGCAATAAATTGTGTTGCTCGATAAAAATAAAAAACAAATAATTGAAAAATGTACATAGTAATTTTACAATATTTAACATGGCAAAAAGAAACAATTCCAACAAACAGTTATATATGTGATTATTATAACAAATACAAAAACACTTTTGATATCTTTGAAGGAAGTCCAACTCCATTGTATTTCCTAGTAGCTCTTTCATGGATATGATGGCTTCCGTAAAAGTTCAATAGTTAACAACCTGATTGGGTTTTTACAAATATTCTAAGACATTACTAGTAGTTTTCATCTACCTAAAATTTACTAGGAACCTTTATTTTAGTAAAAATGTGTCGGGTTACATATAATGAGATGCAAAATTATTTATCTCAAGAAAATGTTTTCAAAGCTGCAATCATCTCTTGCCTACTGAATTCTTCTTTATCATCACTTAAAATAACTGTCACTATATTTGGACTTCGTGAAGGGAAAACATCTTCTCTTCCATAGCTGGAAGGACTCCTCCCCATCTTTTCACTTCCATCATAGATGATCCCTCTCAATATCAGTGTCTTAAGCATTCCTCCAATCATCTCTTCATAGATTGTATCTCCTTTTCCCCCCAAAAACGCATACATATTGGCTATATCCAAGGCCCATCGAACATATAGGTACCTGCAAATCACCAAATCTAACTTTTAGTAATACAGATCTCGCTCAATAAGAATTTATTGCATGGAGTTCATTTGAGCCAGAAGTGCTTCACATGCACTCGCAAAATACCAAATCCATCCAATTAACTTTAGAGGCAAAGAACTATTTAGAATTTTATCACCTTAAAGCTTGAGATATTGAAGCATGAAGAGGCAGCACACACACAGCTGGGAACAATTTTGAGAGTAAAGCACATGGCATCTTAAACCTCTAATTCTCAATTGTTGTCTCAGCTCATGTGCTTTGGGTGCTTCGAAAAATAGTACCCAAGTAAAATATTTAAAAAATGGCCAGAAGTGCTTAACATGCACTCGCCAAAGACCAAATCCATCCAATTAAATTCAGAGGCAAAAAACTATCTAGAATTTTATCACCTTAAATCTTGAGATCTTGAAGCATGAAGAGGCAGCACACACAGCCGGGAACAATTTTGAGAGTAAAGCACGTGGCATCTTAAACCTATCATTCTCAATTGCCATCTTAGCTCATGTGCTTTGGGTGCCTCGCAAAACAGTACCCAATTAAAATCTTAAAAAGATGATATGACTAATGAATATTCAATTATAGTCCTGAATCCTGATTCTATTCTACTAATACATAGTTGGAATGGATCCCTAATATCTGGAACAAATAAATTTAGCTCTTCTACTCCTTTCTAAAAAATTGTTAGCAACGCCATTTTAATGTCATGCAATTGCAATTGGAGCTAGTAAACAGGTGTCTTAATCAACAAACACTATTTTTCTATATTTTCAGGAGGATGAATACCACTCCTATAGTGACATAGAACATATACCAGTTACTGAAAATGACATCTATAATTGAAACTTACAGTGGATATATTCTTGACTATATAGGCCAAGCAATGGGGGTTAGATGCGTCGGCATCCTCCACTAGGAATCGAGAATTATGTGGACCTCTCAGTTTTCTCATGCTTTTCTTTCAGCCCCTCTACACCCCAGCGATAATCGGTATGAGAATCATAATCTGGGTCTGGTTATATGGGTGAATCTAGACTATCGCTAGCTATATATAGAAGTTGGCTCCCACTGCTACAAATTAGAGCATCAAATGCAAACAATTTTACTCCAATAGACTGAAGCATAGAAAGAGTTTCTGAAACTGTCAATGCAGTTGATAAGATGAATCTGGGAGATGGGAACTTTCCAGCAGAGCGAACTACATTCATAATATCTTGGATAATAATAGCTAGTTTACTAACAAGGGGTTCTCCACTAGCATCATAGTAATCCATTTCAATATCAAATATATGCTTTCTTCTCCTGAGAGGTAGTTTCCCCATAGAATTAAAGCTATCATTCTGATCGATAATTTGTTTTTTGTGTATCATTTGCTTCTCACAGTTTAGATTGATTGTTCTTAGTCTTCTCTATGATCATCCTAATGCGATCAGAAATACCCTCCCCATTATCTTCATTTTGAAGAAGCTTATCAAGTTCAATAGTGTTATTGAGTGAATTTGAGCAAGAAGGTTTATATGCATATAATGAGAGTCTAAGGGATGTATCTAGGTCATCCTTGAATGAACCAGTGTCTGATTCAGAATCCATATTTTCATTGAAGTCATTTTCACTTTGTCATTGTGGGTGTCTCATTCTGCATTGGGAAATCCTTGACAAATATATTTTACAATGTTGTGGCCAAGAATAGAGATGAATGTTCTTCAGACCTTTTTTCTTGCATTTAGTGCAGAGGTTCTTATTAGCTACTAATCTGTACAAAGTAGCCGCAATTTCCTTGTGAATATGCGGATCTACCAGCAAACCATTCTTCAACGTCTGCACAAGAATGAACCAATTTGTAAGAAAAAATTAGAGAGCAATTGATGATGTTACATCCAATTAGACTTTTAGTTTTGAAGGTATAATTTTCAATATACCTATTTAATGTCTACATGTACTCCATTATGTGGCAACCATAGGCAATCCATGTGCAACTACCTGAATTTAAACAAAGTGGGAGAATGACATTCTTTATTCTTTTTACACAACCAAAAATGCTTTTAGATCAAATTGTTAGGTCAGATACCTTGATATTTTGAATCATAAAAATATTAAAATATTAAAATCTTCAAAATCATTTCATCTCAAAGATCAAATTTTATGTCAATAAGAAGAGCAATAATGGATAATTTCTTTTATAATTTGACAGGAAGTTTTATAAACCTTGGTTTTTGCAGCAATCCTATATATATCAGCAACTTCTGATTGCTTGTGATGTTTGGGATATGCCACTTCTCCAAAGAGATCATACTTATCAATAAGCTTCAGAATAGTGGTCAATATAGTGGCACTTGTTGTAGGCAGTTGATCAATATGGTCTCGATTGCCCATAATCAACATCTACAATTTTCAAATGGATAACTAAAATATAAGTTATACATAAGAAGGGAAAAACATACCTCTAAAGAAAAAGCTAAATTTAGAAATTAAAAGAAGAAATACCAAGTTTTCCAGCTTCCTAAACTTGGCACATTCACCAAAATCCTTGACTAGAGTGGCCATGTTCTTCTTGGGATCAGGTCGAGAAAGAGTCAAGATAATGGGTTTTGAAGAGTTGTTCAAAAACTATGGGATCTAAAAAACAAAAAAAATGATATTATGCAGTGTGATGACTATAATTTTTCAAGTATATGAAATCTTAAATGGTGGAGAGTAATTAAACCTTTCCCTACCGCTTACCTCACCCCATAAAGGAGACTCAGGAAATTGAGTAGAATCATTATCTGAATCATTATTTGTGTTTTTGTCTTGCACTATAACATTGCTGAAGTCCATTCCAGCAGGTATAACCTACAGGCTACGACAAAGTATATGTATGATGCAAATTTTCCTATGCTTATGACAACATGTACACCTTTCACCCAAGAAGCCCTGGAATAATTATTAATGGAGAATAGGATTTCCACATTCAAGAATGAAACATACTGCCTACAAAGTTATATAAGCAGTTGTGTGAAGCCCAAGGTAAGAAACTAATAAAAATGCAATTTAATTTCAATGGGAGTATGATTATTTGCATGTACCATCATTCGAGGCATATAACGACCATAACAATTGACACCACGCTTGGCACGATGTCTTAGTTTTTTATTTAGTTCCAAATCAAAACCATCATGCATGCCCCATTGGTCTTCAATTTCTTTCCTTGTAATTGTGACCACAAGCTCAGCAGAATCAATGCACAATTCTTTAGCTTCAATCCTATGCATGATCATAGATGGAAGGAATCCACCCCATATTTTCGCTTCTTCTCAATAGTAGTGTCTTATGCATTCCTCCAATCATCTCTTCATAGTCTGTATCTCCTTTTCCCCCCCAAAACACATACATATTGGCTATATCCAAGAACCATCGAACATACAGGTACCTGCAAATCACCAAATCTAACTTTTAGTAATATAGATCTCAGTCAACAAGAATTTATTGCATGGGCTCCATTTGAGCCAGTGCTTAACATGCACTCGCCAAAAGGACAAATCCAGGCAATTAAATTCAGAGGCAAAGAACTATCTAGAATTTTATCACCTTAAAGCTTGAGATCTTGAAGCATGAAGAGGTAGCACACACAATTGGGAACAATTTTGAGAGTAAAGCACATGGCATCTTAAACCTCTCATTCTCAATTTCCATCTCAGCTCGTCTGCTTTCGGTGCCTGGGAAAATAGTACCCAAGTAAAATCTTAAAAAGATGATAGGACTAATCAATATTCAATGATAGTCCTCAATCTTGATTCTATTCTACTAATATAGAGTTGTCATGGCTCCCTAATATCTAGAACAAATAAAGTTATCTCTTGTACTCCTTTCTAAAAAATTGTTAGCAACGCCATTTTAATGTCATGCAATTGGAGCTAGTAAACAGTTGTCTTAATCAACAAAAAATATTTTTCTATATTTTCAGGAGGTTCAATACCACTCTTGTAGTGACATAGAACATATACCAGTTATTGAAAATGACATCTAGAATTGAAACTTACAGTGGATATATTCTTGACTATAGAGTCCGAGCAATGGGGGTTAGATGCTTCGGCATCCTCCACTGGGAATCAAGAATTCTGTGGTCCTCTCATTTTTCTCATTCTTTTTCTCAGCCCCTCTGTACCACAGCAATAATCAATATGAGAATCATTATCTGGGTCTAGATATATGCGTGAATCTAGACTATCACCAGCTGTATATAGAAGTTGGCTCCCATTGCTGCAAATTAGAGCATCAAATGCAGACAATTTTACTCCAATAGACTGAAGCATAGAAAGAGTTTCTGAAACTATCAATGTAGTTGATAAGATGAATCCAGGAGATGGGAAGTTTCCAGTAGAGAGAACTGCATTCATAATCTCTTCGATAATAATAGCTAGTTTACTAACAAGGGGTTCTCCACTAGCATCATAGTTATCCATTGCAATAACAACTAGACGCTTTCTTGTCTTGAGAGGTAGTTTCCCCATAGAATTAGAGCTATTATTTTGATCAATATTTTTTTTTCCTGCATCATTTGCTTCTCACAGTTTAGATTGATTGTTCTTAGTCTTCTCTATGATCATCCTAATGCGATCAAAAATACTGTACCCATTATCTTCATTTTGAAGAAGCTTATCAAGTTCAATAGTGCTATTAAGTGAATTTGAGAAAGAAGGTTTATCTGCATATAATGAGAGTCCAAGGGATGTATCTGGGGAATATTTGAATGAACCAGTGTCTGAATCAGAATCCATATTTTCATTTAAGTCATTTTCGCTCTACCATTGTGGGTGTCTTATTCTGCATTGGGAAATCCTTGACAAATATGTGTTGCAATGTTGTGGCAAAGAATAGAGATGAATGTTCTTCAGACCATTTTTCTTGCATTCATCCTAGAGGTTCTTATTAGCTACTAGTCTGTACAAAGCAGATGCAACTTCCTTGTCATGATACGAATCTAACAGCAAACCATTCTTCAACATCTGCACAAGAATGAACCAATAATTTGTAAGAAAAAATCAGAGAGTGATTGAACATGTTAGATCCAATCAGACTTTTAGTTTTGAAGGTAGAATTTTCAATATACCTGTTTAATGTGTACAGTTCCTCCATTCTTTGTGGAAACCATAGGCAATCCATGTACAGCTTCCTGCATTTAAACAAAGTGGGAGAATGGCATGCTTTATTCTTTTTGCACACAGACAAAAATGCTTTTAGATCAAATTGTTAGGTCAGAGACCTTGAAATTTTGAAAAGCTTCTTCTAAATTTATTAATTGTGAAATTTGTAAAATGCAACCTTGAATACACTGTGAGAGCTGAATCATTTTACCGCTTCCTTATGAAGGAAGAGTGCCTAGAAGATTGGAATGTAATTCAGATCAAATTGTTAGGTCAAAGATTTTGAATTTTGAAATGCTTCTTCTAAAGTTAGTTATTATTTGTGAAAATTTAGAAAAGGAAACCTTGAATACTCAACCGAAACTGAAACATTTTGTTGCTTCTTATGAAGGAATAGTGGTTGAAGAATGGAATGTAATTCAAACTTTTGTAACTTAATGCTTCTCTTTGAAATGCTCCAGAACTAAAAATAGAGGTTAAAACTTTGAAATTTGATGCAAATATTGTCTTTTATAGATAGAAACACTATTCAGAAGCAAATACATAGAAGGAACCTTTCAAATATCCATGCCTTTAAATGAAGAACTGATATTTTTTAAATCCAAAAAGACCAGTATATCTATCAAGTTTTGATATTATGACCATTTTGTTTAGTTTTGGAGCATTCCAAAGAGAAAGATGTGACTGAATGCTTCTCTTTGAAATGCTCCAAAACTAACACAATGGTCATAATATAAAAACTTGATACCTATACCATTTTGTCTTGAATTGTAAAAATATCATTTCTTTCATTTAAAGGCATGAATATTTGAAAGGTTGCTTCTATATATTTGCTTCTGAATAGTGTTGCAGTCTTAACATCTTTTCATCTTAAAGATCATAATAAAAACAAAGAAAGGTTGGTGGGCTACCTCCATGACAGTCAAACCAAAGGGTTCTGCCAAAGCTGGTTTGATGAAAATGCCCTGCACAATCAAAGCGTGGATTGAGGGGGAGGTGGGAGTTCAAGGGATCAATCTGTACACTGACTGGGTATGTGGGACTGGGTGTCCTATATCCCAGGGGTTATAGAATGCTTAAATGTTAAAAATACTCAGTGTGAATCCATTAAACTAAGAAGCTAAAACTATAAGAAGAAGTAGATGTACCCAATCAAATGAATTGAGTTCTAGGTCTTGTCAAGAGGTATGATTAAACTAGCACAAACACATCTAAATACAGGTCGCGTTTCAATCAATGCTGAACCCAGCTATTATAGAGCTTGAGTTTGCATATTTTTGGGTCAAATTTGATATGTTGATCATTTGGGTACTTGAGAAATTCACTAGAGGTTGGCAACCTCAAGGTGCATATCAGAGCTAGGTTTAGAAGGGCATGTTCCAGTTTCCCTATTGAATATGCCCAATACAGTCTAGATTCAAATTTCAATGCACCATTACACGCACACACAAAGTTAGACTGGATCAAACTCAAATCTACCTAGGATCTAGAACGTAGTTGGGTTCACCATTTATGTACTCAAGAAAAGCACCTCACATTGGTGAAAAAACCATTAAAATTTTGTTTAGAATATGACCCAATCGTCCATCTACAAACTCTGGAATGTATGGCCACAATAATTATTTCTCAATATACTTTTCTTTGCATCCACAAGGGATTCGAACTATGTATGCCCCTCCACTCTCATGAATTTCTTCATTGTGATCAGAATTTAACATTTCAATTGGCTTAGCATAGTTAGAATCCACTTCAGGACAACATATATGACGTGTTAGCAGGTCCACTCTATACACTTCTGGCATTTTTGCAAACGCTTTTGCAAACTATACAACATATTTCACCTACATGAAAAAAGAAGACACGTTTCACTTGGTGGTAATCCAATTCTAGTCCTACCAAAATAAGGTAATCAGGCTTTGATCCCCTACTTTTCTAAATGACTTTGTGAGAAAATTGACCTCAACTATTCAATATGTTAGAAACAAATGAAGGAAAATACAAAAAATAGAAAGCTTTCGTAACAAATTTACTTGTCCACCTGTATTGGAATCAAGTCCAAGCTCCATATTCTCCCCTCACACTAGGCCATCCAAACTGACATATTAATCATAAACATGAGAATCAACGAAGTAAATTTTGCTATGAGGATTTTTAGAGCTAATACTTCTATTCTCAGCATAGAATATTGGACAAAGCAAAAGCAGTGAAAACTGATTGCAAAAGAACTATAGCAGGAAAAATCAAACCTCAAAGAAACTCATCTTCCCATTGTAAGTGTGGATTTGCTACAATTACAACAAACTATGATTTCATTTAATGTTCCCATTCTCTCACAGGAAGTTATTCCCCCATTCTCTCACAGGAATTTATTCCCTTGGCCTTTGATGTTAGGAGATATGGTTCACTTTGCATCAGAGCTGCTCCAAGAATTGTGCAGCCAGGCCCCCTAAGACCTTAGCATTCTCCAGAGGACATGATTAGGGTCTGCATCTGTCCCTTTAGAGCAACTGACAGAGATAGTATACTCCTCTCTCTCTTCAGCCTCTACTTGAGCTAGGGCCTCACACCTCTTAGGGTTTTCCTTTCTCTGCTTTACCTAGATCCTACTACTCTCTTTTAGTCATCTAATTCTTTCCTTTTTACTAAATTTTTAAGGCTTTATCTTCTAGGAGTGTTAACACTATCATAACCTATTGACATCTGGTTTTACTCTCTCCTCTCACTGACCTATTTGTTGCATATAAATAAAATGATCTTAGCTTATCTCACACAACCTTTCAAACCAATAATCCTAAATTTTGTCTATTGTAATCGTGACTTTGTAAATGCAGTTTCTACCCCTACAAAAATGTGCTTTCCCAGCTAACTAGCCAGGAACAGCCTCTAGGCTACTTCCGATGTTGTCTGATTTTCATCATGGTATCAAAGCTAGGTTTGAGGCTGATTTATAGTGACTAGGAGGCCAGAATCAAAGCATGGCGTGAGGTGGAGGTGGGTGTTCAAGGGATCAATCTGTACACTGTCTGGGTATGTGGGACAGGGTGTCCTATATCCCAGGGGGTATAGAATTCTTAAATGTTAAAAATACTCAGTGTGGATCCATTAAACTAAGAAGCTAAAACTATAAGAAGAAGTAGATGTACCCAATCAAATGAATTGAGTTCTAGGTCTTGTAATATAAGAAAGCACCTTACCTCAAGTTTCTCAGGACCTCCATAAAACCAAAATCATTGGTGAAAAGTTGCTTCTTCATAGAACTATTCCTCATGCCCATATTTCTCAGTCTCCCTTTCATATTTCTCAATCTCAATGCATGTCTTTGTGGCTAGCAGAGTCATGGTCTCTCTACCAACAAGCTCTAGCACATGCATTCCCTTGGATGTAAAGGCATTTCCACTCCAACAGACCCAAAAATGCATCATGTAACAAATGGAAAATTAAGATTTCACAATCTTTCTAAAATGCTTGAAAAATAATGTACCAACCTCTGATTCTCAAGCTTCCCCGTCATATGGCCATGATCAAGACACAATCGCATCTTGTCATTCTGGTTCTGAACCTTTTCAAGAGGTTGGTAAGATATAAAACTGTGTTAATCATAGCAAGGTATTTATCTGCTAAAAATTAAGGACAAAGAATAAAGTGTCATTTGCCATTACTAGAAGAGAGTAATGGATTATTTTTTGTTACTAGAAGAGAGTAATGGCTTATTTTCCATTATTGGTAGGTGATATATTCCCTAATATGAAACTAAAGGATCTTAAAACTTCCAATTCTATTAATAGAAATATACCAAAACTCTCATTGGTGATGAAGAACACTGCAGTTTCAGCTCCATTTTGGCTTGTAAGTTTCACTATTTATTCTCTGTCATGCATTTTATATATCTTTTTTGATGAAAAATTTCATGTTATTTCAGAAAAACAGCGTGTTATAAAGTTGCATGTGGTGCCCATGTATACATTCCATGCAAATGATGTGACTCGCATGTAGGGGGGAGAACTTTAACGAGAACCTGAAGTGGGACACAAAGGAGATGTAGCAAGGTCATGGAAAAATGTTCTACACAACAGTCAGTTTCTCTCAGCAACAAGTACCCAAGGGAAATGGAGAGTTGACACGTCTCAAATCTCTTGTTATTGATGTCAATGTGAAAATAAGCTCTAGGAGAGTTCTATACACTTTTGTTTAATTAGTATTTCTTTTACTTGGATAACATTTTAGGATCAACGAGTGTTCTATGAATCTATACACTCCTATAGTCTTGTGGATAGTGTACACTGATTGTACTGTCTGGTTCCATTGACCTATTCCTTGGTCATTTGTGGACATGAATTAAGTTATCTTATGTAAGATAGAACTGGACCTTAAGCAAATGCATTTTGATATTATCTAGTATAACCTATAGGATTCATAGTGAACTTAAACTGACTTCAAAGTTCTGAAAGGCAGTACACAAGATGATATTTTGATTTTTCTTAGCTGAAACGATAAACAACATAGAAATTTAGAATGAGAGTTCAAAGGTAGGAAAACTCTATTTCTACATTGACAATTGAAGTTAGGTCAAAAGTACTTATTTCTTAGTGT
Source organism: Pseudotsuga menziesii (assembly GCA_001517045.1). NCBI lineage: Eukaryota > Viridiplantae > Streptophyta > Pinopsida > Pinales > Pinaceae > Pseudotsuga > Pseudotsuga menziesii. The sequence goes on along the minus strand of LPNX010153385.1, from coordinate 208,493 downwards.
TTGATCTCCTAGGGGATGACTAGTTATGCTCATAGGGTAAGTATACATAGTCCATCCAGAGGCTTCACTCCTACACTTTGTTTCTGCAAGAAATGAGGAGAGATGGTATGAAATAAATCTCAAATTTTGTACCCAAAGCCTCGCACTCTTTCAATATACTAAGCAGAAACACCTTAAAGAAATTTCATGCAAGGTCCCATAAATATGACAATTCAGTTAAGTAATTTCACTCACTGTAACACAAGCTTCTCAGCAGAGGAATATTTCCAAACACCCCTACCACCTATTGCTTGATTTTCCAATTCTTCCAATAGCCTTTAATCCAACCCTCAGATAGCCCACCAAGATTTTAGGCACCATGGGCCCCTAAACATTGAAAATGGGAAATGAAAAGGAAGAGCTTTCAAGAAACTGCAGTCCAGTAGTTTTCACCTATTCAGAAAGAAACTTCTTTACAGAGTAAAGAAACGATCCTTGTTACAGGTTCAATTCCCCAGTCTCCAACTAACCTTTAAGCCAATCGACTGAGCTGTTAGAGACAATGTTCCCCCAAGTAGGGAAAACATGAAATGGGAGACAAAAACTAACGAATTGCTAAGAACAGGAACAACCATGGCCTCATAAAGATAAGAAACTTGAAGCTCTAAGGATATCAAAAGAAACATGGAAAACTCTGAGAAACAATTTTCAAAATCAGGCAAAAAATTTCCAAGTAAAATCTCTCATCTTTTCACAGCTGGTTTTCCTCTTCACCTCTCATGAAATGTGTTGTTGTTTTGTTTCCCAGGTTTTCGGGCCTATGACAAGGTGATCAAGTGGTAGGTCTCTAGTTCCATGTTAATCTAGTGTTGTGTTTTGGGGTCAAATGTAACCAGGCCCAACCATTGCTACTCATTGTGACACTTCCTTCGAAAAGGATTCCAAGAAATTTCAGTCATTCCTAGTGCATTTTGGCAGGGGATGGATGTCATGCCCCTTTCTGTAGTGATGTGAAACATGATAGTCCCTTTGCTGAGGGTTCTTGGTCCAAATGAGAACTTGTGAAACAGTCCCTAGACATGGATTTTATGTTTATCATGCTCAACATTATTCTACACAGTAAAAAATGGCTTCATCATTGGCCAAGTGGCTTGTGTTGACCATCCAAACCTCTGTGAGAATGTTGGTGTCGAATAAGCATAGAGTTATGTTTGAGCCCTGAGCTTTGTCAGCTCAAAATCAAAATTAGGAGTGGAAAGAAGGTTCTGAACTTACTAGAATTTAAGTGTGTTAAATTACAAGTTACTTCTATTGTGCAAAAGGTACAAATCTTGTAGGATTAGACTGGATTTAAGAATCAATATTAAAAAATTTAATCCATTTAGAGGGTTGAATGAGTGGGATCAACAAGATCTATAAATGATTGGACAAAATAGATATTCATATTGCTATACTGAAGATAAAATTCAGAAAACATAATTTATTAGAAGGTTTTCCGATTCAATTGTCTCTGTTAAATCTGAATTCCTGCAAGATGTTCAAAAATACTAATTACAGGGTATCAGGTCAATTAAAAAATATTAGATGTCTTTCTAAGAACACAGTACTTCTACTCTTGAATATATGTTGTCTTCAGTATGGTAATAATCATTTGCGCAGACTTTCCATATCTAATTCTATGAGTCATCTTACATCCCCACTGCCAAACACATGCTACTTGCAATTTTTATTTGATATTTGTATATATACCATATCAAACTCCTGTCACTGACCTTGACATCCCCAAAGCTTTCCCAAGTTTTGTCAATTAGGTTCACATTAGATTACACCCTGAAACATTATTGAAGGCTCAAATAAGCTTAAATTAAGAGATAAAAAACCTTCAACAAAACAAAATTGTTGTTATTAAAACATGTCAAAAGATAAATAAGTCCCAAAAAATATAAGAATATGAAAATGTCCAGCATATGACGTTTTATTCTTGGATCTAGATCTTGATTGTGCACGTTTATGAATTGATCATATAGATAAAATACTTTTAAAATATAAACATAAATACAGTTCATGCAAATGACGTGACTTGCATGCAAGGGGGGGGGGGGAGATTTGACAAGAACCTGAAGTGGGACACAAAGGAGATGTAGGAAAGTCATGGAAAAATGTCCTACACAATAGTCAGTTTCACTCAGCAACAAGCCCCCAAGGGAAATGGAGAGTTGACAGGTCTGAAATCTCTTTTTATTGAAGTTAACATGAAAAGAAGCTCTAGGAGAGTTCTAGACACTTTTGTTTAATTAGTATTTCTTTTACTTGGATAGCATTTTAGCATCAATGAGTGTTCTATGAATCTATACACTCCTACAATCTTGTGGACAGTGTACACTGATTATACTGTTTGGTCCCAAAAAATATAAGAATCTGAAAATATCTAGAATATGACATTTTATTCTTGGATCTAGATATTTCTTGTGCACATTTATGAGTGGATCATATAGACAAAATAATTTAAAAATATAAACATAAATACAGTTCGTGCAAATGATGTGACTTGCATGTAGGGGAGAAAACTTTAACAAGAACCTGAAGTGGGGCACAAAGGAGTGGTAGCAAACTCATGGAAAAATGTTCTACACAATAGTCAGTTTCTCTCAGCAACAAGTCCCCAAGGGAATGGAGAGTTGACAGGTCTCAAATCTCTTTTTATTGATGTTAACATGAAAATAAGCTCTAGGAGAGTTCTAGACACTTTTTTTTAATTAGTATTTATTTTACTTGGATAACATTTTAGCATAAATTAGTGTTCTATGAATCTATACGCTCCTACAGTCTTGTGGACAGTGTACACTGACAGTACTGTCTGGTACCATTGACCTATTCCTTGGTCATTTTTGGACATGAATTAAGTTATCTTATCTAAGATAGAACTAGAATTTAAGCAAATGAATTTTCATATTATCTAGTCTAACCTCTAGGATTCATAGTGAACTTAAACTGACTTCAAAGTGTTGAAAGGCGATACATAAGATGATATTTTGATTTTGCTTAACTGAAACGATAGACAACATAGAAATTTAGAATGAGAGTTCAAAGCTAGGAAAACTCTATTTTTACATTGACAATTGAAGTTAGGTCAAAAGTACTTATTTCTTAGTGTTTGATCTCTTGGGGGATGACTAGTTATGCTCATAGGATAAGTATACATAGTCCATCCAGAGGCTTCACTCTTGCACTTTGTTTCTGCAAGAAATGAGGAGAGATGACACAAAATAAATATCAAAGTTTGTACCCAAAGCCTCACACTCTTTCAATATACTAAGCAGAAAAACCTTGAATAAATTACGTGCAAGGTCCCATAAAAATGCCAACTCAGTTAAGAAATTTCACTCACTAGAACACAAGCTTCTCAACAAAGGAATGTTTCCAAACACCCCTGCCTTCTATTGTTTGATTTTCCAATTCTTCCAATAGCCTTTAATCCAACCCTCAGATAGCCCACCAAGATTTTAGACACCTTGGGCCCCTAAACATTGAAAATGGGAAATGAAAAGGAACAGATTTCAAGAAACTGCACGCTAGCTATAGATCCACAAAGGTGTGTTACAGCCTTGTATTTCAAAGAGTTTATATGCAGATCTGAACTCTATCTTCCTTGGTCTAATAAATGTGTCTTGAAACATTCCATGTAAATCAAGACACCTATAGTTGTTGGAAAACAAGAATATATCATAATTATTGCCAGTTGTGGGAACTAGAGGAATTGGATCCATGTCTTATTTAGATTCAAAGTATGAGCAATATGAGGAGGAGTATTTTTTCTCAGTGGTAAATGATTTTGATTTGTATGATGGTAGCTATTTGGAACCATCTTACAATATCTATACACAGTTCACATTCATAGATGATGATGGTTACACTTGTGACCACCTGTACAATGACTGTGTAGACAGAAGGACCACACCACCAAGGAAAGATCCTTTGAAGGAAATAGAACGGTGGAGGGAAACATGCAAGACCTTGCCCCATCAGTATCAAGCATATAGTGTTATGATGAAGTCATCCTTATAAGTCCTTTTCAAGTTTTTTGTGAATTCTTTATTTGGATATGAGCCCAAGAATGAAGATGTGGATTTAGTGAAGAAAGGTATATGCCCTTCTTGCAAGAGACCTTAGAGAGGAAATGATAAATGTTTGAAGGAGTGCAATGAGGGGACCACCACCAGTGTTTGGGAAGAAGAAGATCACAATCCTTGCTGATGAGGGTTATCAGCATAATCAAGCCATCACTTGTTCTATTAAGGATCTCCCAGAGGCATCTCTCACTGAGAACATGAATCAAATAGCATCTGCTGACCAATGCTCTAATGGAGAGGTACCTACTAATGGGTGCCAAGGAGAGACATCTAATCCTGGATGTCCATTCCTCTATGTTGGTGACATAGATATTCCACTTGATGAGACTATTGCAAGTACAAGTTCCCATGAGTCTAAAAATGATGAATATTTTGCAATAGGAGGAAGAGGTCCTAGGATCAATCTCACCATCACAACATGAGCTTCATGAAGCTTATCGTATATTAGAGGAAGAGAAGGCTTATTTTCATAAGATTTCCCATTTTAAAGGGTCACTCAAGATGAATGACAAGAAGATTCAAGAGACCCTAGCCACTCTCCAAGTCACTAGTGCACTTGTGTCCCAATTGGCTTGGAGAGATGATTCCATGGGGGCACAAACTTCTAATGGAGTCATAGAGAAGATCCAGAAGGCAACATCAACAACTAAAGGTAATGTCATGTGTTTGCTTTTTTATATAAGTCATTTTATTGAGCTTGCTGAAATATTACATGAAGCCTCCACAAGAGATAATGAGGAAATTTGCAAGCTTAAGCATGAATTGAATTCCACCCAATATTGTCTGAAGGATGCTCAAGAAGCACTTCAAGAATCTAAGATCCAAAATGAGCAACTTCTTGAGGAGTTGCAAGGTTCACAATCTCCTTCCTATGTTTATGATTTTTGTATGTATGATAGCAAAGAGACTCCTCATGGTGTGGTGAAACATGAGATTCAAACTAATTTACAAATGTTTGAAGGGTTGAAAGATGAGCAAGCTGAATGGCAAACACTTGCCATGGATGAAGAAGAACACAAGTTGTCTCATAGTGCAATTCTCGCACTCGTGGAAGAGGCACATGATCCTACACACATGGAACCAGCCTTGAGGAGAGGTTTCCAATTTCTTGACTTAGAGGATGAGTTGGTGCATTACACTTCATCCTACACTGTTACTTCTTTCAGTTTTTATCCCAGTGAAGTTTGGGTGAAGGGGTTTTTTCTGTTAGTGCCACATGAGGAGTATGATACTCCTACCCTTCATGATGATCCTATGTTATGTGCACCAATTCCTTTTGAGCAGCATTTACAACCATTGTTTTGTATTACTTCTACTCATGGATGCACTTCCTTGAGCCACTTGGAGGCTCCTTCTTTGATTGATGGAGGTTCTTCATCCATTGCTTGGATAAGAGAAAACATGATGAGACATCTTGATACATATTTTTCTTTCTTGCAGCATTATGAGAGATGGGATCCTCACCTATTTTATTGGATTAGATTTGATTGGTATCTTCATGATTGTGTTCTTTTGACACATGATGATTTTCTTGATTGGAGGTGCAAGCTTCTTGAGTGCTCTTTGATGGATGATCACTTCAGCCACATTGGGAGTGGCATATCTTTGTATCATTTCACTATGTTTAATTATGATGTATCTATATTAGTGATTATGATGTATGGGAGAATGCATAGTAGAACTTGGGATCCTGGCACCCCTCCCCATGATGTATTATTTTGTACCACTCTATGTATTGATGGAATGCGCCAGTTATGGGATCCTAGCATTCCACACTTGGTTGGAATAATTGGGAGTATATTGTACCCCTCCTACTTTGATGTACTATTTTGGGAGACCTTTTTCATGGTAGAGATGCGCAAGCATTTGGACTTGGGCATCCCACATTCTAATTTGTATGTACTCACACTATGTATTGATGGGGTGCGCAAGTGTTGGGACCCTAGCATCCCATACTTGCGGGACTTGTTCTTGATGACATTTCACACTAGGAGAGTGAGAAAGCACTGGGACCCAATCATTTTTTATTATGGGAAGCTCATTGAAAACACATTTTGGTTGGTTGGCTTGAGGAAGCACACCTCTTCTCTTCTCCATGGGTTCATCTTTTCAGCAGTTCGTTATGGTTTCCTACATGCTTTTGGATGGACTTATGTTTTTCTTACAAGGTGTCATGATGACTTCCATGTGACTCTAATGCATTGCATAGGAGAATATATATTGCACCTTGCATTTCTGAGGATCATTTGGGATCCTGGTATCATTGGTACTTAGTTTTCACATTAAGTGCATGGTTGATGGTGGAAGATTCATGATGTGATGGTATGGTTTCTTCATTGCTTGAGGACACGCATATTTGGGAAGGGAGGACTGTCATGTCCCCAATTTTGGCCTAAGGAAAATAGACCAAGGTCACCTAAGAAGAATTTAGAAAATTATTAATGGTGACAAATAAGGAGAAAATAATTATTGGCTAAGGGGAAGTAATAATTACCCAATGCATGGTTTCTGCTATTCTATAGTATTTTTCTATGGTATGGGCAAAAATTAGATAATAAAACATGGTTTTCAATGTCCCATGGTATTTATCCATTGTATAGGATACTTTTCAAGGATAAAAGGAGACAGAGGAAAATGGAAAAGGCCCCCCATGCTTGAATATTTGGATATTTGTTCTTGAGATTGTCTACGGGTTAGCCTAGAGTTTTTGTTTGGGGTTGGCAAACCCCATCCATCCATTCTAGTCTAGTTTCAGTGGTGTGACAGATCCACCCTAGCTGGACAAAAAGGGAAGATCCAGTCATCGTCTTCATCGGAGCCTCATAATTGGAGTTGGCATCACTTTCAGGATCTTGTTGAATGTATCTTGGTAGCGACCATCCCAACCATAGTTATTGTACTATTTACTCTTTGTTAGTCATAATAAAGGTGCCATTATTATCTCTCCATTGTGATGTGTTATGGAATGCCTCTAACGTGTTTGACGAAATGTCTATGAGAATGCATACTGCCGGTGAAAGTTATAAATCAATGTAAAATTGATTAATATTGGTAATTTCATAGATTTTGTGATCATCTCGGATCCAGGATATTACAATAGCAGTCTTGGACGTGCTCACGATAGCCTTAGACAAGATTAGTAGGTCACAACAGTTCAACAAAATGATGGCAGTAGTCCTATTAGCAATAATACTAGCCCTAACAGGTCTAAGACAAGCACCATCCCAACCTAGCAGTAGATCCTATCCATAGAATAAGAATAGCAACATTAAAAACCTTGAAGTTTTTTTCAAACAGATATGCAAAAAACCCTAGACCAGACATGGAACACAGAACTGAGACCAATTGTCCAAAAAATAAAAACCATAAAATAAAATGGTCAATGGTATTACAAAATCAAATCATAAAATTAATTTGATCGATTGTCCAAAAAATAAAAACCATAAAATAAAATGGTCAATGGTCTTACAAAATAAAACCATAAAATTAATTTGACAAATTGTCCAAAAAAAAAAAAAAACATAAGATAAAAGTCAACATACCAAAGGTACCCACCATAAGGACACTAGGACCAAGTAAAAGATAAATGACCATAATTCAACAAAATATGGTTACAATAAGAAGACAATGTAGCCCTCATACCCACAAGACCAAGGTGTGCCATAAAGGTGGAAAAAGAACCAATTTTTCCCAAATGACCAACAAGACCAAGGACTTAAAGTTTTATCTCTATCAAGGTACAGTTTTTCATATATTTTATCATCAATGTATAAGGGGAAGATCCAAGATGGATGATGTGATCCTATGGTCCTCAGTGATGCTCCTAAGGGTTAGGTGTTAGGGACATCATCAAGGGGTGCTTAGTCCCTTGAAAAATAACCTAGAAATAATCGACTAGGAGAGAGGACATCACACATCATCATCTTGTTCAACTTGATCTAGACTCACCTGGTTAATTGACCAGGGGTGCTCCTACAGGAACTGCTTGGTCCCAGACCAAGGATATGGAATATGCCTTGTCCCAGACCAAGAAGTCTCTGTCTCAACCTATAAAATCTGCTTGGACCTCCTATCCAAGAAACTATCTGATCCCATACCAGAATACCCTAGAGACATATAGGGGCCCTAAGCATGTGTTAGGGACTTTTCCATGGAATTAACCTACTTGGTCCCATACCAAGAACCCCAGGAGACTACTAGGGGGCCTAGGGTACCTTTTAGGGTCTTACTCTGCCCTAGTTAACTGACTAGGGTACCATCATCCTTGAGAGTGGGTCTCGCAGTTGCACTAACTTTAAAAAGTGGCAGGTCACATGATCATAGATATATATTGTGGGTACAAGATAATATCTGCAAGAACCCAGGAGACTACTGGGGTCCCTAGGGTACCTTTTAGGGTCTTACACTACCCTAGTTAACTGACTAGGGTACCATCCCCCCTGAGAATGGGTCCCATAGTTGAACTAACTTTAAGAAGTGGTAGGTCACATGATCATAGTTATATATTGTGGGTACAAGATAACATTTGCAATTCCATACCCCAATTCTTTGCAATAATATGATAATGAAGTTTCTTAATTTTAATGTTTTTCTAACCACAAGCAGTGTATAAAGGGTAGTTTTACTTGGAGCTCCAATTCCCCTTGATACTGAAAAATGGAAAACTACTCACAAGGTCTCTCTCTCTCTCTCTCTCTCTCTCTCTCTCTCTCTCTCTCATACACACACACACACACACAGAAGCTTCCTCATATTTCCTTGTTTGGGTTTGTTGTCTAGGAGGCATTGGGGCATAAATGATGAATGTGCCACATTAAATGAACTAACACCATTCACATGATATATACATGCTTGTATAAATATTAAGAATATTTTTTTTCTCAAAATAGATTACTCTTGACAACCACATAATTTTAAAACTCATGGATGCAATAGAAGTGTCATATTTTGAATGGGTAATAAAGTTGGACCTCTTTGACCTTAAAAGACTACAAATTTCTACCCCTAGAACTCAACAATATCCTAAAGAGCACGAGTAGGATGGAGATTGAAAGTGACTAGGAATTGAAATCTAGCAAGAGTTGATAAATATTAGGATTTCATGATTGCCCACTGTCTTTAATTGTTTCTACAATATGATTTACTTTGAGTCCATCTCAAGCCTATGATTTATTCTCTTGTATTTCCACTCAAAATGAAAAAGTGTAAGAATAATAAGCCTAGAAAAGGTTTCAAGGAAATTACAAAACGAAAGTCTAAGTACTACAAAACATACTCGCCTACCTATGACAATGGTGCAACATCGAGTTGAACAGCTACCCTGCTTCTCTTTGTTGAATCTCTAAATTAGTATGATAAATATGTAAAAGTCATAGTTCATAATGCTGAAGCTCCAGGTTATTGATTAGGAACATAATCATTTTTTTAATCTCAAGACACTGGATCCATATTAAACTTCCAAAAGCAGTATCTTGCTTCATTGGGAAGTGAAGGAATGGAATAAATAATTTTCGATTCTCTCCTAGAAGACATTCCTTTTGAAGATGCCCTGATGGAAGGCCCAGTTAAAGAGAGTTGGTTTCAAAATCTGGGTCAATTTTGTCTCAAGCTATAAACATTGGCTCGATTAAAGATACAATCATCTATTTTGGGGACAGTATGTGTGCTACAATATTGTTGTGTTGTCTAAGGCAAATGGTGAAAAAACTTATGGGGAACCAGAGAAACCATGTAATAACGGGTGTACTCCATAATGTGGACCGTCATTTTTTTCATAGGAAAAAACTAAACCAGAGAAACCTTGTATTTAAAGTTTATTAAAAAGAATGGAATTTACTAACATGTGAATGGGATTTCAAGTGCAAATTCAACTCCAATGCTCCAGAATTCTATGCATGCCTCTTCAAATCCTCCAGGTTTGCTCCAATGCACTTCTATCCATGGCAGCAATTGAAAATATATAGCCAATTTTTCAAACCCTTCAACCGGTGTCTCAATATCAATCTAGATGGCCTAATAGATGCCCAAAGATGCCTCTCAGACCTCATTCATCCTCTCATAATCAACCAACCACTTGTTCCTACCAAAGGAGGGAAATATTTGGGACCAAATATCGATTTGGAGGGGTGCTTGAACTAGTACAGGGTTGCAAAATATGCCCATCATTAATCATTGGCACTACCTAGCTAGTTCAGGGTATGTAAGGTCCATTGTTATTAATCACTTTCCCATTTGGAGGTCAAAGAATTAATCAGCATGGTTAGTCCATAATGTCATAATGTAGGAGTATTTAGGTTTGGCTGGTTTGATATTGTCCATGGAGCTAGGTACAATATTATGTTTAGATGTATAATATAGTTTTATTACAATATTGTATAGTTTGTTACAATATATTGTTATTATTATTATATTGGTATAATATTGTTTTGTATTAAATGTGTATATATATATATATATGTTATAGAAAAAATGTTTTGTATTAATTTATTTTGTATGTAATATTTATAGGTTTTTAATATAAAAAATTTATATGGTAAACTAATTTATATATTAACTTTAATGAGTTTATATATTTATATTATTTTAATAAACAATATATAGGTGGGTACAAAATGTCTATGGAGTCGATGGTCAACATGTTTTTTTAATCCACAAATGTCTTGTAGGTTATATTAATGCTAGGATTGAGTTCATTATGTGAAGTGAGTCCATTTTGAGTGCATAATATGATGATGAAAATGTTTATCACTCCCATATTATATGAGTTGATCTTCTAAGGTCTAGATAATATTTTTTTTCTATAATGACTGTTGGTCCAAATAGCAAAATACCCTTTAACTGATGTGGATTCCACCGATTTAATTAGCCAAGGTACCAAGATTGTGTCCAAATTAGCCTATAAAAACTATAATTATATGTCAAGGTCACGCAAATTAGCCTTATAATTAACATTATATGCCAAGGTTTAGTGAGTTTTTTTATATGCCAAGGTCATGTCCAAATTAACATATAGTTGGGTTGCATTAATTCAGTTTTGTTAATATAGGGACGTGTAAATATATATTATATATATGTTAGAATTTAGTAAAATGTAAAAATTCTTTGTAAATTTGTAATTTTTTTCATTGCCGGAGTGACAACTAAAAATGACCAAATAAATAACCAAATGTTATGTGGTCATTTTTAGTCTAGATATCCCGTGACCAAATTTGGTCATTTTAAGTTGGTTTTTATCTCGTGACCAAAAGTGGTCATTTGTCTTGGTCTTTTTTAGTCAGCTCACTTAAATTTATCAATTTTGGTCATTTATCCCTTGAAAAAAACTGTGGTGACCAAAAATTGTGGTCTCTTGGTCACTAATCTTTCATTTTCCACTAGTGAATATTTAGGAACTAATTCCTTGTCTGCACGGTCCATTGTACCGACTTCAGGTAGCCTTACACAGTATAGGTCCATGTATGCATGGTAGGGATTGAAATCATAAGTGTTGCATGAAAGGGTAGGGTCTGATTTCATAAAACCAATGTCTGGATTGTATAGTGTACGTATTTCATAAAAGTGTGGTTGCCAAGCATAAGATCCAATGCATGCAATATAAATATCAAAATCATTCAGCATTGTTCAAAATTTTAGAGTTGAAATAGATGTAGACCCTACAGTGGTTCATGGATAGATTTGGAGGCGTTGGTTCATAATATTTCATCATAGATTTGTATTGTAACATTGTATCATAAGATTGCATCATAGAGCTACGTCATAAAATAACATAAGATGTTTTACAGATCGGTAAGGAAGAAGAGTTGTTGGGCTATAATATTATATAGTAAGGTTTTATATATAATATTTTATGGATCTCAAAAGGAAATAAATTGCTGACATATAATGTTTTATATATAATAAAGATGTTTTAAGTGTATTAAAGAGGTTATATATAATGTTGTGTATATATATATATCTAATATCTAATAGATATCAAAGGAAAATAAAGATGTTCAGACATAATACTTATATATAATGTTTTATATATATATCAAAAGAAAATAAAGATGCTGATATATATAATGTTTTGATATATAATATTTTATATAAAATCTCTTTAGATTTGAATAGCTTAGAAATACTCTTGGTGAGAGAGTTTATGAGAAGAACGGAAATAAAGTATGGCGATATTGGTGTCGTGGATTGTAACGCTTTTGTAATAAATATTAAATGATGTGACAATTTTTGTGGACATAACCCATTGATTGGGAAAACCACATAGATTGGTCTCGATCGTTTTTGCACTTGATGTATTTGATTATGTGTGTTGTGGTTGTGTTCTATCTTTTGTGATCTGGATCTTGTTTACTCCCATTGTATGTGATCTTTATGTAATTATCTTATGTACCTTGCTGTATTTAACTGATGATCAGATGATAAGGATGTTGTAAATTGCCGAATGTTCCATATGAAGGTTTCAAATTCAAAAGAAGATTTGGTTATTTAATGTTATAACATGTTATATAGTCGAATGTGGCACAAAGGCTAGAGCCGTTGATTAAGGTATCCACCTAATGTGTTAACTATTAAAATATGAATCTTAGGAAGGATTCAAATACAATGGATTATGTTTATTTCAGAGATTACAAGTTTCATATGGATGACTAAGACCTTCTGGTAAAGCTATGTATAGTGTGGGTAGTTTATCTCTCAAGAGTCTTAAGGGTATTTGTATCGAAGGTATAAGTGGCCATCAAGAGGAAAATTTGTATTTTCTATTATTGTACTAACTTGGGGATGTTACATATAAGTAGTTTTGAACATGAAATTTTTATTTTACCGACTTGGGGTATGTTACACTCTGCCTCTATGTTGATTGTATTTTAAATTAAACTATATGTTATTATTTTTTTAAAGTTATAATTGGAATATTTAATACATTGTTTAGCAGCCATGATGTGCTCTTGGACCTACACCGATTCTCTGTCATGATAAATATTGTAATGGAAGGCATATCACATAGATTTGGATTGATTTTATAATGTTTATTTACTGTTAGTAGTTTGTAATAAAGGATCCTCGATCTGATAATTTTTAGATTAAAATCATTCAAGGGATTCGATCCCGTGACTTGCATGTGATTTGGTGTATTTTACCAGCGTAGATCCAAATCCTAGGCTCTATTAAGCGCCGAGATGGATCAAATCTCTCAAGGTGCAAACCTCTTCTTAGATATCCATTGATTTGATTCAAACCAAAAGACAAATCTTTTTATTTAAGGTCCACATATAATATTTTTATTATTATAATTTAATATTATTTATGGCTAACATATAATATTTTTTATTATTTTTTATTTTGTTAGGAACGAACATTACAACATTTCCCCACACATGGTTTTAAAACCATATGCAAGGCCCTCCTACAACCATGGGTTGTTTAGAAGGCCTTGCACATGGTCTTAAAACCATTTGCAAGGTCCTCATAAACCATGTACAATAAAACCATGGGTTATTTAGGAAGCCTTGCACATGGCTTAATAAAAACCATGTGCAAGGCCCTCCTAAACCATGTACAAAAAAACCATGGGTTGTTTAGAAGGCCTTGCAAATGGTTTTAAAACCATGTGCAAGGCCAACATTTTTTTGCGGATAATTCTTGTTATTTATTATTATTTTGTTCGTTATGAACATTACAACATCTCCTCCATATTGTGTTTTTTTTCTCACCGGCATATTTTTTTTACGGATAGTTAAATTTTTACTTTTTTATTGTTTTGTTGCGCCGAGAGGTGCTCTACAGCCCAGTATGGGGGAGATCTTGTCACGTGATGTAACGTTACTAACATGTCGGCAAAAAATAATAGTGAAAGTGAATATTATGGGAGACATCTTGTAACGTGATGTAACGTTACTAAAGTATGTAACATGTTGGCCAAAAATAATTGTGATAGTGAATATTATGGAAGAGATTTTGTAACACAAAATAAAAAAGAATATCACTTTCGTAACTTTATTTTTATTAATAAAAAATAATTTTTCTAATAGGACAAAATAAATGTCGGCCACAAAAACAATCTAATATGGGGGAGATGTGGTAATCTTCCTACCTAACAAAACAATAAAAAAGAAAAAATTTAATTATCCGTAAAAAAAATATGTGGGTCAAAAAAACACAAAATTGAATTATCCGCAAAAAAATGTTGGCCTTGCACATGGTTTTAAAACCATGTGCAAGGCATTCTAAACAACCCATGGTTTTATTGTACATGGTTTAGGAGGCTTTGCACATGGTTTTTAAACCATGTGCAAGGCCTTTTAAACAACCCATGGTATTATTGTACATGGTTTAGGAGGGCCTTGCAAATGGTTTTAATACCATGTGCAAGGCCTCCTAAACAACCCATGATTGTAGGAGGGCCTTGCATACGGTTTTAAAACTATGTGTGGGGAAACGAATGATGCAATGTTTGTTCCTAACAAAATAAAAAATATTATATATCGGCCATAAATAATATTAAATATTAATAATAATAAAATTATATGTGGACCTTAAATAAAAAGATGTGTCTTTTGGTTTGAATCAAATCAATGGATACCTAAGAAAAGGTTAGAGATTTGATCCATCTCGGTGCTTGATAGAGCCCATGATTTGGATCTACGCTGGTTAGGTAGGAAAATTACAACATCTCCCCCATATTAGATTGTTTTTGTGGCTCACATTTATTTTGACATATAATTAGAAAATTATTTTTTTATTAATAAAAATAATGTTACGTAACGTTACAACGTTACGTAATGTTACAAGATCTCCCCCATACTAGGTTGTAGAGCGCCTCTCGGCGCAATAAGGAACGAACCTTTAGGTGTGCTATAGATTTTATTTTTATTATAACTAAGGATCTTCGATCCATTAACTTGTTTTCTCATTGATCTGCAGTAGCATAGGGTTAGTATATGTGTAAATGTTATTTACTTTGAAATAGGTTTCGATTGAAAATGGTTTGTTTGTAAACAAAGGATGTGATATCATGCTATCTTCATTCTATAATGATATAAGGGGAAAGATCCCGTAACTATTATAATTATTTTCTTAGTTTAATTAGAATTACAATGATAACATTGTTTATTCCTTTCAAGGAATTCTAGTCAATACTTAAAACCTTAACTTAGTCTCTTTATAATTTGTAATACTATTAAGAATAATCCTATCTATATTATACTAAACATTACAGATCTATATCATAATGGCATTACAATTAGATACCGTTCATTTGTATAAAGAAATTGGAGGAATGCTAAGCAAATGGATTTTATTTGCTTACCTAGAAAGGAAAAATAGATCTATACTTATAACAAAAAATGGAATTGATTTGTAATTCCAATCGCTAACATAAATTCAAAATGTAGATTAATATGATGTATAGGAAGGTGTTGCATCTAATAAATATATAGTCAATTATAGAAATTTATGTGCATATTAGAACTAAATAGATTTACCCCATTAGTGGAAGATACATGTATAACAACAATATATTACTCAAAAACAATTTATAGTTTAACAACTACAGATATAGGGAAATATATTGTTGTAACATTAAAATGTAAAGTAGAAACCTTGAACCTATGCTAGGAAAACAAAAGTGGACATGTTGTTCCTCCCAACCAACTCCAAGAGAAGCCAAGTTACTTGCTCTAGAACCTCTGAGCCTGTTCGCTGAACCACAAGAGAAAAATCTCGATTTATCATCTCTTGCATTTCACATATTTTTAATCCGTGTCCAATGCTAGCCTCCTGTTGCTTATGAGCATACTTATATATAGTATTTTTCCTAGGAATTGGTCATTTATGAGCCTCTCTTTAGCACTCAACTAGGAGCTCTGACGTGATTTTTGGGGATGATGGCTCCTGCATCCTCAGTTCTCAATCAGTTGTTTTTTTGTCACTTGTCTTTTTCCTCTTGTGGGTCAGCAAACACTCTTTAACAGCTATATCCACTCTTGTCCCCCTTCACCATATTTTTTTAAATAAAATTGTTTTTATTACAAAATGTTTTATTCTTGACTTTTCTCTCAAACATAATAAAATAATAAATAAAATATTTTCTAGCAAAATTAATAATAATTATTAATTCTAGGAGTGTTACAGAAAACTTGGAAAATATGAAAGAATAAAGCAAAGAGGTTGAGAAATTTAAAAAAAATCAAGTTGAAGGTAAAACAAATTAATCTATATAAAATTATTTAAAAGAATAAAAAGTTCCTTAAAGGTTATAAAATTCTTAACAACTTTATGGAAAGAGTTGAAAAGACCATCTATTCCACTAAAGGCCACTTCATAAATGAGGGAAGAATTCTTAATCTCTTAAAATACACATCACCGCAAGAAACAATCACTTAAAACTGGATAAGTTGTGCACCAACATTAATGCTTCCTCCATTATAACAATGTAAGAAAAAAAACATCATCCTAATCACAACATAACAAAAAACCAATTAAGATCTTAAAAAATTAGAAGCAAAACAAAATAAATTAAGAGGTGCTCAACCTTACTCGTACCTTTTTATTTTGTAAAGTAATTATATTATATATTTCTATTCCATTTTTATTCCATTTTATTACACAATTAAGTTATTTCATATTCTAGATGCTTATTTATTATTTAAAGTAATAATATGATATAATATTTGATATTTTAATATATGTTTTTAATAATAGATTATGATCTATTATAAATTTTATATTACTTTTGTGTATATATTTTTAATATATATATTTCAAAATATCTTTATTAATATTTTTTTTCAAATCTTTAATTTATCCAAATTATAATTTTTTTAAAATAAAAATTAACAATATTTTACAATTTATTATAATAAAATAAATAATTTCCATATTCTTATCCTTCTCCTTATGTGAAAAGATCCTCACGGGTCTTGTCACTGATCTCTCAATTATGTGGAAAAGTCTTACCGTCTTCTCAATGATATCTCAATTGGTCTTTTGTTCCACACACGACAAAATGTATTTATAATTCGGCTCTTTAATTGACTCCCACCCAAAACATAAAGAAAAAAAGTTGATTTGCAATTCAAGCAAACACTATCCCTTCGGCAACTTGAAACCTACATAAATCAATCAAACATCAATAGAAATTTCTAGTTATTATTTTCAATATCCAAGTAGGAAAATCAAGGCGCCAACTTTATAGCTCGACGTCGCCGAATTTGACAGATAAACTTTTAGATTGTAAATTTTTTAATTGCGATTTCAATATTTTTTTGGGATGGATTTGGAAATACAATACTATTTGAAGAGAATGATTTCTCTATAGACCAAATTTAAATCGAATTCCCTAAAAATATGAACATACTAAAAAGCAATCTGAAACCATTTCTCCCATAGTGCTGAATTTTGCCTAGAAGAATAGAGAAGGATAATTGGATTGATATGACCCGTAACGATGCTTGTGGCAGAGATAGATCTACGTTGGAGCACATGAATCGGACTCTCAAGTCTACGTTGGAGCACATGAATCGAAATATAACAACCTGCAGAAGCATATAATGTCTTTGGTTGAACAGCAAAAGGACGTCGATGGAAGACATGTATGATATACTGTTTTTGGATAATTAGGGTTCATGGGTTCACTTCACTTTTATATAATTAGGCTTCATGGGTTTTAAAAATTTCTTATCATTGTTTTCCTTTTGATTTTGTAGATACTCAATCCAGATCATCGAGGAAATGATGTATTTTATGCAAGGTATTCCAGCAGTGAAGTTGACCCCCAATATGATCATGAACGAGGATGCGAAAGGGAGAAGAAGAATGCCAAATTTATGTATGATCAGGGTTTATATGTCAGAAGAGGCGGCTGCGGCAATTAACTTGAGTTACCCCGCAGCATAACCTTATGTTTTCTCCTTTTTACTTTTTCAAAACTTGCAATTTGATTTTCTTGCGGCTGAATTCACTGTGCGAAGAAATTACTGCTTAAGAGTTACTGTGATGAAGTAACTGCCCGAACTTTTCACCTCGACACATTTTAACTTAGGCTTCGTTTGTATTTGACTGCGATATGAATTGGTTGTGAACAACTCATATGCGAACAAATTTATTTTTCAGTGCGATAACCTAGGATTAGCTACGACACAACTATATTGCGAATCACTCACAATATCATATAAGAAAATAATGATCAAGATTTGTGTCTGCACGAAACTAGGAACTTTCAAAGAGTGAAATAATTATGGATTCTGTGTCTTTCACTCATAGTAATGTAAACAAAATTTACTCACGTAAACATGGAAAACATTTACTCAAGTAAACATGGAGAAGATGTGCGGCTAAACAGAAAATTCATTCAAACATAAACTTAGGGATTTATATTTCATATGACGGCATAACAAAACTTACAGGCTTAAATACAAACTCGGTAAATACACAAAAGCTTGAGCTTCAAACTCTTCAGTGAGCTTTCTGTCTTATTCTTCGCACTCCTCTTCTTTGTTCTTCTCTTCTCCACTCTGTGTTCTCTGTTCACTGTGTTCTACATTTTAATTTTACAAATTCATTCTTCATATAAAACATTTCTGCCGACTAATCGTCTTAGCATTAAAAGACTGCAATTACTTCTACCTAGAAACTTAGCTTCAACAACTAAATTCTATTGTCTTATATGCGAGAAATCTGAACTCTTGATCTTGTCAGACTCTGTGGCACTTTTTGACCTACTACAGACTCTGATAGAGTCGGCTGATTGGATAATGGATCAATGAGTAATTAATATTTCCAACACTCCCCCTTAATTATGAGAAGATCATAATTTAAAAAACAAAATATGACAAAATGTTTTCAAAGCATAAAACATGCTTTGTTCATGATAGAGTTCACTGTACAGAACTTGTCATTCCCAAATAACTTCAAAGATACTGAAATTTATCCCTTGCCAATGGTTTTGTAAAGATGTATGCAAGTTGATCTTTAGACCTGCAAAATTCTAAACAAATTTCTTTGTTATTCACCAGCTCTCTTATGAAATGATACCTTGTGTCAGTGTGTTTGGTTTTCTTGTGAAACACATGATTCTTTAATAAGGAAATGGCTGAATTGTTGTCACAGAAAATAGTTGTTGGTTCTTCCTGGTTCTATGATAGATCTTTTAACATTCTTCTCATCCAAACAGCTTAACATGCAGCACCTATGGCTGCCACATACTCTGCTTTTGCTGAAGATAGAGTCACTATGGGTCGTTTCTTCAAAACCCACACAACAACACCTGTACCAAAATAAAATGTGGACCTAGATGTGTTTTTCCTGTCCTCTTTGCTACCCCCATTGTCACTGTCAGTATATCTTATGAGTTTAAAATTTTCTGAAGTTGAATACATTATGCCAAGGTCTTTTGTACCACTTACATATCTCATAATTCTTTTACCTGCTTGCCAATGTGAGTCTTTTGGTGACTGCATGAATATTGAGATTAGACTTACTCCATACATGATGTCTGGTCTTGTCGATGTTAAATACATAAGGCTGCCAACAAGCCTTTTAAACAGCGTAGGATCTACAATTGATCCATCATCATCTTTGCTCAATTTTAAACATGTTATTACTGGTGTTGGGAGTTCCTTGCAATTTCACATATTGAATCTTTTTAAAACTGTATTTGCATACTTAGACTATGATATGAAAATACCATTTTCAGATTGTTGAACTTCAATGCCCAGAAAGAACTTCATGAGCCCCAAATTAATCATTTCAAATTCACTTTCCATGACTGTTCTAAATTCTTTTATGCCAAAATCACCAGTAAATATTAAATCATCCACATACAAGAAAACAATTAACATGTTACCTTGCTCATTCACTTTGGTGTACAGCGTTGACTCACTTTCACTTCTGTGAAATCCATTCTCAATGAGATAGGAATCAATGTGACTGTACCAAGCTCTTGGATCTTGCTTTAAACCATAGAGCGCTTTCTTTAGTTTGTACACTTTGTGTTCTTGTCCTGGAACTTTATATCCTTATGGTTGTTCCACATATACTTCTTCATCTAAATAACCATTCAGAAATGATGATGTAACATACATTTGATAAACAGACCATTTGCTTTGTGCGGAAATGGCCAAAACAGTTATGATTGTATCCATGCATGCAACTGGTGCAAATGCTTCATTGAAATCTATGTTGGGTTGCTATGTGAACCCTCTTACTACCATTCTTGCCATGTGCTTCTGCACATTCCCATCAGCATCTTCCTTGGTCTTATAAATCCATTTGACGCTGACTACACACTACAACAAAAACTTGTGATTAGCGTCTCTTTTAGCTTCCTTTTTAGCGTCCACGATCACTTTTAGTGTATTTTCCATCATATTTTGAACAAAGTGGACTCTTTTCCATGAGATGGCTCTTTTAATGGCATTTTTTGCGTCCCTTTTTAAACGTTGGCGCTATTTTGGACGCTAATTAGCATCCCAATTAGCATCCCAATTAGCCTCCTAATGAGAGTCCCAAATAGCGTCCCAATTAGCATCCCAATTAGCGTCCCTTTTTAAAATTTGGTGCTATTTTGGACGTTAATTAGTATCCCAATTAACGTCCCAATTAACATCCCAATTAGAATCCCAATTAGCATCTCAATTAGCATCCCAATTAGCGTCCCATTTTAAAAGTTGGCGCTATTTTGGATGCTAATTATCATCCCAATTAACATCCCAAATAGTGTCCCAATTATTGTCTCAATTAGCGTCCCAAATAGCATCCCAATTAGCATCCCAATTATCGTCCCTTTTTAAAAGTTGGCGTTATTTTGGACATTAATTAGCATCCCATTTAACGTCCCAATTAACATCACAATTATCATCCCAATTAGCATCCCAATTAGAATCCCAATTAATGTCCTAATTAGCATCCACAAAGGCATCCCATATAACGCCAAGAATAGCCTCCAAAAAAATGTCCTGAATAACATACACCATTTATCAATCCAGGGTTAGTGATAGGAATTGCATCATGAATTTCGGTAGGAAAAACATCCAACATAGTGCCAATTATATTAGATCCAGGAATTGCTCCTAGAAAACATCCAACATAGTGCCACGTATAGCACCTGGAATAATTCCAGAAATTTCGAAAGGAACTAGCTAGGAATTGCACTAGGTTTAGAGCTATGGATTGTGCTCGGGAAACATTTGACATAACGCCAAATATATCAATGTCAATGTCAATGATCATGATCCATGTGATAGTACTTTTGGATCTTGATTTATCATAGTGGCACCTAAATGATCGTAATCATGGAACTTTTGGATCATCATTAATCTTAATGAGGGGTAAATTACCTTAATGTCACCTAAATTGCTCTTATGGCATTTTAGTGTCCCCAACAACATTTCATATACCCTAATGGCATATGATTCTCCCTAACAACATGCCAATGATGCATTATGATAATTATGATGGAGCATATGGATATGATTTATTAAGTATAAGAGTATATCATCCATTCTTGTGAGGTAGTACGACTCCTTGCTCATTATTATCACAATTATATTGATGATGACTACGATGATGACAATGGTGTTTATTTTTTGTATGATGATGATGACAATGTGGATGTCAATGATGATGATGTACATGGTATCAATTTTGGATCCTAATTGTTTCTAATGGCACCTAAATGTTTGTAACGACATCTAAACAACCCTATTATCATCGTAATGACTGTAACAGCATATAAATGACCTTAACAATTAAATGACATGAATCCTAATGTCGATGAGTGATTAAGAACACTAATGGCATATCTGTGACCATAATGACAATGATGACGATGATTTCGTTGATGATTTACTTGATGTTGACGAAGATGATGATAATGAGAATGATGAACAAGATGATGTTGATCTACCATATGGAATTGATGATGATGATGAAAACATCAATGTCCATGATGATGATGCATGTCATAATACTTATGTATACCCACTACTACATATGGGTCCAAAGTCCCATGAAAATTTTCCATGAAACAGGTAAAATCATTCCTTTCATCGCTAAACAGTTTTAATTTGTTGAAAAAATTCAAAATTATCTCGATGTTCATCGATATTGTGACGAAATAGTCTGTTATGTCACTCTTGCGATGAAATCCCATATTGTCGAAAGGCAAACATCGCTATAGCGACGAAATTGTGTATTCTAAAAGTTTCCCTTCATTAGTAACTTTTATATCATCATAATTGAAAGTATTTTATTTATATTATATTGATGAAACAAGTATTTGTCTCTATTCATCGTCATATTTGCACTCTATGCTCACACCATCAATATGCACGTAATAGAATAAATAAGTATAACAAAAAATGTAGTATATTAGATAACAATTACATTCTAAATTTCTCTAAAAAATGTATGACATATCATACCATGTCTATCATGTTTACATCTATTACGACTAAGACTGCTATAATTTTATCCCCACTACATTCAATACAAGTAGCCCATATCTAGGTCTCTTTCTATTTTTGTTATAATCTTTAGAAATTATGTTAGGTTTTTAATTAAGCTTTTTCGCAACATAAAACACATTACAATAAGTAATAATTAGAATTATAAATGCAACTCTTTGTAAAATAAATACACATTTTTCAATACTTTATGAAATCTTAAAATATGTAATTACAACTCATAAATGTCTTGTCACCGGTATTGTCTTCATTAATTGGGATATGTTTCCTTTTCTTCTCTCATATTACTCTCTTTCCCTATGTGTAGTTTCATCATTTGAGAAATCTCCACTATAATATGTATAACCTATAGATATATTACAACAACATTCTACTAAGTTAAGTCCAAAAATTCGTGTAAATAAAATATATACATGACTTGACATGAACATTTTGAAAATATACATGCATAAAACCAACATAGGAAGAGACACAATGAATAACCTCTAAATTAAATATATATGCATAGGATAATGCTCCAACTCTCTAACATACTCACTAATATGTATAATATGTATTTTTTTATACATGGATTCCTAACTTGTATTATATAGGGGAATATTGTTTAACATTAACCTTTATTTCCACTAAAGCTACACTACAACATATCTCTATTCATAAATTTCATTTACTTTTAGTGAGTGTTTTAAATCCTAAGGGGTTTTTGAATATGCATTCAATTTATATAAAAGCATTGAAACAAACCAAATATCTCATATAATGATCATAGTCTTTGATATCATGGGTAAATATGGATTTGTTAGTTTTGAAATTCAACATATCTAAAGCATGGAAATGTGATTTTCCTTTACCTTCTCATAGTAAGGAGTATAGCCTCGAATATATTTCAGTATTTTAACCTTTAATTTTCAAAACGTTTTGAACTAGCTCTTTTCATGTCATATGGTGAGTTTGTTTAATTCAACATCTCTACCTAGAAACTATTTCCTATTGATATATGTAGTTGCAAAGAAATCCATGTAAGAGAAACAATGGATAAATTAGGGCTACAAGAAAATTGGATCCTATCATGTAAAGTTGGACCTAGGGGGTTTAGAAAAATAGATCACTATTGGGATGAACAATTTGCATAGTACATCCCTTTATCATCACATCACTTATATTTATATTCTACATCCCTTTGTCGATTCGTTTTAATCTCATTGAGGATAAAACTAAAGGGTGAAAAGGAATCAAGGAAATACTCATGCATGCATCTCTCTAAGGATTAGTTATAGTTTGTTTTTTCCACATATTCCTTAAGTGTATATAAAAGGTTCATGGTTATACCATCATTTAAAATTGTCAATGTTGATTTGAATGGTCATTAGGAATATTCATATAATGATAACACACAAACATTGTTGTGAATTGGAATAGGTTAACCTGCAGTGTACTTGTTACACGTATAGTATAGGTTAATAATGTCTCCTCATCTCATTGTCAACCTATGAATTGCGTCCCATTTTGATTCATTTTTTGCATCCATAGCCCTTTTAATGTAGTTTTCTTCATTTCCTTGGCTGAGCCAGCACAATTTCTTGGGTCGACGCAATTTCTAACTTTCACTTCACATGACCAACTCATTTAGTGTGCACAAGTGGAGTTCTTGGGTATTTTAATTGTTAATTTGAGCAAGCTACAAGTTAATATTTAGTAGCATGCCATATTGAGGAATCTAAGGTTTCTTGGAAATGGAAAATTGTTATCTACGGAAAACATGGTCTAACCATTCTATGTGCATCAGTGCTCTTAGCCTAATTCATGCCACGATCACACTTGTAGAGTGAAAAAAGAAAAGAAAAAGAATGTTGTTGGAACTAAGCAAAATAGAAGTAAGCTTAAGAACAACAACAAACTAAACTTTATGAGAAAGCACATCTATAAAAGCAAACAACTAAAAATAACATGAAGGAAAACACTATTTTATTAAATAAAAAATGACTACCCTATATCCTTCTTAAATGCATTATACACAACATCCACTACTACAATACAAGGTTATAGAGTCACATTTAGTAGTGTTGCAGTCTATTTTTTCGCAATAAATAAATAAATTTGTATGACACAAAGTGTGAAGCACATCGAGACATCTTATTTTGGGTTAGATTTGTGTCACTCATTTCTATGAAAACTTTTTGAAGTACCATTTAATTACAACATAGGGAAGTATTTGCGTCAATTTGTTGTATTAGTTTGATCTTCATTGCATCAATAATGTTTGGAAAACAACTTTTCAAAGTCATATTTGTGTCTTTTTTGTGTTACAAACACATTTTTTTCATTATTTTAGAGTTAGTATGCATTGTATTAGCATCACCATTAGTACCATTAGCATCATGTTGGAAATGTAGTTTAATTTATTATCATTGTATTAGCATCAAAGTACACAACTTTTGCATCATGTGTTACATCTTCCAAGTGGTAGATGATCATCATTTTTACATCATGTTTACATCATTTTTACTAAAAAAAAATCATTAGGAAAACCTATTTAAAATTGATTTGACTATAGTGGTAGATGATTCTCTAGTAGACATTATGGAATTTATGGGACTATAGGGAGAGAGAAAGAGAAATGGAAGAAGGGAGATGAGAGATAAGAGAAAGGGAAGATGGGAAGAGTAGGAGGGATATGGAGAGATGGAGATGAAGGAGAAGAGAGAGAGAATGAGAGGGAAAGAAAGAGATGAAGGATGAATAAAAAGACAACTGAAGGCCATGTCAGTGTCAATGGTGCCCCATCAGTGTAGGTACAATGTCAGTGGTGCCCCATTCTTCCATTACACTTTCCCCTAATGTCATTCACAATAAATATCCCGTTAATACCTTCACTAACTTTGATCTCATCTCCCATCAATTTTAGTGTTTGAAGAGTCCTTGTTTGAAGATGCCCCGACCCCGGTTATGCTAGCATTGCTAACTTGCTTGGTATGTAGGATTTCTTTTGTTTATGTTTTATTAGTTGTGTATTAGTTTTTCTTAGGTGCCCAATCCCCATCATTCTTACATCTCTCAAGTTTGGATTGTTTCCTCTCTTCGGTTTGAATTAAGTTTTTGGTTGGTTATATATATATATATATATATATATATATATATATGGTTGTAGGTTTATTATTGCCTCGTTTTGCTTAGTGGCTTCATTTTGTACATAGTTAATAGTAAGTAATTCTCTCATGGTTCTAGTTTTTCTTTAAGACTATATCTAGCTACGACATGCACTGTGCATACTAACATGTAGATGCCCCAATATCGTTATCACCTAGTCTAAGTAGTTTTTTTCTATATAATGAAGTGTACTCCAAATCCAAAAAATACAACAAAATAATTGTTATGTTACTTGACTAAAAAATTAATAATACATATATGACAAATTAACGTTTCAAAAAAAGTTTTATTGAAAATATATGAGAGATGCTCAATTATTTAGAATTATAAAAATTTAGAAAAAAAATTTTGTTTTTTGTATTCTTTTTGGTGAAAGGGTTTAGTTACTTTATAATTCTTCCACTTCTTCCATTTGAAGTGCAATTATTTATATTTCACTTCATCTTTGAAGGGTTCTTGGAATAAATGCCCTTCCAATTGAAATTAAAACCCACCCTTCAAATTTGATCACTAGAGCTTTTGATCTGTTGTCATTGAAGAGTTTTGTGGAACACTTCATCCATGGTGAAAGGCAAGGCCACAGCCATGACCTTTGTAAACACCAAAATTAATAGCACCGGGATCAACAATGACATTAAGGGATCGAGAGAGCATTTTATCCTAGTCTTTGTCTATGCGACACGGATCGGCTCAGGGAACAGCCTTGCTAAAATTAGGTTCCAATTTGCGGTAGATCTATCCATGTACCTTAAGGTATGTCTCAGCTGCAAACCAATTTAGGGGAAAACATTAAACTCTGATAATTTCATGTGAATATTTTCAATTTCCAGGTGGCATAGAGATTTTTTCCTTCGTATTTCTTTTAGCATGTTTGTATCTCTCTGGACTTGGCTGGTGAGATTCGTCGATGGATGTCAACATTAGGAGATTGTTGTTTTTGTTCCAGGTCATAGTTTTCATGGGTTTGGGCATGTTCATAAATTTTTTAGATGCAGATTCTTTGAAAATAAATTGCACCCTCAATAGCTCCATGGTATGGTTTTGCACCCTTAATAGCTCCGAGGGGTGATCAGTGTATTGGATGGTTTCTCTTTCATGGTGACCAATTTTGATATGATTGAAGGGGTTAAGGTTTATTGGTGGGGGATCAGATTTCGGTCATGTCCTCCTGGAAGTTGTGAATGAATATTCTGGTTATGAAGGTTTTTCTCCGATCCCGGCCCCTGCTCCTGCTAAATTAAGACCAAATGGATCTGCATATTCAGGTGGAAGGGTTAAAAGGGGTGCTAAACAACTGGTGATGTTCGACAACTGTATAGAAATTGCACCCAATTTTCGTTTGTGATGGTCTTTAAATAGAAACAGAGATGCAATTCATATTGGACTTGAAGCAGCTATAACTGAATGCCATTACATGGCATTTGGATGGGCACATCCAGGGTCATCGGGTAACTTCTATTGTCGAGCTGATGTCATAGTGGTTGGATTTACTGACCAAGGCGACCCCTTTGCAGATGATTACTATATTACAAAGTATACTTAATGTGTGTTGGACAAAGATGGACCTCTGTCGGGAGTCTTTCCATATTTTATTTATGCCGATCATGATGGAAATGTTGATGTTAATAACACAAAACTTGTTTATAGTTAAAGAAAAGATGGCTTGTCTCTTGTTTGTTACCAGAGGCCTCTTGAAATCCCGGATACAAAATTTGATGTCTCACTGAATGCCACTGATAATATGACCATGATTTGGGCTCTAGGTTTGATGAGGCTACCGGATAGTCTTCGACCTTTATACCTGCCTCAGTCTCATGAGCGTAGACAAATGTTTGGGACCTTTAGAGGTAGAAAACAAAGAGGATGACCATCCTTTAATTGTTGCATATGGGAAATCCCCTCTCGTTGTTGGAGCAGAAAATGCAGTGCATTATCCTAACCCACCAAACCCATAGAAGGTTTTGTATATAAGCAGGAAGGAGGATCCTGTTTTAAGAGTTGAAAGGGGTGTACCAGTTACATTCTCAATATAGGTCGGGCAAGATGTTGCATTTTGTATTACTTTCGATGCTATTGGTGGGACTGCATCCAGAAATGAAACACAAATTATCTATGTGGGTGGAGAAGATGCCCATGGGGTGCCTGCAAATCCTTTGAAGCTAACGTGGAAAGTAGATCGGAACACACCTGATCAATTCATCTATGAGTCATATTTTGAAAAGAAGATGGGTTGGAAGGTGCAAGAAGTTAATAGTAGGCTGTCTGATATGTACAATAAAAGGTTTTTTTCTAGATGATCAACAAGTAACATTGTTTTGGACTTTATCAAAAACTTCAATATCTTTTGCTGTCCGGGGAGAGCATAAAAGTGGCTACATAGCAATTGGTTTAGGTGCAGGGATGGTGAATAGCTTTGCTTATGTGGGGTGGGTTGATGGCATTCGAAATGGGAGTGTGAGCTCATACTGGATTGATGGGTTGGATTCTTTAAGTGTGCATCCTACAAGAGAAAACTGTCAGATGTAAGATGCAAATATGAGAATGAAATTATTACATTTGAATTCATTTGCCCTTTGGATGCATGATGCATTAGAAGAGTAGAATGCAAGAATATTATAGATCCATATTTACCATTGAAAATTGTTTGGGCTACTGGTGCCCTTTGGTCTGAAGAATGCTTGAGTGACAGAAATATGCATTCTCAGACAAGCAGTCGGGCAATGTTAGTGCATTTGATGAGAGGTGCAGCTGAGGCTGACCAAACACTTTGCCTTGTTTTAACGGTTCATGGATTTATGATGTTCCTGGTATGGGGAATTCTGCTCCCCGGAGGAGTATTGGCAGCAAGATATTTGAAACACCTAAAAGGAGATGGTTGGTTTCAGATCCATGTAAATTTGCAATATTCTGGTATAGTTGTGATGCTACTTGGATTTCTTTTTGTTGTAGCTGAACTCAAAGGATTTCACATAGAATATCTGCATGTGAAGTTTGGTGTGGCAACTATTTTTTTTGTATGCTGGAAGCCAGTCAATGCTTACTTGCACCCCAAGAAAGTTGTTGCAGGGGAGCAATCTTCCTCAAAAATAATTTTGTGGGAGTACCTGCATGTAGCTACTGGAAGAAGTGCACTTGTGATTGGGATTATAGCTCCTATAAGTGGAATGAGACAACTTTGAGATAGATATGGTGGTGAGAATGTGAGAGGGATTAACTGGGCTCTAAGTCTATGGTTTATATTTGGTGTTGTAGCTATGGGTTACTTGGAGTACCGAGAGTCTAAAAGAGGAAAGAAAGTCAAAATTCCACCCAAAAGCGACTAGGTTATGGGAAACCATGAAGATGATGACTCTATAGATCTCTTGCATCTAAGTGTACCACCTGGTGAGCAAGGCCTTCACTGATCTGAAGGAATGGAAGTTCCATTACAACCCCTGTACTAGTTTTGAAGTTAGTGGTGCTACAATCCTTTGTACAGGTAGTTAGTTGTGCTCGTATTGTTTGGCCCTTGGAGAGTTTGACATAGCTTTCATTCTTATGGCATGCCATTAACTGTTTCATCGAGGGGTCATATAGATTTATTTTAAGCATTTAATTCATGGTGAAATATCTTATCAGTCGCTAAGAAATGGCATGCAAGCATATCAGGTATGGCTTGAGTCCTTTATATATTTGAGATATAAATATTTGACAAGCAATGAGGCATTTTTGATGTTGAAGAGAAACACCATAACATTTATGATGACCAGTGCAAAGCAATGATTGAAATAATGTACCGGTATATAGTCCAAAAAATTGGGGAAATTTTCTAATTGAAGAAAATTTTGACTATTCCCCATGGCTATCAAAATATCAAACTAACAGGTAATCCCCATGGCTATGAAATATCAAACTAACAGGTAAAATATCTTCAAGCTTCATTTTTACTCAGCCTTTTCAAATGAAGGGGCCTTAGGCCATTAGTTTTATATTCTCATGCGTGTACATGATCATATATACTATTTTTTGGTGGCTTATCTGATAAGCCATTTGTTTTCAATGTGTGCACATACAAATCTATGGTATTGTTTCTTACTATCCATCTTTTAAAGTATCCAATCCTTGCCAATTTGGTAAAGCATAATTGTAATTTGTTTTTGGGTTGCCCCCATTTGGGTCATATCACATAGAGTCTCTTAGGGTTGGAAACGATAACTAGAGATTCATACTTCTTC
Organism: Pseudotsuga menziesii; assembly: GCA_001517045.1. Taxonomy (NCBI): domain Eukaryota; kingdom Viridiplantae; phylum Streptophyta; class Pinopsida; order Pinales; family Pinaceae; genus Pseudotsuga; species Pseudotsuga menziesii. Next base: position 178,565 of record LPNX010153385.1, on the reverse strand, counting down.
AATAATCAAATCAGTGAGGGCTTAAACCTTTTCTTGAACACCCTTGAGGAGATGTCCTTCTTCAAAGAGACTCTAAGAAGCTCACATCCAAGACCTCAGATTGGACGTTACATGAGTGAGTGACAATGTAGCTCTATGAGATCCCAAAATCAAAGACAAATTCTATATATTGAAAGCACTTGTCCCATACACTTTGTCAAGTAGAAAATAATTGATTCATAGTTTCTTCCCCCACTTTGGCCTTGAGTGGTAGGAGCGGTGGGGCTCTTTGTGTGGAAATGCACCCCAATATCTTACCCAGGATTATGAAGCAGGGACACCTCTGTGTTTTTATTCTTTGGAGGACCTTATCCCACATTGTATTGTCAGCATTATAGTAATTGATGACTTAGAGGATTCCCTCCATTCTTTTTAGGCCTTCTTAGTCCCTAACTCCAATACTTATTGACACTCTCTATTGGATGATGTTCTCTCTTTTGTACTTGCTTCCTTTCATCTTATATCCTTTTGTCTTTACTTAATGTAGGTAGCTTACATCTAGGAGTTGCAATCACACTCCCACTTCCTAATAAATTGGGTGTATTCTTTTTAGTCCCATTGACCCTACTTTTGTGGTCATTCGTTGGACATTAATAAAAATTTCTTAGTGAATATTATAGGGATGTTGCATGCTTTTCAATTTCCTTTCCAGTGTGCTTCATTGTTCCATCCTACATTGATTAAAGCTAACAAGAAATAATGATTTGTAAATTGTAAGTACAACTTCTTTACATGTTTGCAATATATAAATAGGTTCAACATATTGGCCAAAGTTTTTTTGATTTTTCCAGTCAATACCATAGAAACTTATGTATGCCTTTCCTTTCTACATGTCATTCCTTGCATTTTGATTCAATGTCTCTCATTATATAATGTCTTGTTGCATGTTATTCAATTGTGTTTCCAATGCATTTCATTTTGTGCCTCCTTGGCTCTATATGTAAGCTAGCCTTAAGATCATGGAAATTTGTGTATATAGGTTTACTACTCTTGTCCCATTTCACTTTAGGTGTGCAAAGCATTGACAGAAGTTGTAATTGAGGGCGAGCAATATCCACCCTGTGGTAGAGTGTTAAATGTAGCATGGGGTGGTGTGTATGCAGTTGGATCTGAATTTTTTTATATTCAACTGTGTACAAACAACCCCACAAAACATTTAATCCTGCGCAGCAGGGTGGATAGTGGTCTCTGTAATTGAGATACATCAATGGCCTTGCAACGATTGTTAGGAGCACTTTCTTGTCCTATATAGGGAGTTGAACTATTTGCTCTCAACTATCCTTAATCAAAATGTTACAATGCTAAATTAAATAGAGCAAGCAAGGTAGAAGAATCTATCCTAGAATTAGCGATTTGAAGCCTTGTTACAAAACTTAGCCAGGTATCCAAGTACTCCCATGGAAAATTTGGTTCAGCACAGAAAACAAACCAAACCGGTCAAATTTGACTCGGAAGCACCCATGGGTATTTTTTGAGTTTTTCTTAGGGTCAGCAAGATTGACTGATGAAAGAATTCAAAATTCTCAACATCCCACTGAGACCATTTTTTTCTGCTAGACCTTTCCAAGTTTGTTACACTTTTATATCAAAATTTATTGCCTAGCTATTACTTGTCTTTTCATGGGATGCATATAATTTAGGGAAACTACTCTCACGCTGGCATACCGTCTTTTAGAATAATGAACAATGACTACTTTTGGATTACAGGGATGTACAAGAAAGTAGCATCCTTTTGGATGACAAATTTGAAGTACAGCTCGGAAGCCTGAGTGAAGTCTGTCCACAAGAAGGAGAATCTCACCAAAGTCTGATAGATCAGCTACTCCGGACATCACAGTAAGTGTTTTCTGTCAGTCTGTGCAACAATTATTTTTGGAAGTTTTTAGCCTTCATAAATGACCCTATATGTTGATATATATGTATCATCTATTGTCAATATTTTTGGCCTTGAAATTCTTCATGGGTTTGAGTCTGGGCTTGACTGTACTCACCTTAACTGTAGATTAGAACTTCTTAGGTGTGACACTATAGGCACTCTGTAATGCTATTGTCGAAGGTTCTACTTCCTAGTTTCATATCTCATTGACCTATTTTGGTCATTCGTGGACTTTAATTTCATTTCATTACTCATGTTTGGTTATTTCAAGTAGTTTTGAGTGATAGCTTATCTGTATGATGCAGTCCACTACTATACTATTAATAACTTCCATATCTCTATATAAAGTGCTTAAGATGTTATTTTCGAATACTTGACGTGGTTATGAAGCCAATATGCCTGGACACATTCTTTGATTCCTATTATGCCTTTTTTCCCCTCTTCTGAAGTCTATTTTTTTCCCTCTTTTGAAGAGAATGGGATACCAAAGCCAAATTTTACAATCGGTTCTTGCCCTAATTTTGGATCTCAACAAAAACAATTTAATATCTTGTTTGAAAGATTTTATTATATAATGTGTATGTTGTTTCTTTTCATGGATAAATGTCAAGATAAATTTACTGTAGCTTATTTTCAGTACTCTCATTAAGGTTTTCTTTTCCCCTCTATTTTGACAGAAAAATCAAGCAAAGTAATTCATAGTATTTAACCTGAAATGGTATAATTTTCTATCTTTTATGAGGAAATAATTTCCAATACTTTACTATCAAATTATTTTAGTGCACTTCCTATGAATAGCAAATAATATTATGGATTAAATTGACACATATTAAATATGAAGAAAAAAAATTCTATTTGAAGAATCCCAAACTTTAATCGGGTAAACTTTAGTTATAGCAGAACAATAAAAAGTGGTTCATTCCTATATTTATGAAAATGTTATCTTTTAAAGGAAGGGGGTGACTGTCATGATCAACTCAAGAGTTGGGAGATATAGTGCTGATTTCTAATTCATTGAATGTTCTTTTACAGACAAGATCTCCTAGTAAAGTGTCCATGATGTTCTCTGGAACTCAAGACAAATGGGCTACCTTTGGAAAAACAACATACCCTCCTGAGAAGGTAAGACTTTGAATTAGTAGTTCGGTTTGCACTTTTCTTGTATATTTGTTTGTAATGTACCTTATTTAGAGCATAAAATTTCTTTCAACACAAGGCAAATATAAGTAAAAAAATCTTTCTTACTCTTTGGTTTCCAATGCCTTAATATATCTATATGGATATAGAGGACTGTTTCATGTTATTTGTTTATTTGTACACTGGTAAAATAAATTGATAAGAAAACATATTTATAAGATAAGTGGTCTAGAAAAATCTAGTAGTTTTAATTGGAATGAGATGGCACTCATACAAGTAGGGGTTTCCCTCTATTTATGGACACGTAGTAGGATTTCACCATTTGTTTGATCTTAAAGGAAGTGATTTTGAGTAATCCCTCACATGTTGTTATTGGGACCAAACACATTGTACACTAGTCAGTTGGGACCTCCTGAGCCATGGGAGAATGTGGGCAACTAAGATGTGGAGAGTTGTATCTAAACCCTAAACGTTACAAACTCAAAATAGCAAATCATTTAAAATTTGAGATGTTTCTTAAATCCAAACTTTTGTTTTCTAAAGATACTTGTATTTCATTGGATTTTGATTTCAATACAAGGTTGAGAGATAATATTTTGATCTTATTTATCTTCAATATAATAATCCAAACTCAAGGGTTATTTCATATTTGTATTTTCAAGAATTACAGTAAATTCAAAGAAATTATGTTGATGATTGTTTACCCACTGCCAAGTCATTGTGGAAAGTTTATCCTACCACAATTATTGTTTTAAGTAGAGTGAGCCAGGGCAAGCAATATCCACCCTGTGGTGGAGTGTTAAATGAAACATGGGGTGGTGTGTATGTAGTTGGATCTGGTTTTTTTTATATCCAACTATGTACACGCAACCCCACACAGCATTTAATCCTGTGCAGTAGGGTGGACAGTGCTATCCGTAATTGAGATACATCAATGGCATTGCAATGATTGTTAGGAGCACATCTTGTCCTATATAGGGAGTTGAACTATTTTCTCTCAACTGTCCTTGATCGAAATGTTACAATGCTAAATTAAATAGAGTAAGCAAGGTTGTAGAATCTATCCCATAATTAGCTATTTGAAGCCTTGTTACAAAACTTAGCTAGGTAGCCAAGTAGTCCCAAGGAAAATTTGGTTCAGCACAAAAAAAAAACCAAACCAGTCAAATTTGACTCACAAGTACCCATGGGTATTTTTTAAGGTTTTCTTGGGGTCAGCAAGATTGACCGATGAGCCCAATGAAGGATTCAGTGGGCCCCTTTATTATTTTAAGTAACCCAAACATGAAAGAATAATTTCCATTCTACTCAATAAAATTATTTGAGTTTTTCCAGAGTCTGAATTAATTTCAAACTCTTCTGCTTGGCTGAGTTTTTCACTAAACCGAGTTTTGAAAGATTGATTTTAAGACACTTTTAAATCTATTCATTCTCTATTTGGTATTTGTTTCATATTGTTTTTTTTAATATGGTTTCTTTCAAAACAAGGTCATATTCCAAATTGCGATTGTTACCGATGACAAGACTTCTGTACTGTTTAAATTTTGACGGGTTTTTCTTTGTACTGTACCGATGACAAGACTTATGTATTGTTATTGTTACCAATTTGGTTTCTATGATGTTCAAGGTCAAAGTCAAACTCCAAATCACCTGTATACCACATATATTTTAGTAATTAAAGGATGTCTTGAAAATATGTTATTATGTCTCTACTTTTGCATGTAATTAGCTTGTAGTGAAGCTTATTATAAGTTATAACCAATAGCCATGCATTTCTTTTGAAGTAGGAGGATTTTGAATTTCAGTTATTGTGTAACTAATTCCAATTATTTTTATAAAATTTAGATTTAATCATCCCATTATCGCGAGACATATATATTAGTGAATTTTGAATTATTTCATTGGTTGTAATGGTTGAAAGAAATTTGAATCAATTGAATGGAATTCTTAACATCCCACTGAGACCAATTTTTTCTACTGGACCTTTCCAAGTTTGTTACGCTTTTAGATCATAATTTATTGTCTAGTTATTACTTGTCTTTTCATGGGATGCATATACTTTAGAGGAACTACTCTCGCGCTGGCATACTGTCTTTTAGAATACTGAACAGTGACTACTTTTGGATTACAAGGATGTTCAAGAAAGTAGCATCCTTTTGGATGAAAAATTTGAAGCACGGTTTGGAAGCCTAAGTGAATTCTGTCTACAAGAAGGTGAAGCTCACCAAAGTGTTATAGCTCGGCTACTCCGGATATAACGATAAGTTTTTTTTGTCAGTCTGTGCAACAATTATTTTTTTAAGTTTTAGCCTTCATAAATGACCCTACATGTTGATATATATGTATCATCTATTGTCAATATTTTTGGCCTTGAAATTCTTCATGGTTTTGAGTTTGGGCTTGAATGTACTCGCCTTAATTGTATATTAGGAATTCTTAGGTGTGACACTATAGGCTCTCCTTAATGTTATTTTCAAAGGTTCTACTTCCTAGTTTCATGTCTCATTGACCTATTTTGTTCATTCGTGGACTTTAATTTCATTTCATTTCTCATGTTTGGTTATTTCAATTAGTTTTGAATGATAGCTTCTCTGTATGATGCAATCCACTACTATACTATTAATAACTTCCATATCTCTATATAAAGTGTTTATGATGCTATTTTCAAATACTTGACGCAGTTATGAAGCCAATATTCCTGACCACATTCTCTCATTCATATTATGTCTTTTCCCCCTCCTCTGAAGTGTGTTTTTTCCCTCTTTTGAAGAGAATGGGATACCAAAGTTAAATTTGACAATTGGTTCTTGCCCTAATTTTGGATCTCAGCGAAAACAATTTAATATCTCGTCTGAATGATTTCATTATATAATGTGTATGATGTTGCTTTTTATGGATAAACGTAAAGATAAATTTACTGTAGCTTATTTTTAGTACTCACATTAAGGTTTTATCTTCCACGTATTATTTTTTCCAGCAACAATGATAGTTAAAAAAAAAATCTGCAATAATATCTTTGGCATCTATTCTGCCATGTTAGTAGGAAAAGTTTAAACAAATGAAAAAACATACAAGATCCTATGTTCCTTCTATATATATATATATATGATCATTTTTATATACTGGCTCAGATATCCAAAGGCCATTTTTAATATTAGGGTCGAAGTCATATAAATACCACACATTATTAATTTTCCAATTATTATTTTTTAAATATGTTGAATTTATTAGATAACCACTCTTGACAAAACTTGGGGCAAATGATCTAACATTTTTTGCCCTGATTGGTTCAAGTTGGGGTATTAATAATGGTAAATAAACGACAACTCTTTGGCTATTGTAGCAATTTCAAGCAGCCAAGGAAGGAAGATCTGTATACGTGCAGTATCAGGCCCAAAGGTCAAAAACCATTTTTGTAGATAAATGTTGCATCCTTGGAGGTTGTTATATTTGCTTTAATATTATTGAAGATCTCAGTGGGGATCAAAACCATTTTTGTAGATTAATGTTGCATTCTCGGAGGTTGTTGTAGTTGTTCTAATATTATTACAGAATTAATGAGGAGTCAAAACACTCACTGAATCAAGCTTACTGCTGAAATGAGCTAACCATACTCAGTAAACAGTGGGGAGGGTTTCCAAGATTTGACAATTATTTAGTTAGTATAAACAAAGATGGCAATTCCATACCAGAAACTTGATGACTCCATACTAGAAACTTCCACGTTCTACAAAAAATTTCCTATTTTGGTAAAAAATTTAGCATTTTTTTAGCTTTTTCAATTTGTATCAGCTTCATTTTAGAATTTTTGCTAGTTTTCTTGAATCCAAATGATATTCTCGTTCTTCAAATTTGTTGGGTTGATCCTATGTTCAAATAATGTGACTTTGATTTTTGTTACATGTAAAAATAATGGTCGGTGAGGCATAGGGTTGATAGGCCTAAAAGCTCAAGGGAAATTAGCATCAAAATAGATTGTAACAGCCATGTCTCAGAGTTCTCCTTGGCAAACTCTTCTTTGGAATCATATTCAGATGGTGATGCATGTTGTAGGAATAAAAGGGTGGTAAATTCCATATTGTTGTTGGTAAATGCCCTTTTCCCAAATGGCTATTGGTAAATGCCTTTGTACCAATGGCTGCAGGATGTTGATCTAATCATGTTAGCATTGTCTACTCATGAGGTGCACTTCTCAATTTTGAGAGAGGTTAGTGCTCCTAATTTATAGAGAACATAGTGTAATAGAACTATTGGTATTCTTCACTGTTGTGTAGTAGTTCAATCTCATGATTATTTGCTTAGAATCAAGATCAAGGTCCTTATTTTCATTTGATATGGGCCATGATGCATTGACATGCACAAGCAGCCACTAGGTTTTGCTTTTAAGGATTTAATGAGTACATTTTTATCGCTATCTGATTTTTTCATTACACTTTTGTGCATTACATATTGTAACATCCACCCATTCTCTTAGATCACGTTTCCATGAAGCGGCAATGGTTCATACATTGTCGAACTCTTAGAAATAATTATTGCATCTTTGTATTGGGAAGAGGTTCTGGTAGCCCTATCTTCGAACTCATGGGAAGTACTTTCAAATTTATATCACTCTTATTGATCTCTAGATATGTTTTATATGTTGATGACCTTCACCAAACCCAATAAACGTCTGAACGTTAACCCAATAAACTCCTGAACTGTTATACTCATCTATGTTCAAATTTCAATACTTAACCCCATTTCTAGGCTTTACTCTTGAGTGTTACCAAAAGGCAAATACCAAAAACCATTGAGGGTAGGAGTTATGCTTAAAAATGCTACACATGCACCTTATCCAAGCATGGCCATTGACAAAATCATCCCCAAAAAAGTAGAGACTCTCTTTTAACAGTTTTTCCTTTATGAAAAACACAAATTAATGCTCATCCTTTGTTCAAGATGAAATTTTTAAATTGCCTGATAGGTTTGTATGACTGAAATGCATTCAGATCGCATTCTCATCTCTTTTACTATAGTCTTTAAAAATAGTGAGAGGAATATGATAACATTGCCTCTTTCCTTATATATGTAATTATGTAGATTATGGTTATGCTTGGACATCAAAACAAATGCTTCCTTTATGGTCAGGTTGGTCATTTTGCAAATGCATGTGAAGGACAGCCAAAAAGAAAGCAAGGAGATTCTGACGAGAAAGGTGGTGAATTGAATGTTAATTCTAAAAACCCTTATCAGGTAAGTCAGATATATGTATAATTTTTTATGTTAGGATTTTGGTTATGCATGCTTGGAGGTTTTTTCTTTTTGTTAATGTTGTATGGTTGCATTAATACTAATAACGGTCCCATTTAGGTCATGATACTTAAAGAAAGTTTCAAGATTATTATAGATCATGTGGATGTTTTACTATTATTTTTACATCTAACTTGTTTATGATATCTCAAATATTTGGCAGTTCGTCAACATTTGGGTTTTACATGAATATTTAGAGTATGATATGAAGATTCCAAAACCTCCAATAGAGATTGATTTTGAATGGGTTGTGGATGATTTTGTCTTCATCTATTTCTTTGTTGGCAATGATTTCCTTCCACACATGCCTACATTGGAAATTCATGAGGTTTGTATGTAGAGATGTTACACCTCCTATATTCTATTTGAATTCCTTAAATAGTCACTAAATATAAATTATCTAAATTTACATTATATTCTGCAATTCATTTTAGTTGAAATGCTTGGAATTTTTTTATGTCCAAGCTGAGTGCACGAGGGCTTCACTTGTTGACCAATATCCTATCACGTTAGTTCATATTGTGGGTTTTAAAATTATTAAAAATTGAGCCAATATATTGCAAGTATTGGGGGGATGAGGGGTTTAAGGTGGGGGTGGGTAGGGTGGTTTATAAGGATTAAGGTATAAAAAGGGGCGAAGAGGAGGTTTTAAGTATTGGGAGGGGGTTGCAAAAAAAAGAGTTTGGGTCAATATCTTTGGAAATCAAGGGTATTCTTTAATATCCCATGATCACAAGTGCTATGTAAGATGTTCACTAAGTGAAGTCCCCATGGCTGATTGTTGTTCTAACTTCTAAGCATGATTATCTCTAGTGTGTGTTGGAGACATTTACCACCATACACACTCTTTTTGGTCAAATTGGCCTAGTTAAACCAATATCCTAAGTATTATTCACTTAATTGACATCAGAGGAGAACTAGATGACATCATCTAGATCACACCCATGCCTACCTTCAGTCAAGGAGGCTAACTTAGCCTTCTCCTACATTCGGGGAGGCTAACTGGAGCACTCTGGGGGTGATTTGAGTGTCATTAATGCCCCATATTGCTAACTGATGTCTACAATCAATTAAACAGAGTAGTGAAGGTGCCCTCCATCATTAAATTGATTATTTATTGATTATTTAATGAACTGGAGTCAACAAAGGCACCTCCAACCACTTGTGATGTTCAGTTACACATCAGTTAACCTCATCGGGGTTCATTGGAGTCATTGAAGAGCTACCACTTGTTGGTTGGCTTGCTATGACATGTTTCTGACCTACTTTAAGTTAGATTCAGTCATTTATTGCACTCTGACTTCAGTTAGGGATTAGTTGATTCAATTAGGGTTTTGATCAGTGGTTAACTAAAGTGTCGATTATGGCTTACATTCAGTTAAGCTAGACTCACTCATTCAATTTGAATGACCTCGTTAGGAATTCGAATTGATTTGTCATTCATGCTTGCACCATGATCATGAATTGTATTACTCATTCTTTGTCTGAATATACAGAGCGGCTACTCATTTTGTAGCTCTTTTACACCATTTTCATGACTTATTGTTATTAATCTTTGATGAGACTTGTGTTTAGTCCCTATATTGCTATGACAGATTAATATGGTATCCAAGCTCATGGAGGGATGAAGCTCAGATCTCTCAAAAACAAGGTTTTTGACAGATCTTGCATCAAAACTGAGCAATAGCTCAAAAATCCAGCACTGCACTAGAAGCCAAGGCTTACCACTTAATACCCCATGTAAAGAACTTGTTTATCAAGCTTGCTTGATTGACTATGTTGGGTGTGATGAAAGCTGAAAATGTGCAGGATGTCCGACCTTACATTGCCCCTTTTGTTGTGATTTTTAGGTTTTTGATAGGTGAAAGCATTCACTCCAGCATATTCAGATGGCTTCTTTCGTAGATCTTTGACTCCATTCAACTTCCACTCATGGAAAGGAGACATGGAGATCCAACTTCACTCTAAAGGACTCTATAGGGTCACCATGGACACTGAAGAAGAGCCTAGTTCTACAATAGACAAATCTATATTATTGAACAAGAAGGATGAAGCATTCGGATTCTTGTGCATCTCTGTTTCCCGGGATCTTCTTTTCCATCTTTCGGGATTGAAGACTCCAAAATAAATTTGGGACAAATTGGAATCCCTATATGGAAAGTAGGATGATTTTATATTTTACTAGCTCGAAAATGAATTGATGTCTCTCTAACCCTCCAATTTCGATACCTTCAATGACTTTTTCACATTAGAGGAAATTTGGGGTCTAAAATGGGCCTTATAAGAAAACGTGCCAAAAGAAGTTTTTGTGAGTTCGAATTCAAGAACCAATAGAATTTCAATAAAATAAGTCAACCATAATGTTTGAATTGACATATTTGTCATTAAAAAAAACTACTTTTTTTGTCCGTATTTTCGACATATCTCATTGTGTTTTTACTCAAATTTCAATCGGGAGAGCTCGTTGGATGCAGAAATCATCATCACATTTTTTTCAGGTATTTATTGTTTTTGGGGTAGTGGGGTTTGTCAAAAGTATGCAGTGTGGGTACTCGTTGGATGCGGAATCAAATTCCGCATCCAACAAGCTCTCCCGATCAAAATTTGAGTAAAAACACGGGGAGATATGTCGAAAATACGAACACAAAAAGTAGTTTTTTCTTTATTCCTCCAAAATTAATCAATATTATTTTATTATTTTAACTATTATTTTACTATTTTAACTATTATTTTATTATTTTCCTTAGGAGGCCCATTTAGACCCCAAAATTCCTCTAATTGGCAAAGTTCAAGCACATTGTCTTATTGTTGAAGCAATGCAAAGTGGAGAAAGAGGATGATTATCTCATCCTCATACTCTTCGAACTTGGAGATGATTATTCAGTTTTTGTCTCTACATTCTGTGCGGGGAAGCTCACAACCTCTAGATGGAAGATGCCTACACTCAATGCCTTCATTGAGTCCCTAACAAGTGAACGTGAGAAGCTTGTCTAGATGGGGATCATTAGATCCTCCCGTAATCAAGCCCTCCATGTCTCTAGGCCCAAAGATCTAAAGGGTAAAAGAAAGCAACAAAATAACCCAAAAACTAAATTTGAAGCTCCTAAGCCTAAAGTTGAAAACCAGTAGCATGATGAGTCTTCTGGTTCATGGAAGAACAAAGGGAAAGGGAATCATGGAAAGGAAAAAGTCAAGTGTTCATACTACAGGAAGGGCTTCCACCCTGAACATGCCTAGATGAAGAAGAATATTGATGAAGCTACCTCTCTCCCTGAGAGAAATCACATCAATCTTCCAGAAAGCTTTCGGAGGAGAGATCAACAAGAACGGGAACCACAGCATGAAAAAGGTCATGCCCTCATGGCAAGCACTTCAAAGTCCAGAGTACTCTTTATTGATTCTGGAGCTTCAAACCACATTATGGCTGAAAGAGACTCCTTTTAATCCTTGGAGATTGGAAAATCCATCCCCATTCACATGGGATATGACTCCACCATCATTTCAAAAGGACAAGGTACGGTTGATCTTGAGAATGGCTATTTTTCAAATTTTTTGTATGTACCATCTTTGGCATCAAATCTCCTTAGTGTCTATTTGATGAAACATATAGGAGTTTCTAAGAGATTTTATTTCAGCCCAAATGATGTTGAGATAATGGAGCTTGCATCCGGGAAGCTCATTGCTAAAGGCCTTGCAAACCATCATGTAAAATCCTATGAGTTCTCCCACTTTGTGGCGGATGCAAAGCCCACCGCCCTGCTAACTCATGGAAATGTAGTTAGTAGGCTATGGCATGAAAGGTTTGGCCATCTAAATTTCAAATATTTGCAGCAATTACAAAAAAAATCCATGGTTGAAGGCCTTTCGGTCATCAAGGTAACCACTGGAAATTGCAAGGGTTGTGTGGTTGGAAAACACCCTGAGCACAAGTTCGATCGGGGGAAGGAAAACCGAGCTACATGCATATTGGGGCTGATACATTCTGATATTAGCAGTTTTATGCCTATCACATACATGAATGGATCAAGGTATCTTCTGGCTTTTATCGATGATTTTTCAAGGTACACATGGGTCTTCTTTCTCAAAAAGAAGTTTGAAGTATGTGAAAAATTTTCTAAATTGAAGACCGTGATCGAGAATGCCTCCGGGCTTAAGATAAAGATCTTGATATATGATAATGGTAGGGAGTATATTAGTAATGATTTGCTTCACATATGCTCAAAAAGTGGTATTCAGGTCCAGCATTCAATTCCCTACACTCCCCAGTAGAACGAAGTAGCGGAAAGGAAGAATCGGTCTCTCAAGGAGATGACCACCTGTATGTTGGAATCAAAGAAGTTTTCTACAAATTTGTGGGCTGAAGCCATGCATGCTATAGAATACATTAAAAATAGGGTTCCACACTTATCAATGAAATGGAATACCCCTTTCGAAGCATACTTCAGAGACAAGTCGGATGTGTCGAACCTATCGGTGTTTGGGTCTACTGCATGGGCCCCGATTCCACTTGATAAAAGAAGGGCTTTGCAACAACAAAGAATAGAATGTATGTTTATTGGGTATATTTATGATTTAAAAGGTTTCAATATTTTGGATATCAAAAAAAATAGTTCATCATTGAGAGAAGTGTCAAGTTCGATGAGCCCCTTCAGGAGGTGGAACTAGTGAAGGAGAAAACTACTGAATTTCCTTCCTATTCTACTGAATATTTGGATGATGAAATTGGGGGTGATGACCCTGATTTGGATCCTTTGATTTATGATATCAGTGTGCATAAAAAATCAGATGTTTAATCAGAACCTAAAGTACAAAATCATCTTCCCACATGGGCCCGACAGACACTCTCCTTCGCAGGAGATAACATTGGAAATATGGATGATACAAGGAGAACCCGGTCTGATTTCCAAAGAGCATGTATTTCACTCTCTTGTCCTAATAATTTACTGTCAAAAACTTGATATTTGATGATTAGTTCAAACCAAAAAATCCTACTGCCATGCTCAGAAGGATCTGAGATGGCAAGTTGCCATGGATGAAGAGATGAATTCTCTTCAGAAAAACACTACTTGGGAGCTAGTTTCTCTTCCTCTGGGAAGGAAATTGGTTCAATGCAAGTGGGTGTTTCAAAAAAAGGTTTATGCTAATGGAAGAAACTACAAATATAAGTCAATTCTGGTGGCAAAAGGTTTCTCTCATGTCCAAGGTGTGTACTGCCATGAGACTTTTGCACCGGTTGCAAAAATGGACTCCATGCACCTAGTTTTGGCAATTTCGGCATCTAAGCACTGGGAAGTGCATCATATGGATGTTAATTCATAATTTATACATGGATATATTCATGAGGAGATATACATGAATCATCCTGAGGGATACATCTCTGATCCATATTTGGTTTGCAAGTTAAAAAAGTCACTATACGGGTTAAAACAGGCCCCAAGAGAGTGGTATTCCAAGATGGATGCCTTCCTTCTCTCACAAAACTTCCAAAGGTGTAGATCAGATAAAAATGTGTATTTACATATGTTTGATGGTAATTTTATTATTATGTTTTATATTTTTATGACTTACTGATCACAGGTAGCACAGTTGCTTCCATTTCAGCCATAAAAACTGCTCTCCACAATGTTTTTGAAATGAGTGATTTGGGGCTCCTAAAACAATTTTTGGAGCTCGAAATTGAGCAAAATTTTGATGGAGTAATGGTCACTCAGTACAAATACATATCAGACCTATTATTTAAGTTTAACATGGCTGAATGTAGTCCTGTACCATTGCCTTTCCTCTCAGGGATCATCCTTGAAGAAGGAAAAAGCACACCTCCCATGGACTGCACTATCTATCGACAACTGATTGGTAGCTTGTTGTACTTGACACATTCTCAGCCTGATATATATTATGATATGAATGTTGTATCCATATACATGCAGCAGCCTCATTATCTTCATTAGAAGGCAGCCAAGAGGATCCTCCAGTATATTTAGGGAACCAAGACCTATGGCATTCACTATGCTACAGACTCTGAGCTAGAGATGGTTGGATACACATATTCCGATTGGGTGGGTGATTCTATTGATCAGAAGTATAATTATGGATATGTATTCATGTTTGGTGGTGGCCCCATTTGCTGGTCTAGCAAAAAGCAGGCTGCCATAGCATTATCTTCAGCAGAGGCCGAGTCTCGAGGAGCGGTGAATGCTTGCATCCAAGCAGTTTGGTTGCAAGGCATTATTTCAGAGTTTGATCTTGGTAGTACCTTGTCCACTGTCATACGTTGTGATAGTCAAAGTGCTATTAAGATATCTATAGATATAGTTACTAGGTAGAGGACCAAGCATGTAGAGATCCATATGCACTATATCAAGGAGCTAATGCATGACAGGACCATCATTCTGCAATACTGCCCAACTGATGAGTAGATTGCAGACATCCTCACCAAGAGCTTTTTAGAAAATAAGTTCACTTACCTCCGTTCACTATTGAGGGTGAGTTCATCAGGCTGATCAGACTACTTTCAGTGTTCATCTTGAGGGGGGGGTTTTCCCACTAGGTTTTCCCTCTTTTCCTCACTTAGTTTGTTTTGAGCATTGTTTCAGTTTCAACATTGTAAAAGGTGACCTATGGCCTTAGTTTCCATGGTCCTAGCATTTTTATGCATTTTATGTTTTCTAACTCCTCCTGAGTATAGATTAAGGGGGGGGGTTTGGATACATTTACCACCATACACACTCTTTTTGGTCAAATTGGCCTAGTTAAACCAATATCCTAAGTATTATTGACTTAATTGACATCAAAGGAGAACTAGATAAAATTAGCTAGATCACACCCATGCCTACCTTCAGTCAAGGAGGCTAACTTAGCCTTCTCCTACATTCGGGAACATTAACTAGAGAACTTCGGGGGTGATCTAAGAGTCATTATTGCCCCATATTGCTAACTGATGGTTACAATTAGTTAAATAGAGTAGTGAAGGTGCCCTCCATCATTAAATTGATTTTTTATTGATTATTTAATGAACTAGAGTCAACAAAGGCGCCTCCAACCACTTGTGATGTTCAGTTACACTTGAGTTAACCTCATCGAGATTCATTAGAGTCATTGAAGTGCTACCACTTGTTGGTTGGCTTGCTGTGTCATGTGTTTGACCTACTTTAAGTTAGACTCAGTCATTTATTGCACTTCAACTTTAGTTAGGGCTCAGTTGAGTCAGTTAGGGTTCTGATCAGTGGTTAACTAGAGTGTCGACTATGGCTTACATTCAGTTAAGCTAGACTCACTCATTCAATTCGAATGAACTCCTTGGGAATTCAAATTTCTTTGTCATTCATGCTCACAGCATGATCATGTATTGTATTACTCATTATTTGTGTGAATATACAGAGCGAATACTCATTTTGTAGATCTATTACACCATTTTCATGACTTACTGTTATTAATATTTTATGAGACTTGTGTTTAGTCCCTAGACTACTGTGACAAATTAATATGGTATCAGAGCTCATGGAGGGATGAAGCTCAGATCTCTCAAAAACAAGTTTTTTGACAGATCTTGCATGAAAATTGAGCAATAGCTCAAAAATCTAGCATTGCACTAGAAGCCAAGGCTTACCATTTAATACCCCAAGTAAAGAACTCATTGATAAAGCTTTCTTGATTAGCTATGTTGGGTGTGATGAAAGCCTAAAATGTGGAGGCTTTCTGACCTTACATTTCCCCTTTTGTTGTGATTTTTCAGGTTTTGGATAGGTGAAAGCATTCCCTCCAGCAGATTCAGATGGATTCTTCTGTAGATCTTTTGACTCCGTTCAACTTCTAGTCATGGAAAGGAGACATGGAGATCCAGCTTCGATCCAAAGGAATCTATAGGGTCACCATGGACACTGAAGAAGAGCCTGGTTCTGCAATAGATAAATCTAGATTCTTGAACAAGAAGGATGGAGCATTTGGATTCTTGTGCCTCTCTATTTCCCAGGATCTTCTTTTCCATCTTTCGATATTGAAGAATCCAAAATAAATTTGGGACAAATTGGAAGCCCTGTATGGAAAGCGGGATGATTTGAGGTCTCTCTAGCCCTCCAATTTCGAGACATTGAATGACTTTTTCACAAAGTTCAAGCACATTGTCTTATTGTTGAAGCAATGCAAAGTGGATAAAGAGGATGACCAGCTCATCATCACCATAATATCCAAACTTGGAGCTTATTATTCATTTTTTGTCTCTACATTCTATGTGGGGAATCTCACAACCCCTGGATGGAAGATGCCTACACTCAATGCCTTCATTGAGTCCCTAACAAGTGAACATAATAAGCTTGTCCAGATGGGGATAATCAGATCCTCCCGTGATCAAGTCCTCCATGTCTCAAGGCCCAAATATTTGAATGGTAAAGGAAATTAGTAGAAGAACCAAAAAACTAAATTCGAATCTCCTAAGACTAAAAATGAAAACCAACAGCATGATGAGTCTTCCGGCTTAAAGAAGAACAAAGGGAAAGGGCATCATGGAAAGGAAAAAGTCAAGTGTTCATACTGCAGGAAGGGCTTCCACCCAAAACATGCCTGCATGAAGAAGAAGCTTGATGAAGCTACCTCTCTCCTTGAGAGAAATCACATCAATCTTCTAAAAATATTTCGGAGGAGAGATCAACAAGATCAGGAACCACAGCATGAAAAAGGTCATGCCCTCATGGCAAGCACTTTGAAGTCCAAAGCACTCTTGATTGATTCTAGATATTTGAACCACATGATGGTTGAAAGAGACTCATTTTCATCCTTGGAGACCGGAAAATCCATCCCCATCCATATGGGATATGACTCCACCATCATTTCAGAAGGGCAAGGTACGGTTGATCTTGAGAATGGCTATTTTTTAAATTTTTTGTATGTATCATCTCTGGCATCAAATATCCCTAGTGTCTATCAGATGACACATACTGATCCAGGAGTATATTGGTGTCCACCCACCTATTCATCCAGGACCCCCACCACTGCTTTTTTTAGTTTTCCAGTTTCCTTAATTTTAGCACAATTTACTATTTTTGGTAGTTTTCGGGTCCTAAACTTTCGGAGCCGTTTTGAGGCCCTAAATGATTTTTTTTTGGCATCGAATGGTCAAGAAAATATGAGTCCATTGCAAACTAAATATTTATTATTTATGGATGTATTCATTAAACAGATCTTTCTAACGATGTATCATGTGCGTCAAACAGAGGTAGTATGCTAAAGTTACGACCCCGGGAAATTGATGTACCAAGTTACCCAACGAGGCCCACATTAAGGCGTTTCACCTCATAGGGTTAGGTTTTTGGATGTGTAGGGTTTCCATTATTTCTCAATAATATATAGGCCTTTGATCCTCATTGTAACACAGAGTTCAGAGGCATGTAGCCGCCACATCTCTTCTCAGAGATAAGCTACCAGCACTCTAGCTAGTTTATTTCTATTCTCTATGTAAACAAGTTTCAATTGTTGATTAATGAAATGAAGTGTTATTTACACTGCATATTTGTTTATATGGTTATTTGTGTATTCTGTTGTGTTCCTACATAAATATAGATCAGTGGTATCAGAGCGGTCTGCTCTTTCTCAATCCTTCTTTGCATGTCCCCAACGAGGGCGGGGTATAAAAAGTTAGGGCTCGATCTAGTTGATCCTTTGCAAGATAAGCCTCGCAAATCTCAACGGCCATGGGGGATTAAAAGAAATATGAGGGCGCAGAATATCCTATCAAAATGTTGCTCGAGGAGGCCCTTGAAAAACAAAGGAACGCGATGATGGATAACTTCGCCCAGATCCTTCAACGACTTCCCACTGGTGGTGCATCTACATATAGCAGCCACTCTGGAGGTGCAAACCCTTTTAAGGTACAAGTAAACTTAGACATTCCCATATTTTATGGTCGAATAGATGCATACACTGTAGATAAATGGTTTAATCTATTAGAAGGATCTTTCTCAGTTCATGACTTTTCAGACCAAGAAAAGATTACTTTTTCTCTACTCAAAGCTAACCCCCATGTCAAGGACTGGTGGGAAACCTACTATGAGAGAAAGGATGAGGAGAAACACTCTCTATTCTCAGCCTTACCCACTTGGAATTCTTTCCAAGATGCCATAAAGGGACAATATTATCTGGTGGGGGTCTATGAGGACAAGTACATCCAATGGACTATGCTGCGGCATCAAAGAGATGAAGATGTGCATGAGCTAACGAATCTGTTCCATACACTGTGCACCAAGTTGGGTATCAAAGATTCAGAAAAACATTTGGTGCTGAAGTACCATAGTTTTCTACACATATACATTCAGGAGGAAATGGAGTTCCTCAACATCTCCTCGCTTGGTACGGCATATCAGTATGCTACCAAAATTGAGCAAAATTCCAAACAGAAAAAATGAGACTTTGGATCTACGAATCAGAAGCAAGGGAAAGGTGCCCCCAAACCGTAGAACCAAGGACACAGAAAAGGCATGGAAACTCAAGAAAACTTGCCAAAGTCGTAAGAAAAGAGAAACACTGCAAAGCCGAAGAAGGAAGCAGGAAAGTGGTGCGAGTTCCATAAGAGCCCCACTCACACCACAAGTGAATGTCGGGCTAAGCAGTCACTAGTGGCTAAGATAAAGGATTTTGAATTAGATGCATACTCTGACACTGAATCTGAACCCAAGAAGGGGAATGATAGAGGGAAGAATATTATCGATTTAGAGCCCAACACCACCGTTTCCACCATGAAGATCCAAAAGGAAGAACCAAAATATTCAGAGGAGGAGGAGTGTCTTTTCCACTCCCAGATGTGGGTAAAGGGTTCCCCGGTAGAGTTCATCGTCGATAGTGGGAGCCAAAAGAACCTGATTTCAGTAGAGGTCATGAAGTGGTTGGGTTTGAAGTGGTTTCGTTTTTCAACCACAGCACACTCATATCCATACACCATCGAGTGGCTTCACCAGGGACGAGATATTCGCGTCAGCCAATAGTGCTGCCTTCCCTACAGCATCAATCCCTTCACCGATGAGGTATTATGTGATATTTCTCCTCTTGATGGTTGTGATGTATTATTAGGTCAACCATACTTATGGAAGTGACATGCTATGTATGAGTCCCAACCTTACGCTGTTATTATTACGTTGGGAAATAATTTGTACAGGATACCATAGGTACCACCCCCTACCGCTATCTCTTTGGTTACTGCAAAACAATGCAGTAAGCCCATTTCCAAAACTGGGAAGTTTGTTTTCTTGATGATCCACCCTTAGGGAAAGAAGAATATCATGGACAAAACCTCTAGACAGGGCCCCTCCACACGACAACAACAAATGGAAAAGGTCATCGAGGAGTACCGGGACATATTCACCTCACCCACCTGGGTGCCTCTCCACTGTCAGGTCAAACATCCCATTGATATGACCCTAGGTGTACCGCTTCCCAATGGACTGATCTATCACCAATCTGTTCTGGAGAATGATGAAATCAAGGGGAAAATTCAAGAGCTACTGCAGAAGGGTCACATCTGGCCAAGTTCATCACCCTATGGGAGCCCGATCATGTTGGTACAGAAAAAGGATGGGACTTGGAGACTCTATATTGACTATCGGGCACTGAACAAGATCATTGTCCAAAATAGGTACCTGTTCCCACAGATTGATGACCTCCTAGACCAGCTTAAAGGGGAAAAATATTTTAGCAAGATTGACTTAAAGTCCGGGTATCACCAGGTACCGATAGAGCCGACCAATGTGTGGAAGACTGCCTTCAAAGGAAAGGAGGGCCTTTTCAAATGATTGGTCATGCCTTTCGGGCTGATGAATGCTCCTGAAACCTTCATAAGACTAATGGAAAACATCTTGCAGCCATTCACTAACTCATTTGTAGTAGTGTACTTGGATGACATCTTGATCTTCAGCCAAACTTGGGAAGAGCACCTCCACCACATTCGACAGGTCCTCCAAACATTGCGGCAGCACAAGTTGTGTGCCAATTTGGATAGGCGCAATTTTGGCATGACCCAGTTTTAGTATCTAGGATACATTATTGATGACTATGGGGTACATGTGGAGCCAACCAAGATCCAAGTCATTCAGGATTGGCCAGCCCCAACTCCTCTAACAGAGCTTTGCAGCTTTTGGGGCCTTGCTAATTTCTAACGCAGGTTCATGTTGGGATTCTCTCATATCACTTGGTCCTTGAGTCAAGTCACCAAGGGAGGAGCGAAAGAAAATTTCTTTTGGTCAGAAACTCAACAGAAGGCATTTGAAGAATTGAAACATCGCCTCTGTTGTGCCCCAGTGCTCACATTACCAGACTTGCAACAACCATTTGAGATGGAGACAGATGCCTCTGACTATGCTATTGGGGAATTCCTTACTCAATAAGGGAATCCAGTGGCATATCACTATGATACACTGTCAAACACAGTCCACAAATATCCCACTTATGACAAAGAGATGTATTCCATTGTACAGGCTTGCCGGTAATGGAAGCATTACATTTTGGGGAAGAAAACAATCATCCACATAGACCACTGACCCCTGTAGTTCATGCAGACACAAGGGAAGTTACAGAATGATCGCCATCAAAAGTGTTCCACATATCTATAACAGTTTCATTTGAACATCAAGTATAAGAAGGGAAGCACCAATAATGTTGCAGACTACCTCAACTGACCACCAATCGTGGCGATAACGACCACGCTCAACTCTTGTGGGAACACGACTTCTAATTGGCTGCTTCTCTACAAGAGTGATCAAGAATTCTGCCACACATGCCAGACACTCTTGGAGGGAAACCGAGTTCCAAAATTTCACCTCTAGGATGTACTACTGTGTCACATGGGACACCTTTATGTTCCTTCAAGTGAGCATGCCAATATGATTTGGGAAGCGCACTACAGTGGGGTCACTGGGCATTTTGGGGTCAAGAAAACAGTGGCAGTACTACAGAAGTATTTTTATTGGATGAACCTTCGACAAGACATTGAGAAGTACATCCGATCTTGCACTTCCTAGGCCATTGCCAAACCATCCATCAAGAAGCAAGGCCTCTATACTCTATTTCCTACCCCCAGTCAACCTTGGGAATCCATCTCCATGGATTACATGTCAGGCCTTCCTTCTACTAAGCACGACAATGACTATGTGTTTGTGGTCATTAGTATGACAATGACTATGTGTTTGTGGTCATTGACAGATTCTCAAAGATGGCCATAATGGCAGCCT
Organism: Pseudotsuga menziesii; assembly: GCA_001517045.1. Lineage (NCBI taxonomy): Eukaryota > Viridiplantae > Streptophyta > Pinopsida > Pinales > Pinaceae > Pseudotsuga > Pseudotsuga menziesii. The sequence continues at coordinate 157,016 of LPNX010153385.1, read as the reverse complement.
ACAAGAAGAATATCACAATAGAAGCCACTGCTAAACTCTTCCTTGAATGAGTGTGGGTACACTTTGGTATCCCACAATCTATAATCTCAGACCAGGACAACAGGTTCCTTAGTACATTCTGGTCTAGCCTATGGTCAATGCTAGACACCAAGCTCACAAAGTCCACAACTTTCCATCCCCAGACTGATGGCCAGACAGAGGTCGTCAACAGGATGATTGTACACACTTTGCACATGTACAACTCAAAGCATCCATGAACATGGGATGAGATCCTCCCATATGTACAACACAGCTATAACCAAGCCCTCCATAGCTCCACCAACCATAGCCCCTTTCAGGTGGGCTTGGGATTCCAGCTAGTATGTCCCATTGACGTAGCCATGCCATTTGCAACTACTCAAGCTGATTCATCTCATATCCAATCTGAAGTTTCCAAGGCAAATAGCTTCATTGAGTGCATTCATCACATTCACCAACAGGTTCATGACATATTGGACAGATCCAATGCTAAGTATAAGCAGCGACATGATCAGCATCGGGTGCAACACAACTTCTAGGTGGGTGACAAAGTGTGGCTACATTTACAAAAGGAGCGCCTCACTGGACCCCACCACAAGATTCTCCTACTCCAATATGGGCCATACACCATCACCAAGGCTATTGGGGACAATGCCTTTGAGCTCAGTATTCCACCATTCCTTGGTCTGCACCAAGTGTTCAATCACTACTACATTTTGATCCAAAATCCGATGGAAAAATATGATGGCATGTGGATTTCTCTTTTTAAACTTACCAAAAATCACAAGGATACATTATTTTTTTTGTAAATGTGGCCACAAGCGTCAGTGAAGCGACGACTATTCTCATAACCATCGGTTAAGTGACGGAGCGTTAGTAAGCGTCGCTTAAGCAACGACGCTTTTAAGTGGTCAACTATTTAACATGGAAAGCACCGTCGCATATCCGACGCTTAGGTTCATTTCCTACCCATTAGGCTAGTGGGTATCTATTGAAATCTTCTTTGTAATACTTATGCCAAAGTTAACAACCAACTAGGGCCAACTAGGCCAAACACAATTCAAAAAAGCTAGATTTAATTGCGACAAGGATGAAAGATCATACACAATCTTAATACCATCAATAAAACCCTAACTAACAAAAAATTAGATGTCACCTAATTTGCAATATACACAATACAAAAGAGAAACCACCCATTTTCAATGTACACAGTAAAAAAGAGAATTTTCAATGTAAATAATACACAAAGAGAAACAACTCATTTTTCAATGTATACAATATACAAATGACAGATTATTTTTATTTTAGATGGATAGATTTTTTATTGTCACATATTTCTATAGACATGGATATATAAGCCTCGTATTTATACATAATGTCAATACACTACCATGAATTAACAAAATCTCTATGAGCTGAAGTGACCATCAACGATATTCCTTTGTACCCTCCATTGTTCAAAATTTGAGTTGAAGATCCCACCACTCAAAATATTGTGATACTTTGTGTACAAATCATGACCTCTGAGGAAGTTGTTCTTTAACACATACTCGATGTTCCAAAAATTGTAGGACATAACCTAGTCAAGGTTGTTTCACCATGGATCCTTGAACATGAATGTCCCTCCACTTTCTATTAATAAATCCAATACTTGATCTTATAAATAATGGGGGTTTAATATTAAATATGACAATATACCCACCAAATACCATGTTACAAATCCTTTTGAGTACCTTTATAACTAAATATTTAAATACACTAGAGAGAAAACTACCATAATACCCATCTTCAACCCATGTAAAATCTATCCCAACAAAAGTATCAACATCCACAACTCAATTACAAATCTAATTCTTGTCATTCTCCTTGGTTTGAAAAGTTGAAAAATTGAATGTACCATGGATACTTTTTAATGCGACTGCCTCGTGATCGAGGGGCGATTTGAAATGCTTTTACAGCTTTATCATCTTTAAAGAACTCGAAACAACCGAGGAAAAACTTATTTTCGGACTTATCTGTTGATTTATCTTCTACAAAAGGATCCAAGATAGGAGGCATATCATAAACAGGAGGTTAGTCATAAATAGGTTGTACCTTGGATGTTGAAGCTCTCTGTTCTACCGAAGTGAACTACTTCCTTGTGTCAAGGTATGTTTATTTCTCCTTCTGAGGATTAAACACTGGAGGTTTACCTACTGCCTTTCTAATACAAGTATCATTCTGCTATCCTAGGGTTATTGAATCTCCGAAGCTTCGAAACCGCTTCCCACAGGTCTGACGAGAAGACTGAAGCGCCCCACTTCACTGAAACGAATCCCATCCTGAGGGTTTGGAGACCTGGAGTTCTTGTCGAGTTGGGTGAGGGGTTTTCTTAGTACTGAAGATGGATTTTATGTGGCAATGACATCTCCATTGCCGTACTCTCCAGGAATTAAACTCACCAACAGTACGCTGATTGACTGATGGTTAACTCGGGTCAAGGGATTCATCCTCTCTGTATAAATTATGCCATTTTATGCTTGCCGATTCTAAATTCTTGGTTCGAATCCCTCTTCTTGGTTTGAGGATTAAATTGGGGCATCATTTGTCGAGGTTTAAAGGAGAAGCATGCACCGTTGGAGAATACAAATAATGGTTGCAGCTTTTTAAGCTCCACATTGGATGAGGTAAGAGTCCTCTTGGTATTTTTACAAGCTTGTAGAGGTAAATAATTGTGTTCTTAAAGGGTTTGAATGGATTGATACCTACCTTCCTTTCCATTTCTGGTCTTAGGTTGAAAAGTTGAATGACTCATATTTCTTCCCCTGCATAATTTCATGTGTTTGTGTATTTCTCCCATGGGAGAGTTGATGAGGCCTTTAAGAAGTTTTGTGCTCTAACTACTGAAAATTGAACTCAAAATCTCTCCATACCTCTGCATCTGGCTCTGCACGTTGATAAAACAATATGGGTTTTCCTCTCTATCTCTGTTTGATATATTAAATATATTTTATTTATTGTCTTGCTCATATGATAATCCTTGTGGGTTTGCTTATTGAATCCATATGATGTTGACACCATTAATAAAATTAATTTGGCATTAGTCTTTGAGGGAAACCCCATTTTGTTTCTCTTGCTTTGTGGGCTATACTTAAACTTCTGGACTGAAACCTTGGAAGTCAAAATTACAATTAAGTTTCAGTAAAATTGTTTGTGTTCATTGCAAACAGTCTTGGGTTTTGAACCTCCAGCATTATTCAACCTTTGGCTTAGTCTCAGATAATTAACCTTATGATGTTGTTACATATTTTCCTTATGTGTAGCCTGGCATACTATTGCTGCTACTTGCTCACGTCTATTTTAATTTTTTCAATGCTCCCAATTGTTGGAAAAATGTATAAAGAGCTTTGAAAGAAAAAAATTGCAGTCTTTTATCAATATAAATCCTGCACTTGCAATTAAGATGGCCTAGTCTACACCTTCTCTCATATCCATAACGAAGGCACATGATAGCTTGTCATTGATTCACATTTCTTCCTTGGCCTTCACATTTTGTCATGGTCATTCACTGAAAGAAGAAGAAAATGAGAATCTAATATCCTTTACACGCATCTAGTTGGTTTGTGAGGCATCTGGTTGGTTTATTAGTATTAAACAATATCATCATTGTTGTTCTTATGCAACATATCAATATATTTATGTCCAATATAACTTCATTTAAGGATTTTCTGTTTTTGTATTGTATTTATTCAATGACTCAATTCAACATCATATTCATCGCTTGTGTGAAGCATGATCCTCACACAAAAGTCAACCACACTTTCCTTTATAAATAGAACCCTCTTCAAGATTTGGTTGTCTGCCCAAAACTAATTGTGACTTGAAGCACTAAATAACTCAAAACTATATGCAACTAGGCAACTAGAGGTTAAGATTGCAAATGCTTGATTGAACACAATGAGTGAACTCCTTACTATATAGATGGTACCATGCAATCAATATATGACATAAGGTTGCTCCCAAAAAAAATTTTTTAGTCTAGTCTCTTCAAGAGACTTGCAGTAAAACCTATACACCCTAAGAGTCATCAGCATTATGCCATATGTTTGGTATGTCAGACCATCCAAATATTATACACATTTTAGCTCTCCTCGGTAGCCACAATCCATGTGAAATGGGTTTCCTTGATTTTCAGTTTATCCAACCTTTAGCTAGATGGAAGCCTACAACCAGGGACCAATACTATTCATATGCTTAATCAAGGAAAGGAATGAACTCCACACAATCTAGATGGAAATACAAAATCAATTTGGGACAATTACAGGGATTCCATTGAAGTTTCTTCTTTTGTCCATCTTCTTGTAAAGTTATGTGTTCAAAGTTCAAACATAGGCTTTCTAAGAATCATCTAGGGGATATCTTATATTTTGTATGTTTGCACAAAGAAACATAGCTATTTCATTCTAGAACCTGCCCCTACCACATCTTAGAAAATTAGGGTTTTCTTGATCTGGGAGGCAACTGATAATGGGAGATGATTTCATTTCTTATCATAAATGACAATCAAGAAAATAAAGACTTATTATTGTTTTACTTGAATCTGGACATCGTGAGACAGTCATGATCTTCTTAAGAACTGCATAAAGTTTAGGATGCAGCCATATTAACTAAGACTCTGAATATAGGGAAATTTTAGTTGTCCAACAGATGGTATCTTTGTAGACCATATAGTCTTCCAAGACCAAAATTGCCAAATTTCAACTATTCTATAAAACATTTCACATTAGGTATAGTACAAATGCATTATTAAGCATAATAGGTTATGGACAAATCAAGGTCAGTTTATGTTTCTTTAGATGGGCAGTTGGTAGAGTTATAAGAGATCAAACTAGGGTTAACAGCTTCCCCAATAAAGACTAAATGTTAACAGTGTATATAAAATATTAAAAACAGGAAAAACATTTGAGAATACATACTTCAATTGATTACATAACACAATAAGCAATTCTCAGTTTCATTAATGAAACACAGTTGCTAACATGAATATAAAAAGACAACTAGCATGATATAATAATTCATCAAATAAAGAGTTATGGAAATAGACTTTACCTTCAAGTGTTCCCTTGATGTTAATGAAAGTACAGTAGCAGGGATTGATAAGACCAAAGGAATAGTGATGCTGAGAAAAACAAATCAACATCAAAATTGTATTTCAACTTGTTAGTTTCACAATATCACCTCAAATTATTTATTCAAACATCGAAAACCACAAGCTAAACATCAAAAATACAAATCAGAGTTTCACTCAGAAGTGTTTTATGATCCAAAAAAAATAGATTTGACCACAGCCAAAAAATAGGAAGAGAAATCCACGGCACCACCAGTATTAGAAAAAACATTGCAGTTGAGCAATCAAATATAAAACAGCATGACAAAGAAATTACCGTACTGTAAGCACAAATATTATCTAGTATATCCCCAAAACTGGGGAAGGGAACCCAAAGGGAATTGGGGGTGGATACATTGTTAGAAGGGAGGGGTTGCAAGAAAAAATTGGATGATGGTGTCATTGAAAAAATTCTTTCATGATAAAAAAAACCTTCTTGACACACTACTAGGGCATGAGGTGGAAAAGATTTCCAAATTTGTTGATGGACAACACTAGGGATGAAAAGGAAAGTTCCAGCTTTAGGATGAGATTAACCAGAAGATGTACTGGGTCCTAGGCAATGTACTAGGTTCTTCGGGAATTCTCACTTAGGAGGATGTCACACTTTAGACTGTATAGGAAAGTAGCTCATATGGCAGCTAGCATTGAACACGAAAAAGTCACTATCTGCATGCACCGTTAATAACAAAATAGAGAGAACCACTGGATAGCATTGCATCAAAAATGCAGCATGTACATAACCCTTTCACGGCCTCCAATGTATGAAAGAGTTCCCATCCAATAATGACGACCAGAAGTTTTAAAAAAATGGTGGGTCCCTTTTGATAAGAATAACATCTAACAATCAAGCAAACTAAACTGGGGATGTTTTTACCTAACAAGCACATAGATAATACAATGTAACTATGTTGACACAATCACAAAGGAGGAAACATGAATTCACAATGAAAGAGAAAGAACTGAGAGAAACCTTGTTATTATACAAAAGTGACCAAAATAGGTCAATGGGGCTCACATGTAAATCCAGCAACAATGGTAAAGTGGGAGCACCTAATACACCTGAAAGGACAAAGGACTGTACAAGGACAAATATTAAGATAACAACACAAGATAAAGCCAAGGAGGTAAACCATATACAATAAAGAAATACCCTAATCTATTTCACAGGAGAGGAAGAATACTCATCATTAGAAGATTGACTGGAAATTCTCTAGATTTCTACCCTAGGGTAGAAATAGGTAGATTGATTGTTGTAGGAAATTCTCTAGGGTAGAAACAACAATCAATCTACCTGTTTCTACCCTAGATTGATTGATTTCGTTAGTAGAAATACCTTAATCTATTTCTACTTGTTTGATTTAGCTTACTCTTATGCACAAACAGAACTTGAAGACGAGCCCAAACTGCATCTGAATCAGAAGAAAATCCCACTACCTGTCTCTCAAACTAAAGGCCCAAATGGAGAAATTGGGGATGTCATCTGTATAATGGCCTGGGCTAAGGACCAGGCTGGACCCTCCCTGTTGAAGATCTCCTAGCATCCAAGTTAAATGGATCCCTGTTGGAAGAGAGACACTAATTTATGTGCTTCTGTAAGCTTTCAAATAGAAAACATGTGGCAACAAAATGGAATATTTGCAAGATAGAACTCATCCTATTCTCCCCAAGTTATTCTCAGGCCAACATCTAATTCACAAACTATTTTTGACCATTCCAGTCAGTTTAGCTACTTAGTAGTGGGCTCCTGATGTTTGCAGGGTTCTATTGGCACCCAGATCCCTGGGATGACAAAATGTGAAAGTTCTCTAACACTATTGATATTGATGTTGATATGCCTGAAATTCTGTAACACTGTCATAGTTGATAATTATGTTGATATTCATGAAGCTTCTTTGTCAGGTACAGAAGCAAATGATAGTGCAATGCAATAGTAACTTGGCATTCCTTGTAATTTCCTTCTGATACTTCAACAGTCTCTTTTTCCTTTATAAATGAGTTTCCCTATGTTCCTCGTCTTATCCTAAACTAGCAAGTTAACTCACCAAATCTTTTATTTTCCTACTCCACTCCAACTCAAGCTGCTCCTTCTTAGAGTTACCCTTTTCCATCAATGCCTCTATAGTTCTTATTCTACCATACTCTGCTCTTGAATCTATATCATCCCATCACACATTTCATGCTCCTAGGTCTCTAACGCCCTCCATATTTAAATGAGATGACAAATAGTTCTATCTGAAAATAGATCAAGCCCAAAAAGAATTTCCGAAACTTGGCCCAGCTATTGGGAAAACTAGGGGAATTTCAATGAAATTAAATCTAAGTTTTCATTAATTATTAGTTATTACTTATATGTTCCTGTTAGCTACACACATGCTTCCACAATTAAAATTATTTGTGTTTTACCTTATTGTCTTATTGAAAAGGAAAACGTGTCATTAGAAGATTGACTGGATCACAAACAGAACTCGAAGACAAGCCCAAACTACATCTGAATCGGAAGAAGAGCCCACTGCCTGTCTGTCAAACTAAAGGCCCAAATGGAGAAACTGGGGATGTCATCTGTATAATGGCCTGGGCTAAGGACCAGGGTGGACCATCCTTGTTGAAGCTCTCCTATCATCCAAGTTAAATGGATCCTTGTTGGAAGAGAGACACTAATTTATGTGCTTCTGTATGCTTTAAAATAGAAAACATGTGGCAACAAAATGGAATATTTGCAAGACAGAACTCATACTATTCTCACCAAGTTATTCTCAGGCTCACAAAAGTCCTGGTGGTCAAATCTGAAATTAGGTTAGACCCATCAAGCATTCGTTAATATCCAGGCCCAAATCAACAAATAGTTTACAAATATCTCTCACCACAAACAGCTCTTATGGAATCATCTTTTACTAAGACATACAAAAACAGAGCAGAGTTGTTGATCACAAGGCTTCATGAAAAAAATCATGTTTCTAAGCACATGGACTGGCAAAATGCACTTATCAAAAGTGGTCACCTGTAGTAGCTCAAAAATAAGACATCCTCAACATTTTTTACTATTTTTTACAGTGGTATATAAGTAATTTGCAATGTTTTTTTCACAAAGTTAGTAGTCATTGTCAAGATGCAATGGTGCATCACAAGGTTAGAATATATAGCATAATATAGGAAGCAATGATGAATATTAGTGGATGATACTTTGAATCCTGTTAGAGGTATGATATGTTCAATAGGAAAAGCATGGATAACAGTTTTCTTAAGGTGGACATCCTCGTTGCATCACGTGCTGACTTCTACTTTAATGCTATCATAACATGGGGTCTACTAATAGAGCATTCATAAGGTTTATTTTGAGAACTGTGCCTTCTCACAATGAAGATGTCCAAGTCCTTGATTTGGTGGGGTAGGTAGGTTTGTGGGACATTGATAATATGGTTTTTATTTAATATTACCCGACCTAAAGAGGTTTTTCAAAACAGCCGGTTTCTGGAAGACCCACTCTCAATATTGTTTAGCATAATCAATATTGCTCAACAGTTCATATCTAAAAATTAGCAAAGTTTTGGTTGCACTATTCATGCCAATATATTGGGTTTATAATAATTATTCTAGAAATGAGTATCATCTGACAATAGGGTCTTGGTGTGATAGTAAAATCTATTATGGATGGGTTTGATAGTTAAAGAGAGGTGATATTCGACATCATTTTTGTTGTTCGATGATGATTTGCCTTAATTGGATGCTCTGACCCCAAGTGCACCCTCTCCTGCAACAATTTGGGTAAATTGCATTATTGCATATGGTTGAGTTTTTCCCTAGTTCTCGAACCAATGTTGCAACTTCCCTACTACCCTCTTGAATCTTGTTGTCAAAATCCTTAAAATATTATACTTTTAGCATCATTTTCTATGGATGACGTTAATAAGTAGTGAAGAGATTCAATCGTGTAAGATGAATAATATTGTTGAGAGTTTTGAATTTCAGAGGAGTATCCTCTGGTGTGAGTTGAATGAAAGGTTCATGATGAGGTTGTGACATGAGTTAACCTATATCTCTTAGGCAGGAAGCGAAAACTAAGAGCTCATCCCCACACTTATTTTCATATTATTGGTTGTCTGAGCTCATCCCAACACTTATTTTCATATTATTTGTTGTCTTACTTAAATGCACTTCTCATTTATAGCTAGAGATTCCTTTGAAACGTGAAACAGTATGATAATGTAATTTTCATCCCATTTTCTATTTGGTCTCAGAGACGTTTAACAAAATACATTTGTATTCTTTTATGTAAAGAGCAGTGCACCAATATGCAATGATTGAAACACTATGTTTACAAGTACTGATACTGTGGTGAAGGATCCTAGTGTTGGATTAGAGGTTTGTGCTTCAATATTTTTTATTGTTTTTTATATTTAGGGGAGTTGATAATTGGATGGAATCTTGGTTAAAATCTGGCTAGAAAACCCTATGCTAGTGCCGACATCCCACAACCCAACATCTACTAGGAAACTTATGATTTAGCTAGAAGTTTTACTAATAGTTCTGTTTTTCAATCTTTTCTTTTCGTGCAAGTTGCACTACCTCAAGGAATCGTTCTGTTTGTATTTGCAACGGAGTATAATGTACATCCTGATATTCTCAGCACAGTGTAAGAGAACCTACTTCTCATTCCACATAAAGATTGAGTTATCACAAAATATTATAGGCCATGGATTTTTTTGTGGGGAAATAAGATCTATAATGATACTGAGAATTTAGGCTGTAGAGTGATAAGTTGCTGTGTAAGATCTATGAAAGAGAGAACTAAGAATATTTGAGGTAGTGATGAAATGGAGAAAATAAGAACGCAAAAAGTGATTACTTTTACCACAGCCCTATCAATATCAGAGAGAAAAATTCTGCAACTAAGTGCTATTGTTGTTTTTCTTTTTTTGTTGCAAGGTCTTTTAAGGGGTAGTTTTAATTGAAACTTTTATATTTGTGATACATTTCTATGACTTAGTCTCGAAAATAGTTTGTGTATTCAAATAATTACAGGTCCTCCTAGATAAATTTTAATGAGCGCAGGTCTTGACCTATTGCATCTATCCCATCCGTTCCATCCCATATGGTAATGTTGTTGTTAAGGATGTATTGGATATGATAAATGCAGATTTTCCAGGCTTACTGATTTAGGGCTATGTAGATTTGACCTGCTGTGCTAGGGCTTTTTCTAGAATCTTATGAAAGACATTAAGGAAGTTGATTGGCCTCCAATTAGTGATTAGTTCTGGATCCTAATGGACACCACTTCCAATGAGATAGGTTGGTTGCACATGTTTTGAGTCTCTGTTAATAAACAGAGGACCATGTTGATGCAAGTCTGCATGGTTATCCTACGTTGAATATTATTTGGGATTGAAACATGTGTTTGTAATGAATACCAAACTCCTTTTTAATCTCTACTTGTTGATGGGAACGTCATAGCTCTGATTTCATGGTCACAACCTTTCCAAGGTGTGATCTGAGCCTAGGGCCTGGATTTAATACTTGGAGGTTTTGTTGCCAGTTCTCAACCAGATGCCTCCAAATCTCCACACCTTTGGTGTTTCTATTCTCTACCACTTTACCTTGTTGCCTGAAATTAGTGGCCCTATCTTTCAGTCTCTTTCCATAAAGCTGAGCATGTGGTCCCAAACTGAGGCTATGATAAAGTTTTGAAGGGGATTCTAGTTACAAAATAACTAAGCATGATATGAACCAAGCATGACTTATTGGGCCAGGCTTTGACGAGCATTGTTATATTCTTTTAGCTCAATAAAAATAGGGTCAGGATCAGACTCATTATCTCCTTGTATATTTCAAGATGAACTTATTGGCTGGCTCAAGTACCATTCTCCTCTACAACTCACGATACCTTCTGTAACAACTGCCAAGGGGGAAGAGTATGGGCCGTAAAAGATTAACCGCTTGAAGGGAAGGAAACTACATAAGACTTAAGGAACACTAGAGTAATTTCTTAACTTACAGAGATCTAATTGGGATTCAATGCTAAAGAATGCAAGACTCTACTACTGTAACTTTGTGTTCCATACACATTATCTAGATAGTTGGAAACGAGTCATGGCTGCAAAGGTTTATCATGCACCAATTCAAAAGTGTAAATAGAGTCCTTTGTTCTATTCGATGAAAATTCATCTTTTATTTTGTTGTTTCTTATGTAGGTTCCAGGTCCATTTTATCTATCTAGTCAATGATTAACCAGTTTCTGATATTGGGTTGCTTACTGAATTGCAGGGATCATTTAGCAGCACAGGTTTGGCGGTTTCTTCAAAGCTTGCCGTTTTTTCTGACATGTACACATTATGTATATCTAGCTCCAACCCCAAATCTATTGCTGCCAATTCACCTATGGAGTTTACTAAGAGTGTTACTAAGTGGTAAAGGACATGAGATTGAACTTTGCATTTACTTGGGGGAGGGCCTTGCTTTTAATTAATTTTTTGAACTTCTTCATTATATTTGTATTTAACTTGTTTGAAAATGTTTTGCATATTTCATTGCTCATGCCAACTTGTGTTGTTTTGGTGCTCCAGGTTTACTAAGGATGGAGTTTTGATTGAGACTCTTTTCTGGAATGACGTGGATAAGCTAATCGATGATTATGGGAATGAGTCTCGAAAGGCTAAGTAATCCCAAACAACATTTCACTAGAGCTTAAGTCACCTTTTTTGAAAGCCGGAATTGCACATGTTATGTGACCTTAAAATAAATACTTCACAGAAGGGATATCCAATGGTCTCTCTTATCTAATTAAACACATTAGGGGTAGATGCAATTTTCCTAGCATTAAAATATTTTCAGATGGTAATGTAACTGATTAGCGGCACCTAACATTGAACAGTTTAGTGGGAGTCATTTATTTTCATGACATATTCAATTTATTTGTTTTTCAAAGTTCCAAGTGATTCATGAACTATTACATGCATGTTTAATGTTTGAATCTGTGTGTTTTTTTTTCTTTTACAAAAACTGAATGAATGATACTTGCACAATGATGTGCATCAGTGAGAGAAAGAGCTCTGAGATGCCCTTCATTTTTCTGATACTGTTCTGGTATTTAGTGGCGTCTTATTAATTTTTCTGTATGTTATTTATATTTATGCTATCATTGGTTAATTTTGAGTCGTGTCCGAGAAGTAAAACTTTTCGTTCCTTGAAAATATGTATTGAATTTGTCATGACAATTTTGTCGAGTATAGTATAAGTAGTTGGTCTAAATGTTGTAATTCATAAATTGGTCAGTTTTCTTTTAAATAAATTCATGTGTATTGAAATCAGTAAACATCTAGATTTGCAACTATCTGAGATTTTCTTGTGAGAACGAGCTCTGAAAACTATATTACTGGCACAAAAACTTATTAATAGCACAAAAACTTGTTTAAGACCCCCATATCATTGTCATGGACTATCATAAATCCATTCTTAATTTCCTTCACTCCTCCCATAGTTTCCTATCAAATTCCTTCATTAAAAGAAGCCTTGAACCCATCATAAAACTTGCCAAAGAGGACTGTCATGCCCAACCAATAACCAAGTTGTTCTGACAGTAATTTCACAAACATTTTTACTTTGAGGAATTTAGGAAGGAAATTGGAACTTTCTTATAATCTCTTTGTCAAAAATATAAGCATATGGACACCATCATTTCTTGACTGAAAGGTACTATTGCTGCTGTTACAATACAATTTGCTTGGGCTGGAAATAGTTGTCTTGACATTAGTGTGAAATCATTTTCACTTTGCAAAAACAAAAGTAACTTGGAAGTTGCCTATGTCATTGAAGTGTTTATTCACATACGTTTGGCCATTGCATCTGATTGTTTTTCAAGACATAATATTTGTATTTTTTTTTAAACACTTATAGCCGTCGGTTAAGCGACGGCCTGTAGGTGATTTAAAAAAAAAATTTCAATACCGTTGCTTAACCAACGTCTAAGCGACGGTTTTCTTTGGTTAAGCGACGGTTAAGCAACGGTTTTATTTGGTTAAGTGATGGTTTTCTTTGGTGAAGTGACAACCATGCTGTAGAAGCAACGGCTTGTAAGTGTATTTTTTTTTTTAAATTTCCCCACTGTCGCTTAACCGATGCTTAAATGACTATTTACATTTAACCGATGGTAAATTGAGCTATCGCTTAACCAACGGATTGGAAATATGTCGGATAACCGACAAAAATCCACCGACACTTAAAAAAAATAATAGTGTCGTACATGCGACAGGGAAGTGTTGAAAATATGACAATACGGCCGTCGGATTTTTGGTCGAAATTTAGTTGTGAATGTGGACCGCCTTCGGCCCTACTTTCCACCTCTATTGGACACATCAGACGTGGCAGAACAACTCACACCAATAGAGCTAAACCCCAACTGCATGGAACAAGCCACAATTGATCAGATTATGGACACACAGATCAAGAACACCCACTAGTAGAAGATCCAGCTATATCGAGATGTCAAAGCAGGCCAAATCCTTCACCAGGGAAAGTGGCTCACTAGGGACCAAGTTCAACAGAAGTTTCCTCATCTCATGGAGGAACTCAACGCAATAGGGACCATTGCTTCCTAAGCGGGGAGGAATGATCCAGGAGCATATTGGTGGCCACCCACCTATTCCTCTTGAACCCCCACCACTATTTCTTTTAGTTTTCCAGTTTCCTTAATTGTAGCACAATTTACTATTTTTGGCATTTTTCGGGTCCTAAACTTCCGGAGCCGTTTTGAGGCCCTAAACGACGTTTTTTTGGCATCAAAAGGTTGGGAAAATATGAGTTCATTCCAAACTTAATACTTATTGTGTATGGATGTGGTCCTTAAATAGATCTTTCTAATGATGTATCATGCGTGTAAAACGAAGGTAGTATGCTAAAGTTACAACCCCGGGAAATTGATGTACCAAGTTACCCAACGGGGCCCACATTAAGGCATTTCACCTCCTAGGGTTAGGTTCTTGGATGTGTAGGGTTTCCATTGTTTCTCAATAATATATAGGCCTTCGAGCCTCATTGTAACAGAGAGTTCAGAGGCATGTAGTTGCCACATCTCTTCTCATAGATAAGCTACCAGCACTCTAGCTAGTTTATTTCCATTCTATATGTAAACAAGCTTTAGTTGTTGATTAATGAAATGAAGTGTTATTTCCGCTGCATTTGTTTCTATGGTTATTTGTGTATTCTGTTGCATTCCTGCATAAATATGGATCACATATAGGAGTTCCTAAGAGAGTTTCTTTTAGCCCAAATGATGTTGAGATAACAGAGCTTGCATCTGGGAAACTCATTGCTAAAGGCCTTGGAAACCATCATGCAAAATCCTATGAGTTCTCCCACTTTGTGGTGGATGCAAAGCCCACTGCCCTGCTAACTCATGGAGATGAAGTTAGTAGACTGTTCCATGAAAGGTTTGGCCATCTAAATTTCAAATATTTGCAGCAATTACAGAAAATCTCCATGGTTGAAGGCCTCCTAGTCATCAAGGAAACCATTGGAAATTGCAAGGGCAGTGTGGTTGGAAAACACCCTAAGCACAAGTTCGATCGGGGGAAGGAAAACTGAGCTACATGCATATTGGGGCTGATACATTCTGATATCAGTGGTCTGATGCCTATCACATCCATGAATGGTTCAAGGTATCTTCTAACTTTTATTGATGATTTTTCAAGGTACACATGGATCTTCTTTCTCAAAAAGAAGTCTGAAGTATGTGAAAAATTTGCTGAACTAAAGACCTTGATCGAGAATGCCTTTGGGCTTAAGATCAAGATCTTGAGATCTGATAATGGGGGGAAGTATATCAGTAATGAGTTTTTGTTGTGCCTTACAAGTCTTTAAAGACATTGGAATTAAGTTTCCTTATAGCAGTCATGCTATTTCCCAGATGCATTTCTACAGTTAATTCTCAATTCTCATGATTTTAAATTCTTGAATCGACAATTCACAATTCATTGCAATGATATAAAATCTATTTCAAGGCACACTCTCTTTGTTGTCACTCTTGTTTCCCCACTCTGTTAGAATTTATCTTATGCAGGTAGCTATGTTGGTACATAAGTTATAACTTATATCGTATGTAATCACATGTGGCTAGGACCAACAGTAGAATTTTCTGTCTACTAGAATAAGGTGCAAGATATTACATGTTTGTAACCAAGCTGTCATAATTTGGCTGCTAGCTAGACTGGTGGAACATTGCTTTTTTCTCTGGTCATGTGCATGCACTAATGTGTATTGCTAATCACATGGCTTATCAGGTCCTGATATAACCAGAATGCCTAAGCTACATGATTTTAGGTAACCAAATTGGTACTATTACATTGTCATATTCTGATATATGCAACACTGTTGATGTTGATGAGTGTCCTTTCTGGTATTACAAAAACCTCTTTCTCTATTGCCTTGTTCAACCATTAGATACTCAAAGTTGTGTATTGATCCTTTTTACCATTATAGAGGACTCTGTAAGTTAGGTTCTCAAATTCTTAAAGGATTCTAGCTCAATGGAAGAGTGCATGCCTTACAAGCAGGAGGTCGGTGGTTTGATTCCTCCATTCCCTATTGATATTATAATATCAGTTAAATACTAAAACCAACTAAATTAGTGACCAAAACATGAGAGATGTGAAACTAGGCATTAAAAAGGATGCAACACATGGCGTTAATGATGAAGCCAAACATGGCGTTGATATGGTAGCAAAATAAGATGTTACTTTGGATGCAAAACATGGCGCTACATAGGAAGCAAAATATGGTGCAACAATAAAAGAAATATTTGGCGTCATTTTCGTAGCAAAACATGATGCAAAAAAGGAAGCAAAAATTGGTGCAAATTTGGAAGCGAAAATTGGCACATATTTGGAAGTAAAACATGGTGCAAAATGTGATGCTAAAGTGGTAGAAAAAATGGATGCTAATTTGGATGCTAACATGGTGCTATTAAGGATGCAAATATGGCGCTAACAAGGGTATCATTTAAGAAGCAAAAGTGGACACTCGCTAGGAAGCAAAGAAGGACGTTATTTAGGAAGAAAACCTCGACGTTGTTTAGGAAGAAAAGTTGGGCGCTATTCTGGAAGCAAACCTTGACGTTGTTTAGGAAGAAAAGTTGGACGCTATTCTAGAAGCAAAAAAAGAGACTCTATTTTGGGCATCATAAAGGATGCTATTTAGGAAAAAAAAAAGACATTTTTTGGGACACTTTAAGTTTTGTCCATGATGTGTCCCATTTAGCACCTAGTTTGACCACTCAATGTAAAAAAAAAATTACACTAAATAGGGAGACTAAATGGGACGCTAATTCTAGGATTTATTGTAGTGACATATTTATCTTTTGGTACATCAACCAGTTCCCATGTCTTGTTTTTCTCAATACATTCTATTTCTTCATCCATGGCTTGTGCCCATACTTATTCTTCAATAGCTTCCTCGAATGTTAGTGGATCATATATTTGAGAAAATAATACAAAGATAGAGAAAGAATTTGGTGTACCGGATTCATATATCTCATGCAGACTTCTTGTCTTCACTGGATCTATTGATGTCAAATTGCTTGATGGAGTCTGTTGTCCTCTTGGTGTGCTTGTTAGTGTAGCTTGAGCTGCAATTTGTGTTGATGTTCCTTGTGCTGAAGCATGTCACGGTGTCATGGGAGTCGACAATGCTGCGACCGATTGATTTACTTTTGGTGTTTTAACCACTTCTTCCATCATGTCTTCATGTGCAACATTTGACACAATATTGACATTCTTCTCGACAGTTCCATCCCATGATTCATTCTCAAAAAATTGAACGTCATGACTAATGATTACTTTCTTTGTGACAGGGTCATACAACTTATATGCTTTTGTGTCTTCAGAATAACCAACAAAAATACATTTTTGTCCCTTCTTGTCTAATTTCTTTCTTAGCTCTTCTGGCACATGAGCATATGTGACACAACCAAAAACTTTTAAATGAGAAACACTATGATTCATACCTATCCATGCTTCTTAAGGAATATTTTTCTTCACGCTCTTTGTTGGACATCGATTCATAATGTATACAGTAGTTGTGACTGCTTCACCCCAATATTCATTTAGCAAATGCTTGGCTACCTACACGCTGCCCGCCATCTCGATAATGGTTATGTTCTTTCTCTATGTGATACCATTCTACTGAGGTGTATATTGTGCAGTGAATTGCTTTTGTATTCCATGAGTTTTACAAAAATTTAGAAATTCATTTGAAACATACTCACTGCCTCTGTCTGTTCTTAGAATTTTTATGCGGTGTCCACTTTGATTCTCCACAAGTGCCTTGAGCTACTGAAAGCAACTAAATGCATCAGATTTATGTTTCAAAAAATATACCCATGTTTTTCTTGAGTAGTCCTCAATAAAAGTAAGAAAATACTTGCAGCCACCAATGGACGTTCTATACATTGGACCACAAATATCAGAGTGCACAATCTCAAGTGGTGTGCATGCTCTGTGTGACTTTCCAACTAGAAAATTCTTTCTATGCTACTTTCCAAAGATGCAGCCTTCGCAAACTTTGTCTGGTTTGTTGATCAATGGAAATAATTTTACCCTATTCTTTGTGTGCAGCAACTTCAGTCCACCAAAATCCAAATGTCCAAATCTGAAATGCTAGAGCCAGGAATCATCCTAAACTTCTGTTTGAAATGCAGCCCGAAAATCAGTGCTATCATTTTCTTGCTTGTTGCAGCAAACAACTTCTTCTTTACTTTCTTCCTTGAATGCAGCTTCTATATTATCTGGAACTATCCTCAATGGAAACAAGCGATCGCTTGTCATTGATACTCTTGCTAGCAGCTAGTTGCTTGAACATACATCTTTATTCGCACAGTGATTATCTTCCATGTAAACTCTGTAACCTTTCTGTATCAGTTGTCCAATACTCAACAAATTATGCTTCAGACCTTCTACATGGTAAACATCAGGCATATACTTATGCTCCCCCTGTTTGGTTAAAATATTAATAGTACCTTTTCCCAAAATAGTGACTTGGTCATTATATCCAAGTGTAACATCAGTTTGAACTGAATTATCTAGAATGGAAAATAAATTTAAATTACTAATCATATGATTGCTGCAGCCTGAATCTAAATACCATATGTTAGATGGACTTTCTTGGATGCTATTGCATTCAATTGGGGATTCACTTGCCATCATTATTGCGCTCGATGAAATGTTGGTGTTTGTCGACTGAATCTGGATTTTCTTTCCTTGTTCATATTGCTTCTTCCTACATTCATATGCATAATGACCAAATTTATTATATTAATGACATTGAATCTTTGATTTATCAAACCTGTTACCACTTGGATGACTTGTGTTCTAGTTCTTTCCTCTACCAGCAACACCTGCGAGACTACTGCTGCATCCTCCTCTTGATAAGTTTCTTCCTCTCCCTCTAAAATTATTTCCCCCCCTACCTCTTCCTCGACTTATAGATGACTATGCTGTGAATGCACCTTCCAATGATGTTTGATTTCTGTTGAGCCTGTGTTCATGATTGATGAGTGAACCTTGCAGCTCATCAATAGTAAACGTTGTCATGTATGTTTGTTCTTCTAAGGTTACAACCAAGTTTTCAAATCTTGGGGGAAGACTTCTGAGAATTTTCTCAACCACCCTTTGGTTTGTTATGGTTTCTCCATGAGATTTCAGTTGGTTTATTAAAACAACAACTCTATGTTAATGTAATTTTAACTACGGAATGTATTCACTTGTATCTCTTGTGCACTGTACCTGGATGTTTATTCTGGGATGTGTCTGTAATGTATTTGATTCATGTCATGCCCCGATATTCCTATCAGGAGGTTTTATAATGTAAAAAAGTAATGTCAAGTCATTGTGGGTAACCCTCCTATTGATCAAGGGTTAAAGTCCCCATAGTTCTGGGGCACTAGGGTTATTCGACTCTCCTAGAGAAGTCATCCCTAGTAGGTTATTGTCAAGTTAGGAATTAGTATAAATAGAGAGTGAGCCTCTCTATCACACACTCAGTCACACTCAGTTGTAGCGCATAACTGAGGAAGAAGAAGCCACTAGGTCTAGGAAGAAAGAGGCTACTACCGTCGAGAGATCATCTCACTGTTTTGGGGTCTTACTTTTGGTGTTGATTCTATCTCTGAGGAAGTTACGGGGTTTTATCCATTTATGATTTCCCCGAGGAAAAACACTGTGTTCATTGTCTCTTGTGTTTGATTGTTGTGCTTGTTATTCTATTAGTTAAAGATCCTAATATAATGCTAGCTTAATGTTAAAAATCTAACATGGTATCAGATCTAACCTGAGAAGAAGACACTGTGCAGCTGCAGAAACTAGGGCTTCCTACTTTTTGGATCTCTCCCCACAGATTTTTAGTAAAATAAGGTTGGGATAACACTGCTCCCTAGGGCGCATCTTTCTGTCGAAGCAGAATCCAATTCTGAGCTTTTTCAGTTTTGGACCTGACACTGCTGCCGAAAATTAGGGCTTTCCACATAAGTGGATTTTTTTAGTGAGCCTAGGCCTAGATTGATATCCTCCTCAAAATCTAAGCTTATATATCAAGATCAAAGTATTTGGTTGGATAGAACTCTAGAAAATCCAAACCCTAATATGCTCCTGAATGAGCACTACAGATATTTAGCTCCAAATCCAAATCTGACATCTTGACCTTGTAAGATATAAATATTTTGTATTTCCATTTGAGGTTCTCAGTTAAGATGTCTCATCATACCAAGATTGATGAAAATATTGAGGGAGCTGATAACTTCTGAGCCTGGAAGTATAGGATCTCCCTGGTTATAGAAGAAAATGAGTTGGACTCTTATATCAATGAGGAGGTTCCAATTCTAGAGGGAGATGGGACTAAGGCCTTACACAAGAAGAAGTTGGTTATGGAAAAGAGAATTATTGTTGATTCAATCAAGTATCACCTCATACCACAGGTGTCCTCCCTAAAGACACCTAAAGCCATGTTTGATTCCCTAACCAAACTATTTGAAGGAAAGAACATAAACCAAAAGATGACTCTAAGAAACCAACTAAAGAATGTAAAGATACAGAATGCAAAAACCATCTAGTTTTACTTTACAAGGGTCTCTTAGATCAAGGAACAACTGGAAGCAGTAGATGAAGAAGTGGAGAATGTAGAGATTGTAATGACCACCTTGAATGGTCTCCATAGATCATGGGACTCCTTTATCCAAGGAATTTGTGCCATAAAGAAGTTAGTCAATTTCAGCAGACTATGGGAAAAAAGCTCTCAAGAATAAGCTTGAATAGCAGCTCGAGAAGAAAAGATGGGAAGTGAAGATCAAGCTCTCATAGTACACTCCAAGAAAACCAGAAGAAGTTCTCTTCACCCCATAGGTAAGCACTCTCACAAAGATAACACTAGAAAATATTTGTTTAGAATCAGATGTTATACAAGTGACGAGAAAGGACACTATGCTAGAGAATGTCCTAGAAACAAAAATTTCTCTCACAAGAAGAAGAGAAACAAGAGAAGACATCATGCTCATGATAAAGAGGATGATGAACCTTCCACAAAGAGAATCAGACATAAAAGTTATGATTGCTCAAGTGATGAAGAATATGTTTTGATTTTCGCTCTCACGGGAAACATTACACATGGAAGCAATGATTGTCTTATGGACAGTGGTGCTTCCAAACTAATGAGAGGATTCAAATAATCCCGTGTAAAACTATCTGAACATGACTCATCTCATAAGGTGAAACTTGGGGATGAATACCAGTATCCAATAAAAGGTAGTGGGGAATCCTCCTATAAGCTAGACTTTGGAAAGTCTATGACAATGAAGGAAGTATTGTTTGTACCAGGACTAAAGAAGAACCTCCTCTCCATATCTCCATTAGATGTAAAAGGCATGAGGGTTGCATTTATAGATGGCCAAGTTATCATGTGGCCAAAGGGAAAGAATATTAATGATGCAGTAGTGATTGGGGAACAAGAGGGAGGTCTATACAAATTGAAGGGCCATCTAGAACAATCCTTGGTCCATGACATAGTAGAGCCAAATGAACTTTGGCATAGAAGGCTTGCACATGTACATTACAGAGCACTACCACTTGCAAGAAAAGTTGTTGAAGGCCTTCCAGAAATTCAAGCAAAACATGATGGGGTCTGCAAAGGATGTGCGAAAGGAAATAACACAAAGAAGACATTTCCAACTACCGAGAGCAAGGCAAAAGGAATCTTGGAAATCATCCACTCCGATGTATGTGGTCCAATTTCATCAAGTTCATTAAGCGGGTATGCATACTATGTTTCTTTTATTGATGACTTTTCTAGGAAGACATGGATTTACTTTATGAAGATTAAATATGAAGTTTTCATCAAGTTCAAGGAATTCAAATCCTTGATTGAGAACCACACTGAAAATAGGATCAAGACCTTTCGTTCAGATAATGGCGGAGAATCCACATCAAATGAATTCAAAGAGTTATGCAAAGACTCAGGGATTAAGAGGGAGTTATCCAATCCATATAATCCACAACAGAATGGGGTTCCAGAAAGGAAGAATAGAACTATCATGGAAGTTACAAGAGCAATGCTTCATGATCAAGATCTTCCCATGCATCTATGGGCAGAAGCTACCATAACAATGGTGTAGGTATAGAACCTTACTCCACACAGAGTACTCGAGAACAAGAAACCTGAAAAAGTATTTTCCAGCAATAAACCAGAAGTCAGCCATCTCAGAATATTCGGCTGTCCAGTATAGATACACATTCTGAAATAAAAGAGGACAAAGTTAGATCCTTCAGGAAAGAAGGGTGTATTTGTGGGATACTCTGAAAGCTCGAAGGCTTACCGAATATACTTCCCAGGATTCAAGAAGATCAACATCAGTAGGGATGTAACATTTGATGAAGACTCAACCTACAACAAATCCAGAAAGAAACTTGCTGAAGTTCCTGAAGAATTGGAACCACCTAGAATTCATGACACAACCATGAATGAAGAAACTCAAGAAGAAGATCAAGAATTTGAAGAACCTCAAGAACTTGTAGATCCACCTCAGGATAAGAATCCTCATAAGAGGAAATATGCTTGGGTACGAGAAGTTATCCAAGGTGTGTAAATATATGGGGCTCTGGAAGAGAATCACAGAGAAAGAAAGAGGACCAGGTCCTGCTCTAGATATGTAGCATTATTATGTGATTTCATCGATAAAGAACCTTCCAATTATGAAGAAGAGGTGGAAAGGAAAGAATGGAAGGATGCTATGATCAAAGAGTATAAATTGATCATGAAGAATGATGTTTGGGATGTTGTCCCAAGACCAGAAGGGAAGTCGGTTGTGACTTCCAAATGGATCTACAAGATCAAGCATGCTATAGATGGTAGCATAGAAAAATATAAGGTGAGATTTTTTGCTCATGGCTTCTCCCAGAAAGAAGGAATAGATTATGAAGAAACTTTTGCACTTGTATCCAGATACACTTCCATCAGATCAGTACTTCCTCTGGCTGTAGTGATAAAATGGAAGATACACCAAATGGATGTCAAGACTACTTTCTTGAATGGTGTAGTGGAAGAGGAAGTGTATGTGGAGCAGCCACTTGGTTTTGAGACACATGACATGGATTCTCATGTGTGTATATTGAGGAAAGCCCCGTACGGTTTGAAACAGGCACCTAGGACATGGTACGACAAAATTGACAGCTTTCTATCCAGTTTAGGCTTTACCAAGAGTAAAGTAGATTCCAACCTTTACTACAAGGTTGAAGATGACAACCCAGTGATGCTCCTACTATATGTAGATGATCTATTTGTAACAGGTACGGATGGGTTGATTGTTGATACGAAGAGGAAGCTTGTTGCCGACCTCGAAATGAAGGACTTTGGTATGATGCATTATTTTATAGGCATGGAGGTGTGGTACAATGCTAATGGAATTTCCCTGGGATAAGGGAAATATATGGTAGAGATCTTGAAGATATTCGGGATGATGGACTACAAGTCCATGACCACACCTATTGAATCAAACCTGAATCTATTGAGTGATGCTTCATCAGAAGCGGTTGATGCTATGATGTATCGTCAGATGATTGGGTCCTTGATGTACCTTATGAACACGAGACTAGATATTTGCTTTGCTTTGAACACCTTGAGCCAGTTATTGACATATCTGAGACATGTTCACTTGATTGCTGCAAAGCATATTCTGAGGTACCTAAGGGGTACAGTTGATTATGGGATCAAGTATGAGGCGAATCAGAAGATTAACCTGGAAGGTTATGTTGATTCATATTGGGTAGGAATCACCATCAATAGGAAGAGCATTTCAGGGTGTTGCTTCAGTATGGGATCAAGTGTGATCTCTTGGTTTAGTAAGAAGAAATCCTATGTAGCACTGAGTACAGCTGAAGCAGAGTATGTCGCAGCTTGTTTAGCTAGTTGTGAAGCAGTATGGTTGAGGAAGATACTGTCTGATTTATTTGATCTCCAGTTGGATGCTACTTGTATATATTGTGACAACCAGAGTTGTGTGAAGTTGTCAGAGAACCCAGTGTTCCATGACAAGTCAAAGCATATCGAGATCAAGTATCACTATATCAGGTATACGGTGCATAGAGGAGCAGTGAAGTTCCAGTATGTTGCGATAGATGAATAGATAGATGATGTGTTGATGAAGCCATTAGCTAGAGTGAAGTTTGAGTACTTCAGGGAGAATCTTGGTGTTCTCCAAATCAAGGTTCTTTCTAAGGAGAAGTGATGAGTCTATGAGCCATTCTGACATGGTGAGAGGATTGGTTCCTTCCATGGTTAGATGTAAGGGTTGAGCCATTATGTCATGGTGAGAGGATTGGTTCCTTCCATGTTAGATACAAGTGCTGAGCCATTTTGATATGACTGTAGGATTGGTTCCCACTTGATCAGATATAAGGGTTGTTGCCATTCTTTGAATGGAGGTACCTGGTTAGTTACCAGGGAATCTCAGTCTGATATTGAGGGCCATTTTGATATGATTGTGGGATATGTTCTCACATGATCAGATATGAGTGCATGGAAATTCTGATGTGATTGAGGGATGTGTTCCAACTTGATCAGATATAAGGGTTGTTGCCAGTCTTTGAATGGAGGTACATGGTCAGTTACCAGGAAAGCTCAGTCTGGGAGTGAGGGCCATTTTGATATGACTGTGGGATGTGTTCTTAGATGATCAGATATGAGTGCATGGCCATTTTGATGTGATTAAAGAATGTGTTTCCACTTGATCATATATAAGGGATGTTTCCATTCTCTAGGAGAATGGAGGCACCTGGTCAGTTACCAGGAACCCTCAGTCTGGGACTGAGTGCCCTTCTAACATGGTGAAAGGATTAAGTTCCTTCCATGGTCAGATGTAAGTGTTGTGCCTTTTCACAGATGGTAGTAGGTGTGTCCTACCATGATGGTGATTGTAAGTGCTGTGCCTCTCCACAGATGGTAGTAGGTGTGTCCTACCATGCTAGTGGATGTAAGTGCTGATCCTTTCCACAGATGATAGTAGGTGTGTCCTTTTATGCTGGTGGATGTGAGTGTTGTGCATTTTCATAGCTGATAGTAGGTGTGTCCTATCATGCTGGTGAATGTAAGTGCTGGGACTTTCTGACAGGGTTGTGGGTTGTGTTCCCGCATGGTCAGATGTGAGTGTTGGGTGTGCCTTTCTGACATGGTGTTGGATGTGTTCCTCTCATGGTCATATGTAAGTGCTAGGTATTCCATTCTGACTTAGGTTTAGATATAAGCACTAAAGAAGACCTACATGGTGGCTAGGCCTACAACCATCTTGAAAAGGGGTTGGCTCTGTAGAACTTCCTGTGACGAGAAGAATCATGAGATAGCACCTGCGATGATCCAGTGATGATGATCCAGTGATGATGATCCAGTAGTGATGATCTAGATTGAGTGATGATCTAGATCTAGTGATGATGTTCTAGTGATGATCTAGATCAAGTGATGATCTATATCCAGTGATGATCGAGATCGAGTGATGATCCAGATCCGAAGATGAAGATGAATTGAAGATGAAGATAACTTGAAGATGAACATGACTTGAAGATGAAGATGAATTGAATATGACAAGGACTCGAGGATGATCCAGATGATACAGAGAAGAAGACTTGTGCTGATAAATTGTGTCGAGAGAATACCTTCCTATTTAAGAGGGATTCTTAATGTAATTGTAACTTCGGAACACATTCACTTGTATTTCTTATGTATTGTACCCTAATGTTTATTCCAGGATGTGTCTGTAATGTATTTGAGTCATGTCATGCCTCGATGTTCCTATCAGGAGGTTCTATAATGTAAACAAGTCATGTAAATTCATTGTGGGTAACCCTCCTATTGATCAAGGGTTAAAGTCCCCACAGTTCCGGGGCACTAGGGTTATTAGAATATCCTAGAGAAGTCAGCCCCAGTAGGTTATTGTCAAGTTGGGAATTAGGATAAATAGAGATTGAGCCTCTCTATGACACACTCACTCACACTCAGTTGTAGCGCATAGATGAGGAAGAAGAATCCACTGGGGCTAGGAAGAAAGAGGCTATTGATGTTGGGAGATCATCTTATTGTTTTGGGGTCTTACTTTTGGTGCTAATTCTATCTCTGAGGAAGTTGTGGGGTTTTATCCATTTATGGTTTCCCCCAGGAAAAACATTGTGTTCATTGTCTCTTGTGTTTGATTGTTGTGCTTGTTATTCTCTCAGTTAAAGATCCTAATATAATGCTAGCTTAATGTTAAAAATCTAACACTCTGGTGTAGAATGTGTCTACAGTCTCTAAATCTTTCATGGACAGAGATTCAAAATCTCTTCTCAGAATTTGCAGCTTTGAAGTCTTTACCTTATCCAAACCTTGATAAGCTATCCCCAATGTGTCCCATGATTGCTTTGCGGTAATTGATGCTGCTACTCTTGGGAGTATGATTTCATGGATGGCTTGATGTATGCAAAACAGAGCTTTTCGGCCATCTTTCTTCGTCAGTTCTTTCAAGATATCTTTCTCATCTTGTGAGAGATTATTATATGTTGTTTGATCTGCTAGTTCCACATAAACATTCTGGACAATATCCCAAACATCTTGACCTCTAAACAAAGCTTTCATTTTTAGAGACCAATATTCATAATTCTTTCCTGTAAAAATCAGAGTTTGTAAATTCGACATATTTGAACCGAAAGTAGAAGCCATTATTTAATTTTTAAATTTCCTTAGAAAATTACTTTTGTCCTTTTAGGACAAGAATTATTTCCTAAACTATCTCTGATACCAGATCTCCAAAGAAACGGCGGCCATGGAAATTAACTTGAGTTATCGCGTAGTAGAACCTTATGTTTTCCCCTTTTTACTTTTTCAAAACTTGTGATTTGATTTTCTTGCGGCGGAATTTATTGCACAATGGTATTACTACGCAAGAGTTACTATGCGAGAGTTACTGCGATGAAGTAACTACGCATACTTTTCACCTTGACACACTTTAACTTAGTATTCGACTAGCTTTGACTGCGATATGAATTGGTTGCGAACAACTCATATGCGAACAAGTTTTCACTTTCGCGAAATAACTTCATATTTCCTAGTCTAAGGACTTAGGAATAAAAAATAAAAAATTCACTGCGATAACCTAGGATTAACTACGACACAACTATATTGCGAATCACTCACAATATCATATAAGAAAATAATGATCAAGATTTGTGTCTGCATGAAACTAGGAACTTATGCATAAAACTAGGAACTTTTATAGAGTGAATAATTATGGATTCTGTGTCTTTCACTCACAGTAAATGTAAACAATATTTAATCAGGTAAACATGGAGAACATTTACTCAGGTAAACATGGAGAAGATGTGCGGCTAAACAGAAAATTCTGTTACAACTCATTTTACCACACATGGTGGATCACACCTTTATGGCCTTCCCTGTCCCATTCCAGACTCTTTAGACCCCATGGACCATTTTTGTACCTTTGATGTTTCCAAGATCATCCCTAAAAACATGCATTATTTGCCTTTAGTCCTACTACTTGGATGGAGTTTGTCGATATTTGACTCCCAACCTTTTTTGTGTCCAAAAAATAGTATACTGCAATGTACTCATCAATGGTAAGGCCACCTTTGGCCCCGCGAGAGCGTAGGTTCACCACCTCTCCCCATTAGTATAATCCAGTAATAAAATATATGTCCTCAATCTCTATAGTGAGGGACATATCGTCGATATGAAAAGACTCCGAGTCTGGATCCCAATAATCTACTAGAATCTACAGGAGTCTTGGTTTGGCCCTCAAGAAGCCAAGACGCCAAAACTTATATAGACCGCATGCATGTAGAGCTTGTTGAACCATTAAGTCACCACAAACAGCCTCTTCTACATCTCCATGTTTCCTCTCCCTCCATTCTAGAACCATCCTGCACATAAAAATTGATTTTTTGTCATTAGATACCTCAAAAATCCTTATCTGCGGCCGTATACGCGACTATTTGCAAAACAGTTGCGTATGTACGTGGTTTTGGGAGGTTTTTCCGTGTATGGCCAACCCTATACACAGAAAAAACCCCGATATTTGCGTGGGCCAAAATGACCATTTTAGATTGGCCTAAAAATTAAAATTGACCATGGAACTTGAAAAAAATTGCATGAAAATGGAATAGGAGGACATGAGGAGTTACGTGGAACAAATGGTGTCGAATTTCACTAGATGAAGCTCCCAAAATTCCTATTGGAATTTTTGAACTCAAATGGGTAAAAATTTCATATGATATGGAATTTTTGAATTTTTTACTATTTATAGACGTTTTTTGAAATTTTTGAAATTTTTTACCCCCTTTCTATAGTTTTGGACTAATTTGATGATGTAGGAGTCCATTTTGAGCATCGTTTTGACCGTGGGTTTGACCTATTCATGCCAATTTTAGATATTATGTCTAAACTGGCATATAGTTTAGATTTCACATCCGTTTGTACTTTGCTTGAACTTATGGCCGTTTCATTATAACCTTAGGTACGAGCCCATTCTATCTTGTCACGGAACCTTCTTGTTGTTCTTAGAAGTGACATAATGTGAATGGTAGAGCTTGAACATACATGGGTGCCCTAGTTAGTTCATGTTTTGCATTTGGTGCCCATGCTGACATTTTTCCTTTAGGGTGTGGGAGTCCTTTGTATAGTATCGCCATGACTTTGTGCAAGAGGCTCATACTCCTCTTGATCTTTTTGTTGTCCTTTTTTCCTAGGACTCCCTTATGTCAAGTTCTAATTTCATTATCATGAGTTTTACTTGCCTCATTGAGCCTTATGCCAGCTTCCTTGACTTTGATTATTAGCTATATAGCTCGAGCTTGTCTCATGTCTAGCCACATAGAGCCATTTTACATATCTTTTGCAACTTGATTCCCCATTTTTTACCAAAAGGGAACTTTCCCCCGAGTGTCATTATCCTACACATGTGTCCTTGCATTGAGCATAGGTATGTTCCACTGCTTGGAACTAGTTTGTTTTCCCATTAACACTCGTCTCCTCCTAGTCTGTAACTATAAAACACTTTTATTCTTTTTTAGGCTTTTCAAAATATTTGAAAAGTCCAAAAAATTCAAAAAACCAAAAATCCAGACAAGAAAAGATGTTAACTTTGGTAGCAGTCGAGTTGTGTTGCCTTCGAACAGAGCACTATATATCACATCCATTGGTTGGGTTAATAGTTTGACTTTAGGAGCTATACTCATATCTTTGAGTTTATCTCCACTGACTGGTTAAGCTTCCGGTCCCTATGGAGCCTCTGCCGATGCCTCCTCTATTGCAGAGATGTCCCAGTTTTGTATATCGAGTCTATGCTACCTACATTCAATCACCATTCACCTTTATGCTCTTGTTTGAAGGAATTTGAAACCTGAGTCGCCCATTCCTCAGTTCTCTTCACTTTGCATGTCATCCATTCCCGGTACTGATACTAGTTCATGCACATTATAATTGAGTCCTTCCACATTATACAACTTTGTTGAGTACCTCATGTTGGATGATGGGGGATGACTTAATACCCTCCTTCCAGTGTATTCATCCCATCAAATTCAGATCATTTATTCTGGGATAGGAATCTAGAGTCATTTTGAGTGCCTTGAGACTTGCATTCATCAGTGGTAGGTTCTCTCGCCATTGCCAGTTTTGGGAATACATCAATGTCCCCTGATCGATGGATTCACTCAAGTGTTCGACCTCAACACATTTATTCACACTTGTTAGTTTTCACTCTAGTACCTTGATTCCCATTCTCATTATCAGTGGGTGATCTCATGTCTAATAATGGTATAAATCAATGACCGGTAATCAGACGATGCACTACTATGTTCGACCTCGACACCTCTATTCACATAGTAGGACATGTACTCATAGCGGATTGTGTAGAAGACCTTCCAGATTAGTGGAATTTCATATATGCTACCTCCTTGATCGTTCTAGTGTTCATGAGATTTTAGCTCTCGTGACTTGATTCCAGTATATGTCAAATATCTTCAGCCATTATGGAGATCTTGATTCATTGTATATCTTCAGCTTTCATGGACATTATGATCCTTTGTATATATTCATCATGGAGATTCTGAAATATCTATATTGTACGTGGTGATGACCACACATGTCATATTTTGTATCATGCCTATTCATGGCCATTGTACTCTTATGTATTCAGGACTGCTATCTGTACTTGCAGTTATGTGTAGAGTTTGATTATTGTATTATATTATTGGATGGCTGGTTCTTCCACCTGGTTCTTCATCACTCCACTTCTGGGATGGACTGATAATGTATTTCGGCCATCATATCACCCCTCTGACCTCACACATTATGGGGCATCTGTTACAGCTGATTTTACCACACATGGTGGATCACACCTTTATGGCCTTCCTTGTCCCTCTACAGACTCTTTAGACCCCATGGACCATTTTTGTACCTTTTATGCTTCCAATATCATCCCTAAAAACATGCATTATTTTCCATACATGACTTTTTAACCTATTCTCACAGATATACGTGGATATGACCCTCAAACCCGCATACATCGAGATGTGTGCAAAAGGCCAAATATTTTTGGAGTTTTCCTTGATGTGGATCCGAGTCACTTGTCTCTTGGCCTTCCATATGACTTGAGATCACCTGGATTTGACCTTCCATTACCCCATTGAAGCACTATATAAGGATCCCTTTGGATACATTGAAGGGAGAGGAATTGAAGAATAAGAAAACTATAGTCCATTGTTGCCGAAGCTTATACTTGAGTTTGCATCCCTTTGTCCATTGGAGCACTTTTTATTCTTCCCAAGTTTTCATTTTCTTGTGAACTTGCTATCGAGAGATGGACGATTGAAGTGGTGGAGGCCCAGGTCGAGGACTCAGTTTCTCCAATTTGCAAATGTGCTGACAGAGGTTGTCACTATTGTAATCTCTGATTTATATTAATAGAAATATCTTTTCCTATCCAATAATGTGTATTTAAATGAATATTGAATCCATGGATTCTTTTAAATTCTTATATATTATTGATTATATATTCTAGAGTAGGTCTAACACCATTATATAGCATTCTTGTCTTGTTTGTTGAATGTTGAGAGAGAAAATTGCTAATACAAGCGAGAGTGGAAAAGCTCAACGAGGATCTACATCAACCTTCTGGAATAAGGTATGGTTTGAGATCCTTTAGTGTTAGATGTTTGGTTTCTCTTGCGTATGGGAAAGGATTGATTTCTATGGTTACTCTATCTGTTGTGGTACCCCAAGCCATAGAAAATTTTCTCCGTAACAGAATTGACGACCATACTGGGGAGTTCCTAGTCATTTCCTTTAGGGATTTTATCAACATTCAATGTTCTTGAATTGCTCTGATTTCTCTATATCTGATTCGGGTCTAGGGGCACGTTTGCCTAGTAGTTTCTGATAGGAGTAAATTTTGTCTCAGCTTATCTGTTTACCTTCTTTTTTATCTCTTTTTCTTCCTGTACGCGAGTTTTGTCTTCACAGTCATGTGTACACATGGTTTTTACTGGGATATCCACGTATATACGTGATTTTTATCCACACAGTCACGTATGCCCTACTTTTTGCCTTTTGGGGGAAGATTAAGTGTGGTTGGGTGAGTTTGGATAATTGCTGAGTCTTCTTGGTGCATTAGGCCTCTTTTACCTTAGTGCTTTCTCTGGGTGTTGTATGATAGTGCTTGTAGAGTCTGGGGGTGGTAGAGTCATACTTTTGTTGTATTATCTCATTTTAATTCAAAAAATACAAAAAAAAATTTCTTTTTACAGCATTATTCATTTTTGCATTTTGCATTTTGCTTGGTACTTGCATTAGGTTTGCTTGGAGAAGTATTAGTTAGATTTTCATATAGGAATGATTCCATCTTCATTTGAAGGAAAATTTTTCACTTCACATAGTAGCATACCCCATTTTTAATTTGACACAGTGCATGTGCATTGATTGTTAGGTCTGCATTTTACTTCTTGTTGCGTCATAACATCATTGGTTGCAAGATCGTTTGCCCTTTTTGAGTAATAAGCCAATTAAAATCGACGCATAATAAAATGAATGTAATGTTCCCAACCCTCTGACTGGAAAAGAGGATGCTACCATGCCATTAACCATCCAGGAAAATCGCCCCATGAACATGAACATACATAAAACCGAAATGCTTGAACATAAAACATGCTAAGATGCATAATCAGTCACATACACAGTGGAAGCAAACATACATTCATTCAGGAATTCAACATGTTCATCATCATTCATTAAAAATCAGATATGATTGCAAAAGTAAAATAAACAAGAATACTTATCTTATAAAGAACTCGTCCTGCAACCAGCTACGTCGTTGCAACGTTCCACCCAACCATAGGCCAACATGCTCCTTAATCTCTCAACAATGCCGCCACCCCCGAGCTAGGAATGATTCCTCAAGGAATAAGGAACAAGAAGGCTTACACATAGCCAAGGATTCACAAAACAAAGCCAAGCCAACACAGTTGGGTTTATCAGGCCATCAACAAACTAGCCAAGCCAACACAGTTGGGTTTATCAGGCCATCAAGGAGCTGGAAAAGGTTAAATGCTAAGATGGTGAGCTCATTGAAGAGCTAAGGATACCTACACCAGAACTAGCCTAACTTATAGGACACCCACACACACCCAACACAAGGAAATTAGTCCCTTCTCTGCTACACAGTCCCTCATGCCTCGACCTCCCTTCCAATGCTATTCAGGGGTTGTGGAGAAGAAATCCAGCCCTCTAGCTATGTCTGTGTGGTTCCCAAACACACCAGGTTTTTCAAGCAAACCAAGTCCTCATCCCCACTCCAATACAGTCCGAATACCAACCACTGCATGCATGCAGCAAAACAATCTATTCACGGCTTGGTGAGAAAAACAAAGGAAACCACGGTGACAACCCAAAAATGGTGAATGCAGCTCAGGCCAAGCAAGGTGATTCATAGTTGTTGTTGGCCCTAGAATGGCCAAAATAACTTAGTAGCAACCCCAAAAGGTAATTTCACCCACATCAAACCAATGATGTGGGGAGAACCACATCCCCGATCTCAACAATGAAGTGACGAAAAATTACACAGTCCAAAATCAGTAAGGAAAACATACACTCAACACAATCCAACAAATTGGTATGGAAAACACCTATACACATAGAGATCGTGTCTTGAGGCCACCCTTCCAGCTTGCTGCATGAAGAAAAACCAGGAAGAATCTTGTGCATGAATAATGAAGAGAGAACCATCCCTCTGTGTGAACATGGGCCAAAACGATGGAGAGAGTGGGAGATTCGAAGAATCTCTGCCCATGTGAAGTGGTGGAGTCTACTGGTGGAGTGTGTGTGTGGTAAAACTTTCCACCCACCACTACCCAGAAATAACTACCCCCAACTAATAGCAGAAGTATTTAATGGGTGTTTGACACATGGATTTTCCCCATAGGCTCAAGGTTTAACAATCCTCCCCTTATCCTTAGGAAAATCATGCCCTTTTCAATATAGTTGCATTGACATAGCTGGTTGGGGTTCATTTAATTAAAAATGCATATTTACATGATGCCAAGACCAATATGTGTTGTATCTCACGATACACTATCGGCAACGATTCCAATCGTCGAACATAACAAAACCAAATCGATGGTGGGGATTTTTCCTTTAGCTCCACACCATGATTAACTACAATATATATATATATCATGTATATTTAATGCATGGGGGTCAAAAACGGGGTGTTACATTCCCCTCCCCCTTCAATAGCACTGTCCTAAGTGCTTTACAAAATTGAACAAAATACTACAGTGGTACCACCTCAGTGTTCCGCAGGATTGAACAAAAATGGATGTGCCAATCGCATGGCATCCTCCAGCTCCCACGTAGCCTCCTTAGGTTTGTAGTGCTCCCATTGCACCTTTACCTGCCCTATGGCCCGGTTCCAAAGCATTGTGACCTTCCTGTAGAGGATGCACGATGCGCATTGGCTCAGTTCGAAAATATCCCTTAGGTTCAACCTGAATCACATTACAATTTATCACATGGTTAGGATCATGTACATATCTCTTAAGCAAAGAAACATGAAAAACATTATTAGCTCTAGTGCTAGCAGGCAATGCAAGTCTATATGCAATTGGCCCTATTCTTTCAAGCACTTCAAACAGCCCACAATATCTTGGTGACAGCTTGGCACAACTTCCAAGCTTCAAGGAAATTTTCGTTGCCCTCACTCTGAGGTAAATATGATCCCCAACATTGAACTCCCTGTTCACCCTATGCTTATCTGCATAGCTTTTATGTCTGTCCTGTGTTTCTTTTAGATTCTGCCTGATCATTACAACCTCTTGCTCCATTTCCTTGAGCAATTATTTTCCAAGCATAACCCTATTCACTGGATTATCCCAAGTCACTGGTGTCCTACACCTTCTTCCATACAAAGCTTCATATGGACTCATCCCTAAGGATGTCTGCTGTCCATTCTTATAGGCAAACTCTACCAAGTGTAATTAATCTTCCCACTTGGTTGGTTTGCCCATCATGTACATGCAAAGAATATCTTCAAGCACCTACTTAACTCTCTCTATCTTCCCATCTGTCTGAGGATGGTATGCAGTGCTGAAGTTTATTTTTGTACCCAAATCTACAAACAACCCCTTCCAAAAATCAGAAGTGAACTTGACATCTCGGTCAGAAACTATTGCCTTAGGCAATCCATGCAATTTGAAAATCTCCTTCATGAAGATCTTTGCAATGTAATCAGTCTTATGCATAGACTTCACTAGTATAAAATGTGCTTCCTTTGTCAACTTGTCCACCACAACCATGATGGAATCATGTTGTCTCCAAGTCATTGGCAATCCCGTAATAAAATCCATGGAAATAACTTCCCATTTCCATTCTGGTACTGGAAAAGGCTGTAACAAACCTGCTGGGTGTTGATGCTCAACCTTTACCTACTGACATTTCATTCACCTTGAAATGCATTCAGACATGGCCTTTTTCATTCCTGGCCAAAAGTACTATTTTTTGGCGGTAGCAATCGTCTTCTAGTATCATGGGTGACTAGAATACGGAGTTTGATGGATCTCATCCATAACAACTCTCATCAATTCTGCTACATTTGGAATATAAATTCTATATTTATAAGTAAGAAGTCCATCTTCTTCCAATTTATATCCCTCGTACCTCTTCTCAAGACTTTGCTGCTGCAATTTGTGTTTCACTAGCTTATACAATTCATCTTCGGCAGTACGATTAGCAATCTGCTACCTCAAATTTGATTGGAAAATACTAAGAGATGCCACATGCATTTCTTGCACCTTCTTGCTAAGTGCATCAGCTACATTATTCTCTTTTCCCTTTATGTGCTTGATTTCAAAATCAAACTCACATAAAAAATCCAGCCATCTCGCTTGCCTAGCATTCAGAGTAGGCTGATCAAATAGATACTTCAGACCACAATGGTATGTTCTTAGCTCAACTCTTCTACCCATCAAGTAATGCCTCCACATCTTGAGAACATGTACTATGGCTGCAAGTTCTAGATCATGAGTGGCATAGTTCTTCTCATGCTCCTTCAGCTTTCTCAACTCATAACATATCACATGGTTGTCTTGCATAAGGAATCCTCCAAGCCCTTGTCTGCATGCATTGGTACATACCACAAATATTTCTCTGGATCTACAACTTTCAATACTGGTGCACTGGTGAGAAGGTTCTTCAACCGCTGGAAGCTTTCTTCACACCTAGACGTCCATTCAAACTTTATCCCCTTCTTTTACGAAGAAGTGATGGCATGTGAAACTTTGGAGAATCCTTCAATGATCTCCTATAGTATCCTGCAAGTCCCATAAAATATCTTACATCTGTCACATTTCTTGGAGTAGGGAAATTCATAATGGATTCAATCATTTCAGGATCCACAGATATACCCTCTTCTGAGGTAATGTGGCCCAAGTACTAAATTTTATCTCAATAGAAGTCACACTTGCTCAGCTTCACATACAACTGATGCTCCCTGAGCAATTGCAATGTCAATCTCAAATGATCTTCATGCTCCTCCTCATTCTTAGAATAAATAATAATGTTACCAAGGAAAACAAGAACAAACTTGTCCAAATACCTGCTGAAGACACTGTTCATAAGGCACATAAATGTAGCTGGTGCATTTGTGAGCCCAAATCGTACCACTACAAACTCAAAATGTCCATACCTTGTTCTGAAGGTTTCCTTATGAATGTCTTCATCCTTGATTCTCACATGATGATAACCATACCTCAAGTCAATCTTGGAAAATACCTTTACTCCTCTCATTTGATCAAAGAGGTCATCAATCCTAGGAAAAGGATATTTATTCTTCACAATAACCTTGTTCAACTATCTGTAATCAATACATAACCTGAGTGTACCATCTTTCTTCTTTACAAACAAAACTGGTGCTCCCCAAGGAGACACACTCGGCCTGATATACTTCTTTTCCAACAACCCTTGCAATTGCATCTTCAATTCTAGCATCTCCGGTGTACTCATCCTATAGGGTGTCTTGGACACTGTTGCTACTCCTAGCACAAGTTCAATTGTGAAATCAATGTCCCTTTTTGGAGGAAGTCCTGGAATCTCCTCAGGGAACACATCTCTGAATTCCTGTAACACCAGATAGTCCTCTAACCTAGGAGTTTCATCCCCTATTGCCTCCAAAATATGAGCTGCATACAACTGGAAACCCTTCCTACAGAGCTTCTTCAACTACGTTGCTAAAACATGCCTTACTAAAATCACCTTTGGAATACCTTTCACAACTATTGGGTTCCCTTTTTCATCCATGCATTCAAAACTCTTTTTATAACAGACAATCTTTACTCTGTGAGCTTCTAGCCAATCCATTCTAATGAGAACATCATAGGAACCAAGTGGTAGAGCATTCAAATCTACACAAGTGACCAATCCATTCATGACCAATGGACATTCCTCTACCACTTCACTAACCTTTCTCTTAGTTACAGTGGCTAGCTGAACTAACCAATATTTTCTATGCTTTACTTTATTAAAAGCACAAATCTCCATTATTCTAGGAGTAATGTAACTGTGATTAGAACCAGGGTCAATCAAAATAGAAACAGATTGCTCAACAATCTTACCTGCAACTTTAACCATGATTGACTGGTGATCTACCTGGCAGTCCTCCAGGGCTGCATAGATCCTAGGGACTGCCCTTGCTACTTGACCCACTGTTTCTGCTTCTTGAATTTTGTAAGATGGTCTTACACTTTCAATCTCGAGTTGACAATCTCTATGCATGTGGGGTCCTTTACATCTCCAACATTGAAGTTGTCCTCTAGTCTATTGAGGATCTTCAATCTCTTTTCCTATCACTCCAGCTGGATTACTCGTAGCTTGGGATGGCTGCTTCTGCCGATTCCTGAAGTTAGAAGGTTTGAAACCTTTCTTTCTTTGGTCAAACTTCTCATTCTTCTTGTCCTTCCATGCCTTATGATAATCATGTTTACCTTTTATTTACTCATAAAAATACTTATCCTTCCTTATTACTTCTTCAAGAGTTATAGGTTCGTAATATTAAATTAAGCACATAGATCTGTGGACAAACACACAACTCACGTGATAGATCACACAATTTACTCAATTATTGAAGAATGAAATAGTGCCAAAATGGCTTGCAGCTGTGAATGCTTTTCATTAATCAAAGAGTAATTAGATAGATAATTACAATGAAGTACAATGGATTTAATAGCCACAAGCAATTCGAATCCACATGAGGAAGTTCAAATTGATTAGACTCTACTTGACTGTAGGTAACCAAGACCTTGTCTAAATCTCTATCGAAGGACTCAAGAGTTAACTGACCTTGTCTAAACCATAACCGGAGTTCATTAGAGCTCTAAAACACAGCTCAAGTGTTACATTCAGTGTTGACTAAGGTTAACTGACAGTGGTAGGTGAGAAATGCGCCCCACATGAGTGCATTCAAGTAAACCTATTGCTAACTGAATGTAGAGGACTAGAACTAAATGTACATTAGAGGAAATTTCAACTAAAATGGGCCTTTTAACTTTAACTCAAATTCCATGTCATCATGTGTTAGCCAGTGAAATTGCTTTAAATTTGAAATACTGTATAGTTCTTAAACATTGTTTTAATATAAATTTGGGGATAGGTATCATAAAAAAAACTACTTTTTTTGTTTGTATTTTCGACATATCTCCCCGTGTTTTTACTCAAATTTCAATCGGGAGAGCTCGTTGGATGTCGAATTAAATTCCCCATCCAGAGAGTACCCACTCGGCATACTTTTGATGGACCCCGCTACCCCAAAAACAAGAAATACCTGAAAAAACGTGATGATGATGTCATCATCACATTTTTTCAGGTATTTCTTCTTTTTTGGGTAGCGGGTTCCATCAAAAGTATGTTGAGTGGGTGCTCATTGGATGCATAATTTAATTTCGCATCCAACAATCTCTCCTGATTGAAATTTGAGTAAAAACATGGGGAGATATGTCGAAAATACAAACAAAAAGGTAGTTTTTTTCTTTTCTTCCTCCAAAATTAATAAATATTATTTTATTATTTTAACTATTATTTTATTAATTTTTTTAGGAGGCCCATTTTGAGTTGAAATTTCCTCTAATGACTGACTCCTAACTTAGCTTGACTAGTCATCAACTAAAGTGAACTAACCTTGGTTGGTTTCGGCACTCCCAGTGGCTTCCTAAATTGTAGGGATTGGTCTAGGAGGCTCCTAAACTGATGCAATCAAATGCAATCAGTGGCAGTGAGCCTCAATTAGTGTTCCCCACACTTTAGTAACTGAAACATGTGCCCCAATTATGCCAAGTGGACCCAATGGTGTTAGTGACTATAAATAGACTAGATGGACTCTCGATTTAGACATATGACCAAATTTGGACAAGGGAGGATTAATAATCCTAACACGTAAAACTCAATTCTATCTTTGTATGATTGAGGCAATCCACCTAGAAAATGCTGGACCTTCACTTTTTCATCTCTGATGTACCTGACATACCTCAACAGCTCCAAAAACTTATTTGCATACTCTTCGATGGTTTGTTGTCCCAATTTTAGCTCATGGAACTCCTTAATCTTGTCATCATAATACTTGTCAGAGAGGTATTTCTGCTTGAAATACTTCTTGAACTATTTCCACTTAAGTCTCCTTTCACTAATCCTTTTTACTTTCTTGAGGTACTCTGACCAAATGGATGCTCTTCCATTTAGATTGAATATGGCAACCCTTGCGTTCATGTTTCCTGAATAATCCTGAACTTGAAAGTACTTCTTTATCCCAATAAGCCAAGCTTCAGCCTCTTGTCTAGTCTTTACCTCCCCATCAAATGTAGGAGGCTTAAGCCTTCTTAAATTCATCCCGAGAGAAATCCCTATGGTGCCTCCTTCTTTTTCTTTTACAAGAAGATGAGCTTGAATCCCCACTAGATTCTTCAGAGTCAGATGATCCACTAGAAGTCCTTCTCCTTCTCCTAGTACTGTTCTTACTGCCTTCCAGTCTTGCTATACCCCATCAAGAGTCTATCTTTATTTGCAATTCTGTTGAGCTCTACAACATAGCAGCATTCAACTGATGTTGTTCTTCTTGGGCTTTAATCAAGCTTCTCATGGTGGTTGCGACAACTGACGGTGTCTCTTGGAATCTCCTTCGATTACACTCTGTCATCAATTCCAACCTGGGCATTTTCTCCCATGGAATCTCGTGCACGCTCGTAAGAATCCCGAGCTTCATATCGGTCATGGGTTCTCATAACTGAACCACCACTTACTTACCAAACTGTACCACCTGGAATACTTCCCTCGAAAGTTTTTATGATTCTGTAAACGTGTTAGTAACACAACTGTTAGATGCATAACATTGATATAATTCAAAATTACTTACCTTCACCTGTTAAAATCATAAAATAACAATTTTTCCCAAACACAAAATTTTCTCCCTTTTCAGCCCTGTAATCCACTGACAATCTACCAAAAAATTCACTGAAAAATAGCTAACAATTCGCTGAGAAATCTCATTTGAAAAACTCAAAATTTCATTTTTCCCAATCACACCTTTTCCCAACTAAAACTTTGACACTTCGGCGATCAAAACAACTAGTTTTCTCTGATTCCCATCGACGGACTGATCGTCTATTTTTCTCCAATGTGTCGAATCCTTAGTTGTCTAGGCTTTTGGACTATTATCAGCAATGCCAAGGACTATTATCACTGTGATTGTGTATTGACGATCGGAACCGTTAACCGCTACAGCATCGATGAAGAAACTAACTCCCATAACATAGTATCGGTGATCGGAAGCACTGTTCTTCAGGTGGATAGTTCCAATGGCAGTTGCAACGATAGGAAAAAAACCAACTGTGGGTTCCGTAGACCATAAAACTCGTCGACGGTCGGAAGCTCTAACACTATGTGGCAGCAATTCAAAACTAAACATTCACATTGCGTCAGCGACCGGAACACTATCAGCAGTTGAAAATTCTAACTGTCGGAATGATAGTCTAATTGACAGACGCAATGGTGGACTCACAAACAACTAAATTGTTCCAATGCTTCATCGGTGGTCTCATCAATGAATATTTTCTGATATATCGGCAGTTCAAACAACAAAACTTTTATGATGCATCAGCGGTCCAAACCACTAATATTTTCTGTCATATCGGCAATCTGATCCTCTATTTTTCTCTGATGTGTCGGCTGCTCCCTTTTCTAATTTTCCCCGGCGTTCGACGGTCTATTCTTCTAAATTTTCTAACATTTTCAAAACTTAAGAGAATTTTTCATTCTCTTTTCTCCTCCATGTCAGTGCCCTTATCATCTATTTTCCGTCGATGTATCATCGGCGACTCCATCAACTAAACTTCACCGGCATTTCAGCGGCTCCATCACCTAATATTCACCAACACTGCAGCTTCAACTTTACTGTTCTTTGCCGACGTATCGGCTCCCACTTCATCTTATTTTCACCGACATCGATGGTCTGCATTGGACGACCTTTTTGACTAAACCAGCCAACGTTTTGGCAGTTCCGTCCACTAGTTTTCTCCACCGTTTCGGTGGTATTCAGTTAATCTAAGCCAATGTATAGGCTTAGGTTTCTTCTAATATTCATCAAAACCTCCATCAACTTCCAATCTTCAACCACTTACAAAAATTCTCCCCCACCAGTTCCTCGTCAGGCAGACTTCTGTCTAAGCTATCCGGTGCATCGAGGAAGCTTCAGACTAAGTCTTTCGATGAGCCGACGGTCTTGGAAATTAGAGATAATTTTCAAAATGATTTCCACCTAGCCCTCATTGGGTGGCCTTCCAGCTATGCTATCCGATGTATAGGAGGAGCTTCCATCTGAGCCCTCTGACGATCCGACGAGCTTGGCACTTAGGAAATTTCAACGAATTTTTTTTTGAATATTTTCTTTCTTTTTCTCATGTTGGGAAGAAGGCAACCTACCTCTGCTAGCTGATTCATCATGACCCATTCAGGCCCATGCTTCAATGATGGCTCTGATACCAAAATGTAATGTCCCCGACCCTTCGACCAGCGAAGAGGACGCTACCATGCCATTAACCATCCGAGCAAAGAGCCCCATGAACATGAGCATACATAAAACCAAAATGCTTGAAC
This sequence comes from Pseudotsuga menziesii, assembly GCA_001517045.1. NCBI lineage: Eukaryota > Viridiplantae > Streptophyta > Pinopsida > Pinales > Pinaceae > Pseudotsuga > Pseudotsuga menziesii. The sequence continues at coordinate 115,660 of LPNX010153385.1, read as the reverse complement.
ATAAAACATGCTAAGATGCATAATCAGTCACATACATAGCGGAAGTAAACATAGATTCATTCAGCCATTCAACATGTTCATGATCATTCATTAAACATCAAATATGATTGCAGAAGTAAAATAGACAAGAATACTTATCTTATAAAGAACTCGTCCTGCAACCAGCTACGTTGCTACAATGTTCCACCCAACCATAGGCCAGCGTGCTCCTTAATCTCTCAGCAACGCTACCACCCCCAAGCTGGGCATGATTCCTCAAGGAATAAGGAACAAGCAGGCTTACACATAGCCAAGGATTCACAAAACACAGCCAAGCCAACACAGTTGGGTTTATCAGGCCATCAACAAACCAACCAAGCCAACATAGTTGGGTTTATCAGGCCATCAAGGAGCTGGGAAAGGATAAATGTTAAGTTGGTGGGCTCATTGAAGAGCTAAGGATACCTACACTAGAACTAGCCTAACTTATAGGACACCCACACACACCCAACACAAGGAAATCAGTCCCTTCTCTGCTACACAGTCCCTCAAGCCCTGACCTCCCTTCCAGTGCTATTCAGGGGTTGTGGAGAAGAAAACCAGCCTTCTAGCTCTGTCTATGTGGTTCCCAAACACACCAGGTTTTTCAAGCAAACCAAGCCCTCATTCCCACTCCAATATAGTCCGAATACCAACCACTGCATGCTTGCAGCAAAACAAGCAATTCACAGCTCGGTGAGAAAAACAAAGGAAAACAGGGTGACAACCCAAAAATGGTGAACACAACTCATGCCAAGCAAGGAGATTCAGAGTTGTTCTTGGCCCTAGCATGGCCAAAAAAACTCAGCAGCAACCCCAAAAGGTAATTGCACCCACAACAAATGAACGACGTGGGGAGAACCACAGCCCCAATCTCAACAATGAAGTGACAGGAAATTACACAGTACATAATTGGTAAGGAAAACATACGCCCAACACAATCCACTAAATCGGTATGGAAAACACTTATACACACAAAGATCGTGTCCTGAGGCCACCCTTCTAGCTTGCTGCGTGAAGAAAAACCAGGAAGAATCCTATGTGTGAAGAATGAAGAGAGAACCGTCCCTCTACGTGAAGATGGGCCAAAACGATGGAAAGAGTGGGAGAGTCGAAGAATCCCTACCCACCTAAAGTGGTGGAGTCTGCTGGTGGAGTGTGCATGTGGGAAAATCTACCACCCACCACTACCCAGCAATAACTACCCCCAACTAACAGCAGAAGTATTTAATGGGTGGTTGACATATGGCTTTTCCCCATAGGCTCAAGTTTTAACAATCCCCCCCTTTTCCTTAGGAAAATCATGCCCTTTTCAATATAGTTGCATTGACATAGTTGGTTGGGGTTCATTTAATTAAAAATTCATATTTACATGATGCCAAGACCAATATGTGTTGTATCTCACGATACACCATCGGTAACGATTCCAATCGCCGAAACATAACATAACCAAATCGATGGTGGGGATTTTCCCTTTAGCTCCACACCATGATTAATTACAATATATATATATATATATATCATGTATATTTAATGCATCGGGGTCAAAACCAGGGTGTTACAATGAATTACACTATCTTCTTTTATAGGGTGCACAAACAAGATTAGGTTTTAGGGTCTTGGAATAGTTCATTGTGAGTAAATTCTCTAAGACCACTAAATGAAACATTTATGTGTTTGTCCAGGTGAGAGTGTGAAATTCCTTTATAAAATTAGTGTTTGTCAGGATCCTCCTCCTACAAGGGAGTTAAGCATGAGGCAGTGTGAGCGGTTATTGATTGGGATGACCCCTGGTCATAACTGAGTAACACCGGAGATATTTCCAGGATTGCATTCGTATCTGGGGGCTCTTTCGAGAGTTTCAGGCTTTTCTACCCTACCCATACAGTCAATCACGCCTACGACTATCCATCTGAGCATTGATTATATTGAGGTGACCTTAGTTTCCTTACCTAGGTTTTTGAGGGGGTACTTTGTAGAGGTTATTCTACAGGTGTCCTGGCCAGGTAGGGGTCAGACATCATAGTCACTATATGCGTTGATGCTAAGGGCCACTATAATTGGTTATGAACCTTTGCTTGTTTTGTATGGGAGTCTCAAGCCTCTCCTAGGTGAGACATACATGCTTCATTCGGGAGCTCACATATCCTACCCTTGTTTGCTTTGTGATTTGGCTTTACATTGTATAGGTGTATGCTCTGTGCACGCTAGTTTTCCTAAGGTTTGCGTAATTAGATATAGTCTTTTTCATTTTTTGAGTCATTGTGGATTCAGGCACGACACTTCATCATTCTCGTTGTTTAGCAAAAATTCTACCTTCCACGTCTCCTCCTCCTTTGGGAGAGAGAAACAGAAAGTCTGGGAAGACTACTTCTCACATTGATTCACACATAATGGGAGATCATGAGGATGAGATTCCTAAGATGTCTTCCCCACCTCACAAGGTTGGGGATGTATATTATACTCCTGTATATGATCCTTCACCAGATATACCTTCACATTCTAGTTATGGTCCCTCATTCACAAGTCGTCGGTATTGGTTACCAGGTGACAAGACTCATCATGAACCCACAAGCACTAGTTATATTCGTTATGGCATACCTGATATCCCTGCACACGATCCAACACATCACGCTGAGTCATAAATTGAACCTAGCACTAGGCCTAGGGGTACTCCTATTCCTTTCCATGCAGAGAGATTTGGGAGCACTAGTCACATTGCACCTTCCATCCCAGTGGTGGAAGATACCTCAAATGTCCTCCATAGGCCTAATGTTAGTAGTCATTTGTGGATACCTTAACCAAGATGAGTGACCATAGGAAACACTACTTACATCCCTTCATATGTCCCTTCATCCTCAAATCCTACTCCTTCGAATGCATTTTTGACAACCCTTCCTTCCCCTCATTCATGTGGTCCTTCAGGCCGGAATGTCACTACTAGCCATGTATGTACTGCGACTTCTCGCATGGTAGTATCTTAGAGTCAAGTACCTCCTGTTGTCTCGAGAGGTCATATTCCTATTTCTAGATCATCTCATGGTCCATTGCAAGGAGTTCCCCATATCCCTAACTATGGAGCTTCTCATGGGACATCCCATGGGACACCTTATGGAGCTTCTCATGGACACTCTTATGGACCGCAGTATGGTTAAAACTATCAACCCTATGGGTATGGGTATCAACATCCTGCTTACTGTTCTAATTATGGCTTTGTAGCACTACCTAGTCAAGGTACAGCACATCATAATGCTTCCATGCAGCCCTACACGAGTTAAACGGGAGGAGGATATTATGGCCAGGACCATGGTATTTACAGTAATCAGCCCTATATGAACCAAAATTATCAGGGAGCATGGCATAGACCGACTCAACCTAGGATCCCTTTCCTCGCAATGTTAAACTTACCTGACTTATCTATACTCATGAACAATCCTCTATCTCATGAACTGGCTTGGCTAGCTGTCCCCAACAAGCTTCCCTCGAACATTCCCAAGTTCGAGGGCAAAGCAAGAGAAGATCCTAGTGAAAATGTCACTACTTTTCACCTTTGGTGCTCTTCCAATTCCTTACATGACGACTCAATCCGTTTAAGGCTATTTCAATGCACCCTCACAGGGCCTACAGCGAAATGGTATATAGAGTTACCGAGGGGGGCATTCGTTTTGTTCGATGACCTTGCTATGACTTTCCTCAATCACTTCCAACTACCTGTGCATTACGACGTTGGTACAGAACTCTTGTCGACATTTTGACAAGACAAAGCCACACATATCTCGGACCATATCCAAGAGTGGTGTAGATGAAAGAGGTTGATTAAATCCTTCATACCACCAGAATTTCTCCTTGAGTGGTTCCTCAAATCGCTGTTACCTTACATTGTGAAGGATGTTTCTACAACTGGACTCTAGAACAAGGAACAACCAATTTTTAGGGCACAGGAGTTGGATTTTATTTATGCTCAACCCAAACTTCTATATGAGATCATACCTAACGCTTTGCATTCTAGTTTCGATCCCAAGATCAAGCCTGGACCACATGATGATGGCATTGTGAGTTGTACAAGTGCCAAACCTGCAGATTCAGTTGTGAAACAAGTGAGCCAGTTGTCTATTAATCAATTCTCTTCGGGGCAAGCCACGGATTTGTCCCAACCCACCCAAATGATGAGTGTACTTTTCGTGCAATCGTCAGACCAGAAGGGAAACCAACAGCATGAAAGGAATAAGAAAAAGGGTAAAAATAATCGTAAGGGTGGGAATAAGAATGAAAATTCCAATTTTAATGACAAGAACACCTTCAATGCTGGGGGGCACAAGTAGTATAAACGTAAGGTTAAGCTTCCTTGCAAATTTTGTAAGGATGAACACCTCACTCACTGGTGCCTTCTTATGGAAGATTCCTCAAGGTTCATAGCATAGGGCCCATCTGTGCTAACCAATCATTTACCCCATAATCAAAATATGAACTCGAGGACCAACGATCCTCATTGTGCATCGAGAGGAGATCAAAATCCACTGGAAGCCAATACTGGTCATGGTTGCATCAACATGGTACATGCTACTAAGGTTGTGACTCGTGCGAAAGACTATGGTTCATCACCACCGGACCTTGGAAAAAAAATTTCTCCACCCGAGAGCCCTTTGCATATCGAAAACCCTATGGATAAACTTGAAATTGCAGCTCACATTCATAAGGGAGTCCTAAAGCGTTCGGGGCACAAACCTAATGCCTGAGCCTCCCAGAACTATTTTGTTGTAGAGGATTTGGGCCAAACTCCTTGTGCGATGTTTGCACTTGAAGTACTTCAGAGTTGTCTTCCACAGTGGAAATCCTTGCTTTCTGCTCTTGGGATTAATGATGATAGCTCTTCTTCTGTCATCAAATTTGAAACCATGGGACTACATCCTTACTTCACTTACTACATGTTTCTTTTGATTCATGTAGAGTGTCTTAACATTACTGTCAAATGCATTGTGATTGATGAAGGCACTGCTGCTTCCATGATGTCTTTGTCATGCTGGAAGGGTTTGGGTTCTCACGAGTTGTCTCAATCCGCTAACATGTTGATTGCCTTTGATGGTAGATCATTTCAGCCACACGGGATTCTTCCTTCTCTTAAGGTCCAATTGGGAGGGAAGACCATCACAATCAAGGTCTAGGTGGTTGATGTGCCCCTTGATTACAATCTTTTACTGGTCAGAATTGGATGTATAGTATGCAGGTCATAGCCTCTTGTCTATTTCAAATAGTATGCTTTCAATTTAATGGGAAGATTGTTATGATTGATCACACATCATTCCATAATCCGAGTGTTAGTGCATCATTAGGAGCTTCTATCCCTATTATCGATTATTCCTAGCCTGTAACTAGGAGTGTGGGTGTGGGTATGTATCCGTCTCTTATGGGGACCTTTAGTTGTCTTGCGCCCATTCTTATGATTGGATCTAGTTTCAATGGGGCTTCATCTTCATTGAATTCGGTGTCTTTTCGCATGACCCATATGGAAGATCCTTGGATTCTTCCTTCACTGAGTCCTTCGAGTGGACCTGTCGAAACAGATGTCTTGTTATTTGCAGCAATGATAACATATCAAGTGAATCTTAATTATGTTGCAAATCCTAGTCCTTCCTCTTTGCAGATGGAGGAAAAGGACCTGTATGTGCTGCCTACATGGGTAGTTGAGTCCTCTCACACACATGATTCCTTAATGATGTTTTTCCATCAAATGAAGCCATTATTGAGGCCATGTTTGGGGTTGAACCACCTTGGGAAGAGTTACATCATAGATCCTATTTTCTTCCTGAGCTTAACTGTTTGGAGCATGAGGACTTTAGGGAGATTCTTAGCAAGAATATTGGTAGTCCCATGGTTCCATTAAGCTCTCCTGGTCAAATGGCTGATGGGAACATGGCGAATTTATCACCTACCATTCCCATCAATATTTCTCACGATCCTGGCAAAATTGAGAATGTCTACATTGGGGAGGAATGTTCCCTTGATGAGATTAAGGAGTATACCGAGTTGTTTAAAGAGTTTTGTGACATCTTTGCTTGGTAATACAAGGAAATGCCAGGTATCGACCCTCATATTGTCAAACATGAAATCAATATCTATCCGAATGCGAAGCCCATTCGACAACGTTTGTGTGCAGTGAATCCTAGAAAATAACCCGCTATTAAGGCTGCGATAGAGAAGCTATTAAAATTCGGTTTTATCTAGCCCGTTCCCTTAATGGAGTGGGTTTCAAACCTAGTTATAGTTGATAAGAAGCAGGGAGAAATCCATATATGCATTGATTTGTCATTAGAGAAATTTTGGGGTCTAAAATGGGCCTCCTAAGGAAAATAATAAAATAATAGTTAAAATAATAAAATAATATTGATTAATTTTGGAGGAAGAAAGAAAAAAACTACTTTTTTTGTTCGTATTTTCGACATATCTCCCTGTGTTTTTACTCAAATTTCGATCGGGAGAGCTCGTTGGATGCGGAATTTGATTTCACATCCAACGATGTCATCATCACGTTTTTTCAGGTATTTATTGTTTTTGGGGTATAGGGGTCCATAAAAAGTATGCAGTGTGGGTACTTTTTGGATACAGAATCAAATTCCGCATCCAACGAGCTCTCCCGATTAAAATTTGAGTAAAAACACAATGAGATATTTCGAAAATACGAACCAAAAAAGTAGTTTTTTTTAATGACAAATATGTCAATTCAACCATTATGGTTGACTTATTTTATTGAAATTCTATTGGTTCTTGAATTCCAACTCACAAAAACTTATTTTGGCACGTTTTCTTATAAGGCCCATTTTAGACCCCAAATTTCCTCTAATGGTGATTTAAATCGTGCTTGTCATAAGGATAATTTTCCCGCACCATTTATTGATCAGATTTTGGATGTGTGCGGGAAGTGAGGTATTCTCCTTCATGGATGGTTTCTCTGGATATAATTAGATTCAAATCAAACCCGAGGATCAACATAAAATTGAATTTATTTGTCCTTGGGGTACATTTGCATATTGGAAGATGCCTTCCAATCTTAAAAATGTCAGAGCCACATTTTAGCGGGCTATGACCTTGATTTTTCATGATCTCAAAACAATTATCGAAGTGTATTTGGATGATCTTGCTGCTCATTCTCATCTGAGAGTGCGTCATCCATACCATTTGAGATTAGTATTCAAAATATGTCGCCATTACCAGGTTAGGTTAAATCCTCATAAGTGCATCTTTTGAATGACAGTTGGTCGCTTACTAGGGTTCATTGTTTCCAAGGAGGGTATAAGAGTCTATCACTTAAAGGTTGAGGCAATACTTCAATTGTCTCCCTTGCGTAATATTAGACATCTTCAGTGTTTGCAAGGAATGGAAAATTTCTTGCGGAGATTCATGGTTAATATTTCCAATTTGACTAAAGGATTTATGCACCTTTTAGAGAAGGACACTACTTTTTGCTAGGATGAGCGAGCCCAGGAGTCCTTCGATGCTCTTAAGCGAGCCTTAGCATTGGCCCCCGTGCTTAGTCTGTCTGACTATAGCTGTGATTTTTTTATTTATGTGGCCGCGTCCATGGATACTGTTGGCATGTTTTTGGTTCAGGAGGATGAGGAGCTTCGTGAGCATGTCATATATTATTTGAGCTGGAACCTTATTGATGCAAAAATCCGTTATTCTCATGTGGAGAAACTTTCCTTGGCCATCATGCATGTGGTTCAAAGATTGAGACATTACATTCTCCTTCACCATAACTTGGTTGTAGATCATCTCAATCCATTTCAATTCATCATCACTAGAAGGATGATCGGGGGAAAATATAATAATTGGATTGTTATTTTGCAATAGTTCTATCTCGAATTCGTTTCAGCAAAAGCGAAGAAATCGTTGATCTTTGCGAAGCTCATTTCTGATTTTCCAAGTGTGAAAGAGGAGGAGGTTTATGAAGATATGTTTTTCGATGAGAATATTTTCCTTATCTCGACTTTGGACCCATGGTATGGGGATATCATTATATATTTGCAAACGTTGAAGGTCCCTACTCACCTTTCATGGGATGAGCGATGATGATTACATCATGTATCTAAGAACTACCTTATAGTGGATAACATTTTGTACTGCCATGGAGTAGATTCCATTTTACGTCGCTATTTAACCCATGATGAGGCTGAGGTTGTGGTTAATGATTGCCATAGAGGGGTGTGTGGTGGTCATTTATCTAGTCTTTCTACAACCCAAAAAATATTGAGAGTAGGATACTTTTGGCCGTCGATCTTCAAAGATTGTGTCAATGTGGTCAAGAAGTGTCACCCTTGCCAGGTGTTTGCATGTACTATGTGCTCACATCCTACCCCGTTACATCTGATTATCATCGTCGGTCCCTTCACCAAGTGGGGGATTTACTTCATGGATTGGAACCTAGCTTCATCTGGGGGGCATCATCACAGCATAGTGGTTTTCGATTATTTCACGAAATGGGATGAGTCTATGCCCACGATTAAATTTGATGGTGAGACAGCCGCGCATTTCATGTTCAACCAAATTATTACTCGGTTTGACATTCCGAAAGAGATTATAATTGACCATGGTAAGCACTTTCAAAATAGAATGATGGAATATTTGGCTTCAAAGTTAGGGTATAAGTAGGAGCACTTCTCTTCTTATTACCCCCAGGCGAATAGACAGGTTGAAGCAGTGAATAAATCACTTAATTCCATTCTCCAATGAACCATCGTGCAAAGCAAGATGAATTGGAATATCATGTTATATCCTGCTTTGTGGGCCTATACAACCGCAGCTAAGACTACCACTGATTTCTCTCCATATCAGTTCGTACATGGGGTGGAGTCTGTCTTGCTGGTTGAATGTGAAATCCCTTCGTTGAAGCTAGCTATAGATATTTTACCAGACACTTCTGCATTGGAGGAACATTTCATCCACTTAAAGCAGCTTGATGAGTAGCGCCCGGATGCCTTAGTGGTTCAGGAAGTCAATAAGCATCGTGTTAAGGTCCAATATGATAAGTCTGTCCATTCGACAAGATTTAGTGAAGGTGATTTGGTCCTTTTATGGGATCAAGCTAAAGAACCCTTGGGGGCAGGGAAATTTAATCCCATGTGGCATGGTCCTTACGTAGTCAAATGTTTGTTAGAGAAGGGCTCCTATGAGCTGGTGGATTATGAAGGGACATCCTTGGCGGAGCCTAGAAATGGGCTCTATCTTAAAAAATACTATGCATGATCTTCAGCCAGGGCTGATTATTGTACATTGTTGTACATCTTTTTGCATAGTTAGGTTTTCTTATGGTGATCAGGTTTGTTGATTAGCTTTCGTTTCTTATGGCAGATGTCGATGGAGTCTTCCGCTTACATAGGATTCATTGATGGTGCTAGCCTCCACACTCAAAACTCAACTTCTACTGCTTAGGTGACTTATACTCCTACGGGTCAGGTATTGTCTTCAAGAGGCATATTTTTATAGCCTTCTTCAAACAATGTTGCTGAATATAGTGTCGTTATTGCGAGATTTCATTTCACATGGTGTTCTCTCTCTTGAGGTGTCTCTTGATTCGCAGTTAGTGGTTTCACAGCTTAATGGCTTGTATCGTATTAGGGATCCGACATTATTACAAAGATTCTTACGTGTGAGATTGCTAGAACGATAATTTGAGAACATAACATACATACAGGTTTCAAGAATTCTTAATCAAGTTGCTGACTCATATGCTAACTAGGTGTTAGATTGGCATTTGTTTCATAGAACATAAACATATCACAAACATACATTTTTACACACATGTAAATAAATAAAATCGATCATCATAAAAGTTTTTCATTAAACATCCCAAATGTGACGTCATAATACATAAGTGTCATAATACAAAAATGGGGCTTCCGAGCCACCAAAATATAATACACGGTAGTACAAAAATGAAAAACTCTCAGGTCTCTAAGCATGCAAGGGAGGAGGGGGGTTCTTATCATGGTAACACACCACAGCCTTAGCTAGTCATCGAAACAATTGAACCCATGCCTGTGGTATACCAAGCACCTGGCGATGCATGGCCTTAGGCAAGTCCTTGACTTGCACCATGGCTACCCTGTGTGTCAAGCATACAAAGTTTGTGTGGATTCTTTAGAGCGTCCGCTCCGTCTCCACTCCCATGATGTCATCTCCTCTTCCCCTTCATCTATGATGAGGGAAACCGTCTGGTCATCATGGTCCAACATCTGCATACACATGACAGATTGTCACTATGTGTCATCACACCAAAACATGTCTTTTGAGTCAACATATCAAAAAACACAAAAAAATTAATAATTCAAAAAAATTAAAAAGGAGGTTTGGGATTTGTTACCTATATCACCATATGGCGTTCCTGGTGGTAGGGGCATGTCTGGATCTCCTCGAAAGTCTATCCTGGCATAGGGATAGTCATCAATGGAAATGATCTGTCACCGCAACAATGGAAAGAAGTCTATTGGGTAGGGGTTAGACACCCTACCTCCACACAGTCTGCACATAGCATCCACCCAACATCATTGGGATGAATCTCGAACCCCGTGTGGAGGAACGTCCACTCTAGGGCTTAGCCTCGGTACACGCTCAAAGAAGAATGTGCTCAGTATGCTACCAAAACCAAAGTTTCTCACCCTGCCCATATTGCAGTCATTGAGATGTTGCTTCATGTTACTCAATAGCGCAGTGCTCTAGTCGTACACTATGGGTCTCATACAATCCACTACATAGAACATCAATGGCCACGAGGCCTAGTGGAGTGAAGCTAGAGCAACTATCCTACCGAGTGCCAATAGTATGGCCTTCAATCCCAGTACCTGGATGGAGTTTGTCGGGATTTGAATCCCAACCTTTTTTGTGTCCAGAAAATAGTATACTGCAATGTACTCATCAATGGTAAGGCCACCTCCGGGCCCACGAGAGCATAGGTTCACCACCTTTCTCCCTCGACATAATCCAGTAATAAAATATATGTCCTCAATCTCTATAGTGAGCGACATCCTGTCGATATGAAAAGACTCTGAGTCTAGATCCCAATAATATACTAGCATCGGCAGGAGTCTTGGTTTGGCCCTCAAGCTACCCAGACACCAAAACTTATATTGACCACATGCACGTAGAGCTTGTTGAGCCATTAGGTCACCACGTACAGCCTCTTCTACATCTCCCTGTTCCCTCTTCCTTCATTCTAGAACCATCCGGCACATAAAAATTTATTTTTGGTCATTAGATACCTCAAAAATACTTATGAGCGGCCGCATATGCAACTGTTTGCAAAACAGCCACGTATGTACATGGTTTTGGGAGGTTTTTCCGCGTATGGCCAGCCATATATGTGGAAAAAACCCCGATATCCACATGGGCCGAAACAAACATTTTAGATTGGCCTAAAAAATAAAATTGACCAGGGAAATTGAAAAATTTTGCATGAAAATGGAAGAGGAGGACCTTGAAGAGTTACCTAAAACAAACGGTGTCGAATTTTGCCGGATGAAGCTCCTGGAATTCACGTTGGAAGTTTTGAGCTCAAATGGGTAAAAATTTCAAATGATATGGAGTTTTTGAATTTTTTACTATTTATAGAAATTTTTTGAAATTTTTACCCCCTTTCTATAGTTTTGGACCGTTTCTGACCATTTTGGACCGTTTTGGACTAATTCGATGATGTAGGAGTCCATTTTGAGTGCCATTTTGACCATGGTTTTGACCCATTCACGTCGATTTTAGGTATTATGTCTAAACTAGCATATAGGTTAGATTTCACATCTATTTGCACTTTGCATGACCTTATGACTATTTCATTATAACCTTAGGTACGAACCCATTCTATCTTGTCACAAAACCTTCTTGTTGTTTTTAGAAGTGACATGATGTGAATGGTAGAGCTTGACCATACATGGGTGCCCTAATTAGTTCTCGTTTTTCATTTGGCACCCATGCTGACATTTTTCCTTTAGGGTGTGGGAGTCCTTTGTATAGTATCACCATGACTTTGCGCAAGAGCCTCATACTCCTCTTGATATTTTTGCTGGTCTTTTTCTCCAGGACTCTCTTATGTCAAGTTGTAATTACATTATCATGAGTTTTACCTGCCTCATTGAGCATTATGTTGGCTTCCCTAACTTTGATTATCAGCTATATAGCCCTAGCTTGCCTCATGTCTAGCCATGCAGAGCCATTTTACATATCTTTTGCAGCTTGATTCCCCATTTTTTACGAGGAAGGGACTTTCCACCGAGTGTCGTTATCCTACACATGTGTCCTTGCATTGAGCATAGGTATGCTTCGTTGCTTGCAACTAGTTTGTTTGCTCCTTAAAACTTATCTTCTCCTAGTCTGTAACTATAAAGCACTTTTATTCTTTTTCAAGATTTTCAAAATATTTGAAGAAGTCCAAAAAAACCAAAAAACCAAAAATCCAGACAAGAAAAGATGTTATCTTTGGCAGTAGTTGAGTCATGTCACCTTTGAACATAGCACTGTATATCACATCTGTTGTTTGGGTTTATAGTTTGACTTTAGGAGCTGTACTTGTTTCTCTGAGTTTATCTCCACCAATTGGTTAAATCCTTCTAGTCCTTATGGAGCCTCTGTTGATGCCTCCTATGTCACAGAGATGTCCCAGTTTTGAATATCGAGTCTATGTTTCCTACATTCAGTCACCATTTGCCTTTATGCTTTTGTTCAAAGGAAGTTGAAACCTGAGTCTGTCATTCCTCAATTCTCTTGACTTTGCATATCGGCCATTCCTGGTACTGATACTGGTTTGTGCACGTTATGATCGAGTCCTTCCACATTATACAGCCTTCCTGAGTACCTCATGTTGGATGATGGGGGATGCCTTAATGCCCTACTTTCAGCAGATTTCATCCCATCGACTCCAGATCATTTATTCTGGGATAGGAATCTAGAGTAATTTTGAGTGCATTGAGACTTGCAGTCATCAGTGGCAGGTTCTCTCGCTGTCAACAGTTTTGGGAATACATCAATGTCCCCTGATCGATGGATTCTCTGAAGTGTTCGACCTCAACACATTTATTCACACTTATTAGTTTGCACTTTAGTACCTTGATTCCCATTTTCATTATTGGTGGGTGATCTCGCGTCTGTTAACGATATACATCAATGACCGGTAATCAGACGATGCACTACTATGTTCGACCTCGACACCTCTATTCATATAGTAGGACATGTACTCGTAGTGGATTGTGTATAAGACCTTCCAGATTGGTGGCATTTCATATATGCTACCTCCTTGATCGTGCCAGTGTTCATGAGATTTAAGTTCTCGTGACTTGATTCCAGTATATGTCATATATCTTCATCCATTATGAAGATCTTGATCCATTGTGTATCTTCAGCTTTCATGGAGATCATGATCCTTTGTATATATTCATCATGGAGATTTTGATCTATCTATATTGTATGTGGTGATGACCACACATGTCATATTTTGTATAATTGGTGAGTGCAAGCTAATGAGGGTCACTTTTGGCACGTTAGATGCAATAGAAAACTGAAAAATCAGTCATCCCTCAACTTAATTGTATTTTTTGAGATACTTACATAAAATATATTTCTTTGAGTAAAAAATATTAAATGTAGGAAATTGAATCACGTTTCCGAATATATAAGGTTTATGTATTGAAAATTTGTATAACTATGTCAAGTTTCATTATCTCTAACAGTCACTTTTTATTTTTTAGGCAAATGATAAGGTATATGTTTTTGTGGGTGCAGCCTTTGAGGGCCTAAATGATCCTTTTCGGATACAAAAATTTGCATGCATGTAGAGAACATATAGCACTAGTGCAGCGCTATTTTTCAAAAATAAAATTAGTAATTTTTACTTTTTTTTTTATAATTATCCAAGTGATCATTACTCGAAAATGGTACGTCTTTTGTGGGTGCAGCCTTTGAAGGTCTTAATGAAATAATCATGAAATGGGTTTTTTAGAAAATGTAGAGGTCGATGTCTTCTAGTGCACCATATAATTTATTCTTAAAATGATTAAGAATTGAAAAAGTTATGGAAAAAACACTAACAACATGTTTTTTGACTTAAGGAGTTAGGACACAATAGAAATTGAAAAAAAATAGGAAAATATAATATTTTTTAATAAAAAATACATATTTAGAATTTGCATAAAAAATGCTATTTATGTTTAATATTTTGTCAAAATGATTGTGTGTAGCATATTGTAATGAGTACGTAAACAATGACTTCTTTAGAAACTGGAACAAATTCCCAATTAGCTATGGTTTATCATATACCATAGCACAGGTTTGGTATTACCGAAGCGAATTCCAAACCATACACATAGGACTATTGGTGACATGTGAGCAAGTGAATTGGCATGTTTAAATTCAAATTACATTTCCCGCCCTTATAGAATTGGAAAACGCATGCGCGTTATAGAACTACAAAATGCATGCACGTTATAGAACTAAAAAACACGTGCGCTTTATAGAACTACAAAATGCATATGCGTTATGTAGTTCTATAATGCACACGCATTTTGTAGAGCTAAAAATATAGCACCATATGTAATATATCAAATGTATGGATAATAGTTTAGAGGGGGTGTTGAAGGGTTAATGGCCTAGGAGGATGTTGGAAGCTTAGGTGGGGATGGTTAATAGTTGAGAGGGGGTGGGGAAGGGTTAAGGGCGTAGGAAGATGTTGAAAATTCAAGTGGGGATGGTTAATAGTTGAAAGGGGTTGGAGAAGGCTCAAGGGCCTAGGAGGATGGTGTAAGTTTGAGTGAGTATGATTAATAGTTGAGAGGGGGCGAGGAAGGGTCAAGGTCCTAAGAGGATGTTGTAAATTCAAGTGGAGAAAGATGAATGAAATGAGAACATTATGGGTTACAAGGGTGAAGGGGAGTGGGGATTGAGAAGATTATTAGGAGGAGGAGAGGTGTTGAAGAAATATAGGGTTAGAAGTAGTACGCCAGACTTGAGTGACGAAGGGGGATAATGGGGAGGGGAGGAAGTGGGTGATGTTTTGATGAGAGAGAGAATTGGTGAATAGAAAGGTGGATATGGAGTATTAGAGGAGGAATAAGATGTGTTGGAGGAGAGAGGCGAAGGAGGGGGGAATTGAAGAGATGGGAATGAGATGCGATAAATCAAAGAATAGGGGTCATAATGAGGTAGGGGGTTGAGGAGAAAGAATAAGTTGAAAAAATAGAGGAAGGAAGTATAAGAGAGAGAGAGAGAGAGAGAGAGAGAGAGAGAATGATGTGGAGAGAGTGTGAGAGATAATAATATAGAAAGGGAGGAGGGGGTGTGAGGGAGGGATGGAGATAAAGTGAAAGAAAGAGATAGTGAGGGAGCAATAGAAGTTGTGTGTGTGTGAGGCAGGGTCGGGGGATCGACACAAGGACAGAAAGGGGGCAGGTTCACACACACACACACACACACAGAGATGGTGTCCAAGACAAAGGGTGGAGGGTTGGGAGATGGAGAGAGAGGGAGGCTGTGAAAGAGAGAAACATGGAGAGGGAGGCTAAAACGAGATAGGGAGGGAGGGATACAAGTTGAGAGTGAGAGAGAGGGAGAGGATAGGTAGATGAATAATTACATGGAGGGCTATTAATTAAGGGATAAGGGAGGGAGATATTGATAGAGGGAGGTAAATAGAGGGTGGAGAGAGAGGGAGAGACAGAGGGAGTTTATGAAAGAAGGGGACACACACACATAGATTATGTGGCAGAGAGAGGGATGGGTGAGCGACAAAGGGAGAGGGGAAGGGGTGAGAAATAGAGAGAGAGAGAGAGAGAGAGAGAGAGATGGAGGAAAGTATAGTGAGAGAGGTATATAGAAGGTGGAGATGGATTATGAGATATGGGAAGTGAGAGAGAGAGAGAGATTGTGTGGGAGGGGTGAGTGATAAAGAGAGAGGGGGGGGTGAATGACAGATAGATTGATATGGAGGGAGGTATAGTGTGGGAGGTATATAGAAGGTGGAGAGAGACTATGAGAGAGAGGGGGTGATAGAGTGACACACACACAAATATATAGAGAGAGAAAAGGGGGAGGGAGACACAGATACACACACACACACAAAGAGAAAGAGAAAGAGAGGGGTTAGTGATAGAGAGAGAGAGAGAGATTGGTAGAGGGAGGGATAGTGAGGGAGTTATAGTGAAGGTGGAGAGAGGTTATGAGAGAGGTGAATGAGGGAGGGACACACACACACACACACATAGAGAGAGATAGAATGTGTGGGAGAGAGAGGGGAGGTGTGATAAACAATGAGAGAGGGGGAAGGGGGGAACGATAAAGAGAGAGTGATGTAGGGAGGGATAGAAAGGGAGGTATAAATAAGGTGGAGAGAGGATTTGAGAGATGGGGAGTGAGAGAGGGACACACACATACACATAGAGATAGAGAGAGAGAGGGAGGTTGTTAGAGAGAGAAGGGGAAAGATGCACACACATACACATAGAGATAAAGAGAGATGGAAATACAAAGTTAGGGAGGACAAGTGAGTAAGGTAGATAATGATAGTGAGTATGGCACATGTGTAGCCATAGATTCTAGAAATATTATTTAGAGATCAAGTCTTATATTTCCTCCCTTGACCATGTTGAGGACTTAATACCAATATATAATGCTCAAAACCTCTTAAAGGCATGTGCATATTTTCTTGGAGACGAAGCATACCTTGAGTAGGTCATATGTGGTGCTTCAAGGAATTTTTCATTAACATGGATGCCTCAAAAATTCCATTATGGCCTAAGGAATGAACATATTCCCTCAAACATGTCTTAGAGTTCCCATACCTGCTGCTCAAAACCACCTAATTCTACTAACATCCATATTCATAGTCCAAATATACCTATGAGATGGCATTTGTGATTTTTTAAGGCATCCTTCCTATCCATAGATGCATAGAAGCTTTAGTTAGGGTCTAAGGCCATAGCTTCCTCCCCTGACTATGTCCATGGCCTTTAGATGCATACCTAGTGCTCAGCAAATGATGATGGCATGCATATCCCGATTAAGAATCAAATGATTCACTTGCAACGTCATGTGTGGTGGTTGGAGGAATCAATTTTGGCCCTAAATGGTTAACAATGTCGTTTAAGGCCTAAGGACAAAGTGTTCCCCCCACCCATGTGAAGAGGCCTAATATTTGTATGTATTGTTAAAAATGTTCTAATGGCACTAATATCCCCATTTCAAGGTAAATGAAACCATGGAAGGATCTATTGAGGTTGTTCAACACATCATTCTTGGCTCTAGATGGATAGAAGCATCTTTTAGGGGATAAGGCCTAGGTTTCCTCCCTTATTATGTCTAAGGTCCTAAGACACATACATAGTATTAGAAACCCCTAATGGTTCCCATATCCCTATTCAAAACAAAACTATCAACATGAGAGGTCATCTATGGTGATTCAAGGTGTCGTTCATGGACCTTGAGCCCTAAAATCTAGTTTACAACCTAAAATTAAAGCTCTATGTACCAACCATGATTAACACCTTATCCTCCATATCTAATGCTAAAAAGTCATAATAATGGCCATATCCCAACTTAAAGGTTGAGGATACCCTCAAGAGATCATGTGTGTTTGTTTGTGGTGTTTTTCTTGGCCCTATATCTATATAGGATTCCTTTGGGGCCTAAGGACAAGGTTTCCTCCATCAATTATGTCTATGTATATGTTTCTAGTGCTAAGATAACTCTAATGTACTGCATATTCTCTCTTAGATGAAAAATATCACATGTGAAGGTCCTATGTGCAGGTTCGATGCCTTGTTCATGGACCTAAAGCCTTAAAAGCTACCTTTAAGACATAAGTCTTGAGTTTCCTCCCTCAGGCATGGTCAAGGGACTATAACCCATACTTAGTTCTTAAAACCTCCTAATGGTGTCCACATTACAACACAAAGAAAAATTATACTATTGGGAGGTTAGGCATGGTTGTCTGAGATGTTCTTGATAATGCTAAAATATTACTATAGGTCCTAAGTCGTGATGATGAAAACTATTGTTTTTAGTCATTTCCCTAGCTATGCAGTAAAACCATTTTTTGTGGTTCTTGATAACGCATGCACGTTTTTCTTCTCTAAAATGCGTGCATGTTTTGCTTCTCCATAATGCGTACGCGTTTTGCTTCTATAAAACGCGTGCGCGTTTTGCTCAGACTAACCTACATGTCATATGACATGTCAGGCTCGAGCTTAACCAAACCAAGAATTACATAACGCGAGCGTGTTATGTTTTTTTGTATCATGAGCATGTTTCCTAAAAGTATCATTGCATCTAAAAGGTCCCTCAACTTCTTGCACACACTTATCATGCCTATTCATGGCCATTGTACTCTTATGTATCCGGGACTGCTATATGTACTTGCAGTTATGTGGAGAGTTTGATTATTATATTATACTGTTGGATGGCTAGTTCTTCCACGTGGCTCTTCATCACTCCACTTTTGGGATAGACTTATATGTATTTCGGCCATCGTATCACCCCTCCGACCTCACACATTATGGGGGCATCTGTTACAGCCGATTTTACCACACATGATCACACCTTTATGGCATTCTCTATCCCTCTGCAGACTCTTTAGACCCAATGGACCATTTTTGTACCTTTAATGTTTCCAATATCATCCCTAAAAATATACATTATTTTCCATACGCGACTTTTTAACCTATTCTCACGTATATACGTGGATATGACCCTCAAACCCGCGTACATCGGGATGTGTGCAAAATGCCAAATAGTTTTGGAGTTTTCCTTGATGTGGATCCGAGTCACTTGTCTCTTGGCCTTCCATATGCCTTGAGATCGCTCGGATTTGACCTTCCATATGCCTTGAGATCGCTCGGATTTGACTTTCCATTACCCCATTAAAGCACTATATAATGAACCATTTGGATACATTAAAGGGAGAGGAATTGAAGAGCAAGAAAACTATAGTCCATTATTGTCGAAGCTTATACTTGAGTCTGCATCCCTTTGTCCCTTGGAGCACTTTGTGTTCTTCCCAAGCTTGTCTTTGCTTGTGAGCATGCTATCGAGAGATGGAGGATTGAAGTGGTGGAGGCCCAGGTGGAGGACTGAGTTTCTCCGATTCACAGACGTGCCGACAAAGGTTGTCACTATTGTAATCTTTGATTTATATTAATAGAAATATATTTTCATGTCCAATAATGTGTATATAAATGAATATTGAATCCATGGATGATTTTAAATGCTTATATATTATTGATTATATATGCTAGAGTAGGTCTAACACCATTATATAGCATGCTTGTCTTGTTTGTTGAATGTTGAGAGAGAAAATTGCTAATACAAGTGAGAGTGGAAAAGCTCAACGGGGATCTATATCAACTATTCGGAATAAGGTATGTTTCGAGATCCTTTAGTGTTAGATTTTTAGTTTCTCTTGCATATGGGAAATGATTGATTTCTGCGGTTACTCTATCTGTTGTGGTACCCCAAGCCATAGAAAGTTTTCTCCTTAACAAATTCATTCAAACAAAAACTTAAAGATTTATATTTCATATGATGGCATAACAAAAGTTATAGCTATAAATACAAACTGGGTAAATACACAGAAGCTTGAGCTTCAAACTCTTTAGTGAGTTTTCTTTCTTCTTCTTCGCACTCCTCTTCTTTGTTCTTCTCTTCTCCACTATGTGTTCTCTGTTCACTATGTTCTACATTTTGATTTTACAAATTCATTCTTCATATAGAAGATTTCTGCAGACTAACCGTTTTAGCATTAAAAGACTGCAATTACTTCTACCTAGAAAAGTAGCTTCAGCAACTAAATTCTATTGACTTATATGCGAGAAATCTAAACTCTTGATCTTGTCAGACTCTCTGACACTTTCTGACCTGCTACAGACACTGACAGAGTCAACTGATTGAATTATGGATCAGCCAGTAATTAATATTTCCAACACTATATTCAAATAAGAGGACAATGACTTACTTAAAATTGGCACAGATATTGAATCGAATTAATTCGTCAATCGATGATAGCCCCTGCTGTCATAAGAAGTCGCTGAACAAGAAGCTTTACACGTTGAGCTGGGGATCGACGGTCGTGCCCGAAAGAATCGTATGCACGCGGACAAGTTCTGAGCCAGCCGTGGTAATAATCAAATTTTGGACCCATCTAAAGCCCGGTGGATATAATATGCATCATGAGCTTGTAATTAATTTTAAACTTAGGTTTAGATTGGTTGGACTAGTAGGATAGAGTGGTTTCTCAGGGATTGATTTAGAGTGTATGATTTCCATGTTTGTATGCTGGAACCCTGTTTATGAAGCTGTTGCAAAGTCCAATCTCTGCACTGGATATGTTCTTGCTTTCCCTCCATGTATAAAGAAACTGATCTGATCTATTATAATAATCATACAACCAATGGCTGCCAGTGGTGAAAATATGGGCAAAAGATGATGAAACGCAATCCATTTCCAAGATCTTATTACAAATGTGCTTGGGCACCCGGTTTCCCAGTTAAAAAAAAGGTTAGAGACCTCGTCCTTTTCTCAAGAGAAATCCGATATTGATAGTTTCATTGATTATAAAATACATACCACGCCGCCTGCTAATATAATTATGTTAAATTCAAGGTGGATTTTGGGCAGGTTCAGAGATGCGTCGAGGACCCGACCGTTGTAATAACAACCTACAAAGGCGAACATATGCATTCCC
This sequence comes from Pseudotsuga menziesii, assembly GCA_001517045.1. NCBI lineage: Eukaryota > Viridiplantae > Streptophyta > Pinopsida > Pinales > Pinaceae > Pseudotsuga > Pseudotsuga menziesii. The sequence goes on along the minus strand of LPNX010153385.1, from coordinate 94,938 downwards.
TAAGTCCGCTTCCTATGGCTTCTATGAACCTTGGATCGTCCAAGCTACTTATTGGTCAGGGGAGGAACTATACAGAAAGTTTCGTTATAGACAACCAATTTGTACCCTTCACTGCCACAATATCGACCTCGACTCTATTTCCACAATCACTCTTGATTTCATGGACAACCGGCAAAACTCTAGATTACAGTTGCAGCCTCCACAAGATCAGCTATCAATCATACATGATTCTGTGACATCCAAGGAAAATCCCAACTTCACTGCAGACCTGGCTAGAGTCACAGCGGGCTCTCTACTTTGTTTGGGAGCTACAGTCCAAGAGATGCCCAAATTACCTACAACAACACAGTGCAATGATGGTTCAACTCAAGAAACATTTCTGTAGACTCTTTTTCTCTGCACTGGTTCTGGTTCAACTCAAGAAACATTTGTGTAGACTCTTATTCGCTGCCAACATATCATATGCTTATTTTGGAAACTGTATGAGTTCTACCGACTACGAAAAACAAGACTCGTACTTAAAAGTCCTTGATTTGCACTTACTAGGGTTGTCAGGTTGTCATAAGCAGTGATGGAATTTGATTGGCAAAATTATGTCATGTGGCATTTTGACAGTCAAATAGTGTTAAAAATTTTAGTAAACAGTTTTTTATGAGGGTAAATTTATCATTGGCAAAATTATGTAATTGGGCATTTTGACAGTCAAATAGTGTTAAAAATTTTAGTAAACAGTTTTCTATAAATGTAAATTTATCATTTAAACTTAAACTTTTTTTAAAAGGGCAAGAAAATTTTCAAAACCTCTTTTTATTACTACTATTTTTAAAGGGCAACTAAATTACTAAAAAGGCATTATAAATTATTACTAATAAATTAGTAATATTAATACTTTTACTTTATTATTATATAAAATTATTCTTTCCAAATTCTAATCTTACTTTCACTAAAAAGAAAATATCAAGTTAGTATTATTTTCATCATCCATGACTTTCTATTTTATAAGTTTCATTTGATTTTTTTCTGAAACCAAAAAATGTTCTTTACCAATGATTTTTCTATATATTTTTTATTTTTTTTATTATTGTAATTAACATCTACATAGTACAAACTTTAGGGCTCATGCTCAACTGAATATTTGAAAGTTGGAAGTTGGAGCTTGGAATGTAAAAGGATGGAAAGCAAAAGCCCTAAGAGAATGGAGTTGGAGACACAATCTTGGAAAGCATTAGCAAAGATACTGGTTGTAGAATTTTTTTTCATTTAGATTTAAAGATTTGTTTTAAAATCTACTATTTTGTAACTGCTTGTAAATTTTTTTTGTTTAGAATTAAAAATTTATTTATAAATCTACTATTTGAAAAAATGTTATAAAACATTTCCTTATTTTTTTTATATTAATTTCTACCATTATTTCTGCAATGTATATATATTTAAATTCGAAGAGTATTCAGTAATTTTTAGACTCTATAGAAATTGATTTAAAAATCTATATATTGAATTGAATATTGATTTATGCAATTGAAAATCTATATATTGAAGTAAGTATTTATTTATACAAATATTAAATTAATACTCCATGCATTTGATATACACTGCAGCTACATCCTCTACGGCGAGTTATCCTTGACCAAGTATCCTCCCGGCTTTCGTGGAAGCATTCAGTTATTGAATGTCGAGAACAATCTTAGACTATAATTAAACCCCATAAACCAATAATGAAAAAAGAATGCAATCCGTTATCCATTCAATGCTCGCTACTTGCACAAGGCATGAAGATTTAAACTCTGTAATAATGAGAAGAATTAAACTCTGTAATAATTACAAGGAAGAATTGAATGTGGTCGAACTAAAATGTTTTTATCAGATGGAAAGATCTATGGAAAACCCAGCAATATTTTCCCACGTTAATGGATGGTAGAGGTGGTAAACGGTCTGCCATCCTCGCAGAAGGCCTAACCCCAAAGGACTCAAGGCTCGAACCCATGACCTCTCTCCGAACTGAGAAACTGTGCACAGGTCTTACCAATTGAGCTAACCCTTGGGACTTAATCGAACTAAAATGTATCTAATCGGTCGCCACAAGCAGGCTTCCTCCAACGGGATCCTGCATTAAAGCAACAGTCTGGAGGCTCAAAAACCCAAACCCGCACCATAGCTCTCTGTGAATTAATTTCTTGGCCACCAGGTCTATTCCGGCCTTCTGCTCTTCCATATCTTGCAACTCTTCCCTGCAACGATCGTCTAACAAAGGTAAGACGCTCTCAATGGCCTTTGCTATCTACAAAACAGAAAGACAACAAATCCTAAACAATACTTTTCATTACCACCAATTTAAAATACCAAAAAATCAAAATAAATTTTTTTTACGACTAAAATAAAAACTAAATTCCCACACTGGTCATATGAATGGATGCTCGTTGACAATTTTCTATGACATGACTTTATATTATTGTATTTAACAATTAAATAATATAACTTATAAGATTAAATTCCATAGTAAGTATTATGATATACTGATTATTTTTTAAAGTAAAATAATATGATTTTATAAGAAGTTACAGGTTTAAATTGGGTAGGGCTATCAATATTTTTTTAAATTTTATTTTTAAAGTAAAATAATATGATTTTATAAGAACTTATAGGTTTAAATTGGGGAGGGCTGTGCATATTTTTTTAAATTTTATTTGTCAATAATGAAAGGGTTATCCTTTTTACCAAAAATAAGGAGTTTTATACATTAATTTGGTTTTATTGTCTAGTTATATTAAATATGAAATTTACAAGTTGAATATGACAAGTTGTCTTTTATAAAAATAAAAAAATTAAATCTTAAAATGATTTTTAAATTGAATTTAATTTTTTCCTTCCAGATTACTTGTTTACTTTACTAAAAATATTATAGAGTTTGAAACATATTATGTAAAAAAGTAAATTTTTTTTTTTTTATTTAATATTTTGGCTAAGTGTTCTTAGGGTTTTGATGATAGTGTTTTTGGTCTCTAGGAATGATGGCTTTATGTTATTTATTAGAATTTTTATTGGCTCTTGTTTTATAAGACTTTTTGGTTGTATTTTTTATTGATTTGCTAAGCGATATGTCTTTGGAGCTGGGATGACTATGATTCTGTGAACTTTATTATCATATTTTATATTTTTTGATTTGATATGAATAATAAAAGTTTTTTTTTTCTTTTTCATTTCGTACTTTTTGATTTGATATAAATAACAAAAATACTCATTTTTTTCTCATGAAAAAGAACAATCCATTGCCATAGTATGTGGATAATTTATATTTCCATTTAAAATTATCGAAGTATATAAAGAGTTCATTGTAAAACATGTGAATGAATTTATATTTAAAGATGAACTAAGTACATGGTCATAGTTATTTGAATTTTTGAATCTTATTTACTCATATTAAGGGCCACATAGAAATTTTGTAAGAAAATAATATACTTCTAGAGAAACAGGAAGAACAACTAGAAGAGGGTAGCAAAAGAATACTAGAGTCATTACAAGTTCTATAAGAAAAAACATAGGAAGAGTTTATGGAAAATATGTGGATGATTTAATACTATATATGTTTTAATTCTGACATATTTGGGTACAAATTATGAGATCCAACAATATGGAATGAAATTTATGGGATTATTGGTTTTCTATAAGACGAATATCATGATTTTTAGAAACTTGTGCTATTGAAACTAAAAAAAATGGTCAAGAAAAGGAGAGAAAGAATAGAACTTCCACCTTCAAGACCAAGTGCAACATTGGCGGTAAGTGTTACACTTTCACTATTTATGGATGTATTACACAAAAATGAGCAAAAGAAGACGAGGTCATCTTCAAGACCAAGTGCAAGATCGATGATGACTGTTACACTTTAATTGTTTATGGAGATAGTGCACATAACTTAGTGGCTACATATATGACACAAGAATTAAATTTGAGGTGCGTATCCCACACAAATTCGTATAAGCAATATTGGAGGAAAAAGAGACAAAACATAATTTTGTTTAAACATTGTTTAATAAGATGCCACATTGGACATTATAGGGATGAGGTTTTTATGGTGTATTTCTAATGGATCCTTATCATATTTTATTGCAAATCCCATGGAAGAATGGAAGTAATGTTGTACATGATGTGAGGAACAAAACATTATAGTTAGATAAGAATGGAAGGATGACCAAATTGCACCATGTATGTCAATAGAGTGGTAAAGAAATAATAAATTGATATCATGTTCAACCAATAAATTCTTGAAGTCAAAGAAGAAATCAATCTATTATTATTCTATTTTACTTAGGGATAATAAACTACCATTATTGAAGGTACGCAATATTTACATACATAATACCATTTTGTTACAAGAGCTATGATGTTGTTGTATATTGAACACATTAGTGACAAAGAATGCGGTTGCAGTAAATTAAGTTTGTTAAATAACATTACAAATTTAATTAAAATCAATCAGGATGCTTACCAAAGAAAACTCCTAGTCCTAGATAATCATGTTTGGTGTATGCATATATTCCATACAACATAACATAATTCTCCACTGGGATGCGTCTTGATACATCATATGCATGTGTCACTTCCCATAATTTCTTGAATTGTTGATCAATGGTTGGATCTAGCATCCATTTTATTCACTTGTCTTCTACCACGAATTATAATATCGAACATAAAATGTTCATTCTTCATGGAAATAAATGGCGGGATATTGTTATTGATCACTGTTAAATTTTCATATGCTTAGCTAAGACATCAGTATTTCATTTCATATTCATAACAAAAGCATATAAACAGGATCACTGAAAGATAGACAAGCACAACCATACAAAAAGAACACAAGGATTTATCTTGGGAAAACCCTAAAGGGAAAAACCCAGCAAAATCTTCCTCAATATAGATGCCCCAAAAAGATAAAAGATAAAAGATAAAACCAGGAAGGAGATCAAAGCCTGATCCTCCTCCTTCTCCAGCTACTTCTCTTCTCCACTAATGCGCTACACAAGTGAGAGTGTGTGTGTGTGTGTCAAATGAGGAGCACCACACCTCTATTTATATTCATCCGTTCACTTGAATTAACTCATTCGACATGTAGGCTCGAGTTACACATGTAGGCTCAAGTAACCACACTAGGGTGCTAGTGAACACCTTTACAATTAGAGGGGACTACCTCGTGAATCTTATTAGTTCTTTTGATTAGAAGCATCGGGGTACAAACTAATACAAGTGGTTCTCCCAGTAGGACCATCAGGGACCACAAAAGATACATATAGAATATTCTTCGAAGTTACAATATTTCAACACTCCCCCTTAATGAGAAGGGTATTCTACAACAGTATCCACAACAACAACAGTAGGAGAGGACATCATCAACATCATCAGGGTAACACATCTATAAATCATTGGAAGCTTTTCAACATCATATAGTCTTCGTCTTCAATATTCGACAACAACAACTTCTTTAATCAACATCAGCAACATCTTCAACACTTTGACCTTTCGATCATCAACATCTTCAGTACTTTGACCTTTCGATCAGCAGCAACATCTTCAGCACTTTGACCTTTCGATCAACAACATCTTCAGCACTTTGAATTTCGATCAGCAACATCTTCAACACTTAGACCTTTCGATCAGCAGCAACATCTTCAGCACTTTGACCTTTCGATCAGCAACATCTTCAGCACTTTGACCTTTCGATCAATAACATCATCTTCAGCAATTTGACCTTTTGATTAGCAACATCATCTTCAACACTTTGACCTTTCGATCAGCAACATCTTCTTCAGCACTTTGGCCTTTCGATCAGCAACAACATCATCATCATACTCTGATCTTTCGATCAGAAACATCATCATGAAAACATCATCAAAAAATCATTATTATCAACACATCAACATCATCAAAACATCAACATGATCCTTTCTTTCAGAATTACGGGATCAACATGTCTGTGGTACTCAGATGATCCTTCCTGTCGAAATTACGGGATTTAGGTCTTTACGGAGTTACTAATGATCCTTCCTTTCGGAATTATGGGATCAACACATCTGTGGAGCTCAGACGATCCTTCCTTTTGGAATTACAGGATCAAGTCTTTATGGAGCTACTAACGATCCTTCCTTTTGGAATTACAGGATTTAGGTCTTTATGGAGTTACTAACGATCATTCCTTTCAGAATTACGAGATCAACACATTTGTGGAACTTAGACAATCCTTCCTATTGGAATTACAGGATCAACACATCTGTGGAACTCAGACAATCCTTCCAATTGGAATTACGGGATCAAGTCTTTACGGAGCTACCAACGATCCTTCCTTTCGGAATTACGGGACTTAGGTCTTTACAAAGTTACTAACGATCCTTCCTTTCGAAATTATGAGATCAACACATATATGGAACTCAAACAATCCTTCCTATTGAAATTACGGGATCAAGTCAATGATCCTTCCTTTCGGAATTATGGGATTTAGGTCTTTATGGAGTTACTAACGATCCTTCCTTTCAGAATTATGGGATCAACATAGTTGTGGAACTCAGACAATCCTTCTTATTGGAATTACAGGATCAAGTCTTTACGGAGCTACCAACGATCCTTCCTTTCGGAATTACGAGATTTAGGTCTTTACGGAGTTATTAACGATCCTTCCTTTCGGAATTACAGGATCAACACATCTGTGGAAATCAAACAATCCTTCCTATTGGAATTACGAGATCAAGTCAATGATCCTTCCTTTCAGAATTACGGGATTTAGGTCTTTACGAAATTACTAATGATCCTTCCTTTCGAAATTATGGGATCAACACAGTTGTGGAACTCAGACAATCCTTCCTATTGGAATTACGATATCAACACACGTTATTGAGTATCAAAGTCACCGGATCCGTTCTGAACCGAAGTTCAATGATGATACAATCCTACCACCTTCTCGATGACCGAAGTTCACCGGATCCGTTCTGAACCGAATTCCAAGGATGATATAATCCTGCCACCTTCTCGATGACTGAAGTTCACCGGATCCATTCTGAACTCAAGTCCAAGGATGATACAATCCTGTCTCCTTCTCGATGACCGAAGTTCACCTGATCCATTCTGAACCAAAGTCCAAGGATGATACAATCCTGCCACCTTCTTGATGACTGAATTTCACCGGTTCCGTTCTGAACCGAAGTTCAAGGATGATACAATCCTACCACATTCTCGATGACCGAAGTTACACCGGATTCGTTCTGAACCGAAGTTCAAGGATGATACAATCCTACCACATTCTCGATGACCGAAGTCACCAGATCACTTCTGGACATATGTCCCAGGATGATACAATCCCTCTTCATTCTCGAAGACCGAGGTCTCCGGGTCACTTTTTGGGCAAGTGCCCAGGGATGATACAATCCCACTGCAACATCACTACTCCCCCTTTTGGGGAAGGTCTTTTCGAGCCACACCAAGCTTGTCTCAAAAGTGTTTGAACTTTACTTAAGACAGAGGTTTCATCAACACATCATCACCTACATCTTCAGTATGTGGATACCGAACTATCACCATCTGTATCTCCAGTATGTGAATACTGAAAGCATCATCACCTCTATATTCAGTATAGACATACGAAATCACCATCATTTGAATCTACAGTATGTAAATACTGAAACATCATCTATATCTTCAGTATGAGAATACTGAAATCATCATCATCTATATCTTCAGTATGGGGATACTAAAATCATCATTAGAGGAAATTTCAACTCAAAATGGGCCTCCTAAAATGAATTAATAAAATAATAGTTAAAATAATAAAATAATATTTATTAATTTTGGAGGAAGAAAAGAAAAAAACTACTTTTTTGTTTGTATTTTTGACATATCTCCCCATGTTTTTACACAAATTTTGATCGAGAGAGCTCGTTGGATGCAGAATTAAATTCCACATCCAACGAGTACCCACTTGGCATACTTTTGACGGACCCCACTACCCCAAAAACAAGAAGTACCTGAAAAAAATGGAATGATGACATCATCATTCCAAACAAAAAAAGTAGTTTTTTTTATGATACCTATCCCCAAATTTATATTAAAAAAGTGTTTAAAACCTATACGGTATTTCAAATTTAAAGTAATTTCATTGGCTAACACATGATGACATGGAATTTGAATAAAAGTTAAAAGGCCCATTTTGAGTTGAAATTTCCTCTAATGCATCATTTATATCTTCAGATGGGAATGCTGAAACATCATCATCTCTATATTCAGTATAGAAATACTGAATCACCATCATCTGTATCTATCTTCAGGTCAAAGAGACCTGATATCAGCTTCCGAAGCCATATGACTTCACAACTTAGCAGAGCAATCTACTATGTATTCTGCTTCAGTCGTGCTAACAGAAATACTAGACTTTTTCCTGCTAAACCATGAACTCATAGCAAAACCCAAACAAAGGCATCTACTTGATGTTCTTTTCCTATCTAAGATACTTCTAGCCCAATCTACATCTGTATAGCCATACAATCCGTAGTCATGGTTTCCATCATAGTATAGACCAAACTCTATAGTCCCTTTCAAATATCTCATCACATGTTTTGCAGCTACTAGGTGAACCTGTCTTGGTTGAACAAGATATTGACTTAAGGTGTTCACACCAAAACAAATGTCTGGTCTGGTATTTGATAAGTACATCAATGACCCAATGATCTGTTTGTAATGAGTCACATCCACTAGCTCTTATGAGTCATCAACTAACAGCTTCAGGTTGGAGTCCATGGGTGTGGCCATGGCTTTGCATCCCAACATATTGAATATCTCTACCGCATACTTTCCTTGGTTGAGAAAGATTTCTTCTGAACTTTGCCATACTTCCAGACTTATGAGATAATGCATTAACCCAAGGTCTTTCATCTCAAATTCTTCTCCTAGTTTCTTCTTGCTTTCCATGATCTGTTTCTCATTCCTTGTCAAGAATAAGTCATCCACATATAATAAAAGGATGACAGGTTCATCTTCTACAACCTTGGGATAAAGGTTAGGATCAGATCTACTCTTGGTAAAGCCCATAATTGACAGGAAATTGTCTATCCTTCCATGCCAAGCTCTGGGAGCTTGCTTCATGCCATAGAGGTCCTTCTTCAACTTACATATATGAGTCCATCTTCCTTCAACTTCAAATCCTTGTGAATATTTGATGTAAAACTCTTCCCCAATCATACCATTAAGGAAGGCTTGTATTTACTTCATCATGGAAGAAACTACCATCATAGTTCTAAAGGAAGTGTACCTTGCTTTCTGGAGTAAGTGTCTCTTCAGAATTAATTCCCTCTTTCTTATAGAAACTTCTAGCCACAAGTCTTTCCTTACTTCTACCAGCAACATATTTTATCTTGCAAATCCATTTGTAAGATACCACATTCTTGCTTTCTGGTTTGAGTACTATATCCCAAACATCATTCTAGTATTATTTCATCATAACATCTTCCATGAGTTCATCTTGTCAGATCATCAACATATCCTAGTCTTCTGCATTCAACTTTGAAGGTTGGAACCCACTTTACTCTTGGTAAAGTATCGATCCATCAAGAAGTTGTCCATCATGTCGTACTATGTCGAACTCAGATATCTTTTGTAGTCACTCCCCCTGAAGTGGAGTATTATCTTCCTTCTTCATTCTGTACAGGTGATTCTATGCTTGATATATACTCGTCAATAGAGTATGTCATGTCATAGTCTATTCTTTCTGAGGCAAATCATGATTCTTGCTTTGTACACTTGTTCTTGCAGATCCATATGGAAGATACTACGTACTTCCCTTTATGTCTCAAAATCATATCGTATACAACATTCCCCATAATCAACTGTTATTCTTTGATAATAGCTTCTTTCATAGCATTATTTTCTTCATCTTCATTTATCTCTCATACCCATGGTGGTCTTCATCCTTCAAGGTGGATCTACCACTCTCTGAAGCTCTTTCTTTCATCATGGTGTCTCTGACCCTGGGAGCTTCAGATTCATGTTTATTGAATTGTCATCACTTGTTCTTCAGAACAAGTCTCATCCTTCTTTTCTTTTAGGAGGTTGTATAGAAACTTTCCTACAATTCAAATGCACAAGTTGCATGGTTAGAACTACATATGCACAATGATAAATTCTTATGCATCATGCAACTATTTAGCCAATACAACATTCATCCATATCTCATAGAAACTTTCTATATGCCTTCCATCTCTACCATGACATCATTGAGATTGTGCACTAATCCAATATGTCAGCAAATAGGTTTCATTCTAGATAAGTAAAAATGGATATTTGTATAGAACCATGAGCTACTTACCCATCACATGCATGCAAATAACACATCAACTGAATATAATCAAATGCATAACAAAACAATATCATTAAATGACAATTGAATACTTATCTTTTGTTTGTTTCGTGGGTAGAATCCTTCTTGATCAATCTGCTTCATCATATTCTTCATCCATGAAATCATCATTTCTTATCCAAATGATAAGATGGATAAGAGGTTCTTCAAGAATTGAGTTCTTCATATTCCTCATTGCTTGAGGGATCTTCTTTGAATGGTGAGAGCTTGATCTTCAATTTGCTCCCATCTTTCTTCTTCTCTTCTTATGAGACAAGCTTCTTCTTCTTCCCAGAGTCAACTAAAAGTAATCACTTCCTTTTGGCACACATTCCTCGTATGGATGAATCCCATGATCATGGGAGGCCATTCAAGGTGGCTATCACCACTTCAGCATTCTATGCTTCTTCTTCTACCGCTTCAAGATGTTATGCATTCTGGATCTTCACATTCTTCAAATGTTTTCTCAAATCCATCTTCTGAATTATGTTATTATCTTCAAATAGCTTGATCAAGGAATCAAACATCTTCGGTGTCTTTAGGGAAGACACTTGTTGTACAAGTTGATTCATGATTGAATCAACAATGATATTCTTGGCCTTGATCAAGTTCTTCTGTGTAATGCTTTGAGGCTCATCTCCCTCTAGAATTGGAACCTCTCTACTCATGTAGGTGTCCAATTCATTTTCTTCAGAGAGATCAAATACTTCCATGCTTGGAAGTTTTTAACTTCACCAAGATTATCATCAAGCTGATGCGATAGATCACTTTTAAATGAGAACCTCAAATGCAAATAGCAAAAGATTAGATCTTATCGATTTGAGGTGTCCATCCTGCTTCCGGAGTTGGCTGATCTAGGGTTTGTCAGAGAAACCCTAATTTTAAAAACTTGGAATCTTTCATATTTGATTTTATAGAAAGATATATCTCTTCAAATGGAGCTGTCCAATGTACTCCTTTTCTAAAAACAGTGGAGGGAAGCTCCCGGAATAGGAAGCCCTAGTTTTCCAATTTCCTCTGCAGAAATGGCTGTTATTGTTTGTATGATATCTCCGAAATTACTACTCCTATGTGTCTGAAATTTCACAATGAGGTAACCCTGAATGTCCATGATCCAAAACCATAGGTTGCATCATAATTGGTTTCACCAATTTTTATTTATGATCATTTTTCCAAGGTGACCTATTATAGGACTGTTCAGAAGAATGAAGTTGTACGGCATGCCACGTGTCACTGGTTCATCTTCAAGTTCTGAAATTCATACCAAAGAAATTAAAGCTAGTTATTTTTGTAGAACATCTTCAGGAATTCCATTTGGACCTCTGTAGCCGACACTGCATCAATTATCCCCATGTGTCCTGTTTAGGGATGAATTCTGGAAGAGGCTAGAACCCTAATTTGGAGGGATCATATCTCCCAGAATATAGTGAATATGAGGCTGAATTTTGGATAAAATGTAAATCAGGATTTTATATTCGGCATCTGCAATTTTGAAATCTTGATACTTATCCAATTGCAGGATATAGAGAATGTACAAAAACTTATCAGTTTTAGTATTTAGGGTTTTTCCAGATCGAGGTCAAACTAGGGTTTGACTTTTTCAGAATTTCACCCAACCAAATTTCTTGATCCAGGTCTCTAAACATCGATTTTGATGAGGAGAAAAATCCTATGCTGGACTCACTCAAAAATTCCTCTTCTGTAGAAAGCCCTAATTTTCCGCACCAAAACTAAAAATGCTCGGAATCGAATTCCGCTTCGATAGAAAGATGCGCCCTTCAATGGAGAGTCAATATAGACTTCTTTTACTGATGGATTGTGGATAGAGACCCAAAAAACAAGAAGCCATAGCTTCTATAGCTGCACAATGTCTTCTTTCAGGGTGGCTCTGATACCATGTTAAATTTTCATATGCTTAGCTAAGACATCAGTATTTCATTTCATATTCATAACAAAAACATATAAACAAGATCACTGAAAGATAGACAAGCACAACCATACAAAAGGAACACACGGATTTATCCTGGGAAAACCCTAAAGGGAAAAAACCAGTAAAAGCTTCCTCAATATAGATTCCCCATAAAGATAAAAGATAAAAGATAAAACCAGCAAGGAGATCAAATCCTGATCCTCCTCCTTCTCCAACTACTTCTCTTCTCCACTAATGTGCTACACAAGTGAGAGTGTGTGCTCAAATGAGGAGAGCTACACCTCTATTTATATTCATCCATTCACTTCAATTAACTCATCCGACATGTAGGCTTGAGTTAATCATGTAGGCTCGAGTTACACATGTAGGCTCAAGTAACCACACTGGGGTGCTAATGACCCACCTTTACAATTAGAGGGGACAACCTCATGACTCTTATTAGTTCTTCTGATTAGAAGCATCGGGGTACAAGATAATACAAGTGGTTCTCCTGGTAGGACCATTAGGGACCACAAAAGATACATATAGAATATTCTTCGAAGTTACAATATTTCAACACCATGTTTAAATAAATTCAGCAGGTTTCAGCAGGGATTGCAGGGTCCGAAAGATGAAAAATGGCAGCACGTGTGTGCACCAGATTGCGCGAAAATGGAAAAGAACACCTAGGTTGTGATTTGACAGAGCTGCTGGTTGCAGCATTGGTATAAATGTGCCAAGGAAATTGGTTGTAGAAAAAAAAACTACAGCAAGACAGACTGCTATTTAGCATAATTTCTAAACTTAGCCAACCCAACGAAATGCACCGTGACCATGATCTGAATTCTACTACGAACTTGACCGATCATGCCAGCAATAAGAAATTGGTAAGTAATTTCTTTTGATTTATGAGATTGTCTAACAAATGATGTTGTTAACATATTTTGCAGAGTCATAGTGCAGGTCGAAACATTTGTCTTGGTCCAACCAAGAAGGTTAAAGAAGATCAGCGCCAAGAAGATTAACAATATGGACAATGCACATGATCCCTATGGACACGAGGAAGATGCTATTGGTGAAAATCCAAGAGACCCGCAAGAGGGAAGAAATTCACTCCAATGCTGAAGATGTGGAAGACCCCATTTGTGCCAGATTTTTCCAAATGGGGAAGGGAATCTAAGGCTAGCTTACAATGCCCAAGTTCATGGAACTAAAGTTCTTGGAAAAAGGGAATGAGAGAGTTCCCCAGATGCTCCAGCTACCATAAGAATCCTGAGGATAGAGTTGTAGGGTTGTAGGGAAGAAAATAAAAGGCTAGTAAAGGATTTGGTAGAGCAAAACTAGATGACTTCAATCATACTACAGAGTTTGGAAGACTTCCAAAGGAAGATAAAATTTGGGCATCAGTTAATAGAGATGGAAGGGAGTAGGATAAATTCTCACAAGAAGAATGAGAAGCTTAACCCAAGGAAGAAATGTTTTAAGCCTCATCACCTCCTAAAGCAGCAAAGGAAGGCATCACAAGTTGTGACTGAGCCATCCATGATGATGAGGGAAAAAGCTATAGGATCCACTCGAATGTTGGGGATGTGAAGGACCCCATATATGTAGGAATTGTCCACTTAAGGATAGGAATAAGGGTCAAGTCCCTAACACCCAAGAAGTTGAAACTGTGGGTCAGGAATCAGGGATCATTCCTAAAATTTGTATAGTGTTAGAAGACCACTAGGTAGGTCATAACTCAACTATGGTGGAAATTGAGGGTGAGATTGTTGAACAGACTGTTTTTGTTTTGGTTGACGCTGGATCGAATCACAACTATATCACCCCTGTACTTGTTGATATGTGCACTTTGAAGAATTCAAAGCATAGAAGATCATGGTTAGTCTAACTAGCCACTGAAACTAAGAATAAAGTTAGTGATGTGGTAAGGAAATGTCCATTGGTCATGGACAAGTTAGTCACTTGTGCATATATGAATGTTCTGCCACTTGGATCATATGATATACTCGTTGGGATGGATTAGATAGGAGCACATAGAGCAAAGCTAGATTGTTACAACAATACTTTTGAGTGCTTGGATGAAGAAGGAAACCTAAGGGTTGTGAAATGATTTCCAAAAAGTGATCTTTGGAAGGAAGTATTCAGCAATACAACTGATTAAGTTCACTGGGAAATGTTGCATAGTGTATGCAGCTAAGGTTTTGGAGGCAACAGAGAATGATACTCCTAGGCTAGAGGGATGTCATGTGTTGTAGGAATTCAAGGATTTTTTTCCTGATGAAGTTCCAAGGCTTCCTCCAAGGAGGGATTTTGATCTCACAGTTGAACTTGTGTCAGGAGATGCACCAATGTCCAAGACACCCTACAGGGTGAGTACACTAGACTTGCTAGAGCTAAATATGTAGCTGCACGAGTTGTGGGAAATGAAGTATGCCGGGCCAAGTGTGTTTTTTTTAGAAAGAGAAGGAAGATACACTCTAGTGGTGTATTGGTTACAAGCAATTGAACAAGGTCACTGCGAAGAAAAACAAGTAAGGATCAAGGAGGAATATGTTCATAAGACCACCTTCAGAGAAAGGTATGGATCTTATGATGTTATAGCGGTATCACTTGGTTTCACAAATGCACCAGCTACATCTATGTGCCTCTTGAATATTGTTTTCAGTAAGTATTTGGACATGTTTGTTCTTGTTTTCCTTGATGGCATTCTTATTTATTTTGAGAATGAGGAAGAACATCTGGAATGTTTGAGGCTGAATTTGAAATTGCTCAGGCATAAGTTGTATGCAGATTTGAGAAAATGTGACTTCTATACAAATAGAATTCTTCATTTGGGTCACATTATATCAGATAAAGGAATATCTGGAGACCCTAAAAAGATTGAGGCCATGATGAGTTGGCCTACTCCAAGAGAGTTAACATATGTAATATCTTTTGTGGGACTTGCAGGGTATTGCAGGAAGTTCACTAAAGAAAATTCTATAGGTAAATTTGAGCCTATGTATAGGCTGAGGAATCCTTCATGTGAACTTGTAGTTCCATGAGGAAATTTCCCTTGTGTGTATGGGAATACATATGAGGACTTACTGAAGGCTCGGGTAGAATGACCTGAGCAGAGTAGTATGGTTGTTCCCAATGAAACCCAGGGCAGGAAGCGACTGTGTGCCATGAGAAGGATTTCATGAATGAGAATAGATTTTGAAACTTCAGATTGCCAATTTTTCTATTGATTATGGGAGATTGTGATCTTCTGTGATAGTTTTGATTCATTCAAACAATGGATATTCTTGTTTTGCATTGCTGATGTTTGAAGTTTCCTGTTTCTAACTATGATTGTTTGGCTGATTAAAAATTGTGCCAGGATGACATGTTGTATGTGGATGTTTTTGGGTAGCATGTGTAAGTAAGGGATGGGTACTCCCCACTTACAAAATCCAAATAATATGAGGATGACCTCATGGTTGCAAAAATTTGAGTTTTTGTAGGAAGCAGAAGTGTGAACTCATATTTTTATTTGAATATAAATGTTATTGATTGATTGATATTTGGGAAATCATGTATGCATGAAATAGATTTGAAAATATATGATTACAATTTTATGACGACATCTCATGTAGAATGCATACTTGTATGTAATGTAGGTGAGGTGGTGGAAGCATAACTCCTCGGAAGGATGTACTGGGTGTACATAGCTCCTCAGAAGGATGTACTGGGTGTACATATCTTCTCATAGGGATATGTTGGAAATAGGTTGAAAATCTATGACTAAAATTTTTATGATGAGATCTCATATGAATTGCATGCTTGTATGTAATGAAGGTGAGATGAAGAAAATATCTACTGGGTGTACATGGCTCCTCGGGAGAATGTACTGGGTGTACATAGGTTCTCGAAGGGATGTGTTGGAATAGGTTTGGAAACCTATGATTGAAATTTTATAATGACATCTGATGTAAACTGCATGTCTGGAAAGTAAGCAACTAAGCAGTGGTGAGAACTGGAAGAGGTTCTAAGCCCGTAAACTAGAGCTTCCATTGAGCACCCAAGGAAGTGTTAGGCTCTGAAGCGAGGATGACCAGATCTCAGTTGGGAGATATTATACAGATAAGTATTTGGTCTACTTATCAAACATTTGTTGTTATTGATTTTCTTTAAATATACATGAGCATATGATGCAGCCATGGTTTTTTAAAATCTTGTTATAAATTGCATCCTATAGGAATGAATATGAGATATGAATTAAATTCATTGTGGTGTTCGGAAGGGAATCACTTGAGCCTTGTAAGCCCCTAGGGAAGTTGCAGGCTCTTGGAAAGAACTACTATTGAAGCACCCGAAGAGGTTTTGGGCTCAACAACAGAGCTGTCAGACCTAAGTTGAGAGGTATTTTCAGGTGATCCGAGGCTTGTAGAAATTTGGATACCCTTTAGTGCATACCCAGGTGTGGGCTGGGGCAGGATTGTGAGTGCCATGGTTGTATAAATCCATGTCGGATACCTGTGGAACCAAAAGAAGCTACTTATGCAGATAAGTATTTGGTTCACTTGGAAACCTTTTGTTGATTTTATATCAATATACATGTGCATGTGATTCATCTATGATTTTGGAAAATCTTGTGAATACTGACATGGGAATTGACTCATTTCTTGAGCATTGCTCATTTCCAAAGACATTGGAAATGTTCCAAGCGAAGGAGAAGGATTCTCCAAGACCAGGAAATGATCATGTGGCATGTGTTGATGCATGCAAGCAAGGACTTGGAAGAGTTCTAGATCATGCCTTTGGACAAATAAGGGTATAGAGGAAGCACTGTGGTCCTAAAGAGGCTATGTGAGAGATGGAGGATACAATGTGATTGGTACATCCATTTTTTGTTTAGTTTTGCAAAGCACTGAGGGCGGTGTTAGTGTAGCAATTGTTAAATTTTTGTAAAGAACTGAGGACAATGCTATTGAAGGGGGAGGGGAATGTAACACCCCAATTTTGACCTTATGGTATTGAATTTCATATTATGTAAATATTTTTATTTGATCATGGGGAGGAGCTCAAGGCCAAGGCCCCACCATGGATTTATTGTGCTATGTTTCAGAGATTAAAATCGATGCCAATGATATTTTGTGCTAGCCAGGAACAATATGTTGAGACATCATGTAATATGCAAAAACCCACAACCAATTATGTCAATGCAACAAATAAAGAGATGGGGGCATGATTTCCCAAGGATAGGGAAGAGGGGGAATGTTTAAACATGTACCATTGGGGAAAACCAATCAAAACTGTCAACTACCCTTTTCTTTTTGTTTCCCCCAACCACTTATTTCTGCCAGAATTTGGTTGAGGTAGTTATTGCATGGAATGGGAAGAGTATGGGAAAAATTTGAATTGGGCAGAGCATCCATTCTGAAAGAATATGTTTTGACACCATGGGCAAGAAAGAACCTGGAAACATATGCCCATTCCCTCATGCATTCATGTTTCATCTTCCCTTATGTTTTGGGGGAGCTGTGGCACTACTACATTTTGATCCAAAATCCAACGGTTACTTCCGACGGCGCATGGATTTTTTCTTTTAAACCTACCAAAAATCAGAAAGTTAAATTTTTTTTTTTAAATTTTGGTCATAAGCGTCTCTTAAGCGACGGATAGGCTCATAAGCATCGCTTAAGCGACGGATATCCTCATTAGCATCGCTTAAGCGACAACGCATAAATAAATAAATACACTTGAATAAATAAATACACTTAAATCTAGACTAAAGTTTACAATACACAATAATATTGTGTCGATTAAGCGAAAGGATATTTCGGTTCATTTCGCATTTCATTAACCCGAAACCCATTTTAGCGGGGAGTTCCGTGTCTTTTATGATTTATAATATAAGATGTGGTAAAAGAAGGAGACAAATATGGAAGCACATAATATTGCAGAGGTTTGAAGTGATGGTCGAAGCACATACTATTGCAGAGGTTTTCCTCTATTTCCAAAACATACCTCTATGATTCTGTGTTTCACTGCAGGAGCAACATTGTATTTCAGGGACTGAGCCAAGGTTCGAGGTGAAGGTAGGAGCATGAGCTGTAAGGTTCGACAGGGTTTGAGGTGAAGGCAAGAGAACATACATATACAAGTTTTTTCCTCTGTTTCTAAACCATATTTCTCAGCAATGCCATGTTTTGATGCAGGATCAACATAGTATTTTAGGGCTTGATCCAAGGTTTGAAGCGAAGGAAAGATCACGGGTTGCCTTGTTTGGAACACGGTTTAAGGCAAAGGATGGAGAACATACTATTTCAATGTTTGGGGCAGGGTTTGAGGTGAATGCAGGAGCACGATCTATAAGGTTAGAGCCAGGGTTTGAGATGGGGATGGAAATATATAGAAGGTTAAGGTTGTCACACAATGCCTCATGCTAAACCCACACCATTTTCTATTGGGATAATTCACTGCCTTAAGAGTATTATGGGATTGCCATGTCGAGTAGCATGGGATTGGGCATGGGCAGCGTCCATATGAACATCAGGGCTTATTCCCCTGCTAAGGAAAAAGCTGGAATGAGAGGTTTGCACCACAGATTGCTGGCTCAGAGGTTAAGGCAACTGTTAACTCATATTGGATCAGTTAAGATCAAGTTATTGCTGCCCTTTTTCCTTATTTTCATGCTTATTGTTATTGTTGGCCGAGCTGCTTCGTTCATGGGATGGCACCACCACTCTCCCCAGCTGAGATCTAGGTATTCAATCAAATACCCTTTTCATTTTCTTCAATCTTTTGTATGGTAGTGAAATACCAATTTCGATTTTAATAGCTGAAGGCAGGTGCGAAATAGTTTCACAGTTTTAAGGAGAACATGGAAGTGTAACGAGGCCTATAATACGTGCACATGGGTTCTCATCTCCCAGTGCCTAACTGCTGCATCTAGTGGCCATGGCTACCTTAAGTTACTGGGTGGAGCCCGTGGGAATGAAACATTGGTGACTGTGAAACCCCCACACCCAGTCCCAAGCCAACTTTTCATGTTTTCCCTTTCAGTAGAGATTTGTTCTTTGTTCTCATTTCCCAAGCCAACCTAGGGATTCATATAAACCTAAAATTTTAGAATCATTGTCTTGGTTAATGAGAATGAATGTTTTCAAGAGAGAATAAATACTGATGTAATGATTGATTTAGTTGTAATATTCTTATAGTTGTCGTGGCATAGGGGCCTGTCAGTGTTTCATAATGTTTTTGAGTGCTCTGGGATGTGCTGCTAGATATCCCTCTCAAAGCATCTTGAGAATTTTATACCGGTTTAAATGTTTGTTTTTGCAAGAACAAGTATTTTTTAATATCATAAAGGGGCTGTGGCCTACCAAATCAGCCAGAATAGACATAAGAGTTCAAAAAGTTTGTACAACCAGGCTCTATTGAGCTGAAACATTAAGCTACAGTCCTTCACTGGACAGCAATAAGATGCATAACTGTGAGCTTTCCTGTCACTTCTATAACTATACTTGCGTATAAAGACACCCAAAAACAAGATACAAAAAAAGGCATAAGCCAATTTTAAGCAAAGTGGTGCTCGCTGCGGGCTTCCTCCATCTCGATATCCTCCTGCTCCTGCTTGCCTCTCTCTGAAAACATTCTTTGACATTATCCATTATTTAACCCTCTGAAAACATTCGCTGCCCTGCTGCTGATTGGGTTCCTTGAGCAAATCTCAGTATCATGTTGTAGCGCATGTCCATTCCCTCTACCATTCTGTCCATCCTATTGCTTTTCTCCTGCAGTTTGGTTTCCAACTCTGCCAATTATTTCTTTGGAAATTCCAAGTGCTTGGTGAAATAATTGATGGCTTGTCTCACGCCATCCACCTATATATGTACTCTCCTTAAAAAAAAAGTTATATCAGAAATGCTATCAGTCTCAGAATCTCCAAAGCACGGGAAACTAGCCATTATACTGTTACTACTTGAAGCTTTGAAAAGGACTACACTTGTTGTACCCCAAGTCTCCTAGCCGAATTTCCTCAACAAACAGTTCTCTCAGTGCCAGTAAACTCTTCCAGTCTACCTATTTGGCATAACAGAATATGTCCCAACCGATAATAGGTTCAATTTCCAACAGGCAGCAAACAACAGGAAAGAGAAATTTGACACTACTCAACAATCATGTGCCGAAGAATCAACATCAGTCTTGAAATTAGCAAAGACCAGCAAACCAATTGTGTGCTGTTAAGTTCCACTGGAGGACAACTTACATTGCTGAGGGTAGAAAAAATATTCTCTGCCATTTTGATTTTTTCAAATGCATTTGAAGAATGAAAAGCGATGAGAAGAACTTCCAAATGAAATAGGGATGGAAGACTTGCGATTCTAAACCTGATGACTCATAATTTCTTAGGATTTGCTTAATCTCATAAGAAGATTTGCTGGAACGGAAGTTTCATAGGGTATTTAACTCAATAAAGTGAACCTTATCCAGATTAAAGAACGATGGTCATTTAAAGTTTCCTCTTTATTATGTTGTGCATATCGGAACGAAAGTTCCAGTAATGATTCACTGATATTATTGGCTGAGAATTGGGGCAGAGTGCCAGTAAAGTGTATAAGCATTGAAATTCCATCCATAAAAGGAGCAGGGCTGACTACAACCTACAAACAACTTTTTCAAGGTGAGTCCACGATAGATGGTTGGGATTTTGATATTCCAAACTGTAGGGCAATGATTGATAATCAGTTAGAAAAAGTGTTCAAGATGTTTGAATTAAAAGAATAAAGTCATTTGTTTACAATACCATATCCAGATATCTGTGTACACTACATTCGCCAGATAGCTATTAATTTTCCTGTATTTACATTGGGAACTTCAGTAGGTATGGACATGGTGATCCATCAAAGAATCTTTAAGGAAAATTTTGTTTTCTTCAGAATTTATTGCAAACGCAATGGAAAACTTCGTAAAGAGTTTTTTCTCCTTTTGAACTATCTAGAGGATATTGAATTCGTTGTCCTATGTGGTACTGATAGAATTCTTGTGCAACAGCTAGGACCCAGACCGTTGGAAGTAGTAGACATAAGCTATCAAAATCCTGTTTACATAAAGAAAACAAATATTTATGCTACTAATAAGCCCTACTATTTAAGTAGAAGTTCCAAGTTCATCTGCAACGATTACTCAATTGAAAGAGTTTACGTTTGTAATCTAGAAGGTGACATTTTAGCCACACTTGAAGGCCATGGAAAATTTTGGAATCGCTTGGAGTATAGCATTACCTATGCTTCTCACATTACAAAATCAGAGGATATTATCATTTCTGTTTGCCGGAGAGATCAATCTGATATGTACACCATCAATGTTAGCAGCATTGTTACAGGAAAATGCTTGGAAAACATTAGTTCCGATATTTCAAAGTGTTCACAAATCAGAGAGAAAGCATTGGAATTTCCAATTAAGGGATTTGCATATGACGAGAAAACCCTTGATATTTTCACGGCAAACACGTAAGCTGGAATTTGTGCTAGTGCATTTTAATGTGCATTTTAAGCAAACCTCCCATCCTCTACCTTCAGAACTTGATTTACTAGGTGTTCTTCAAGTTCTATGGATAAGGCACGCCTAATAACAATTTCATGTAATAGGTAAAGCATGCTCTGTGAAAATGTTCAAGGAAGTGTTTTTCATAGGACATATCTGAAACACCAGCCCCCTCCATTCTTTCATCAACTGAAAGCTGTGGCTGTAGCATTCGTAAAAGAGCACTAACATGTTCTTCATTAAGTTCGTGATAGGATTCTTTGTAAATAAAAGAATGCTAATCTGGAGAAAAAATGCACTCTTTAATAAAACTAAGAACTTCAACAGCTCCTTGTAAAGGAATATTACTGGAGTCAGAAACATTGTCATTTGCAGAGCAGGGCTGTTCATGTCCATCAGAGACGACTACTTGCCTGCTAGCCTCTGAAAATAGATCTCCAAAGAGAGCATCATCTTCATGCCCGCTTGCAGATTCTACATCATTTACTCCTAGCCCATCCTTGCTAGTAGTTGGCCATGACTTTCCCGTGCTTTTAATCTGTGGTTTTAGTGGTATTTGTTTCAAAAAAAAAATTAAATTTAAAAAAAAAAAATTCACCAAAAATTGGAGAGATTGTCTGGGCAGATGAAGGATAAAGGTTATATACCTGACAGAAGCTATGTTGTACATGATGTAGAAGAGGAACAGAAGCAACAAGCTCTCGTCTCCCACACTGAGAAGCTGGCCATTGCATTTGGCCTTATCAACACATCTCCTAGGACATCTATCCAGGTTTTCAAGAATCTTCGAGTCTACAATGACTGCCACTCTGCCATCAAGTTCATCTCCATGATTGATGCAAGAGAAATCACTGTAAGGGATGTGAATATCTTTCATCATTTCAAGGCTGGACAGTGCTCTTGTGGTGATTATTGGTGATGCTGAATGAAATGAGCACCACTTATCCACCCATAAGAAGAAGCTTATGTATATTATCAGCCTTGTAGTGGGATTATTTGATGTTGGGATGACCAATTCATCATTTGTGATAGATTGGGTAAGTCCTTAACTAATGACATTTAGATACTATTAATGGGATGTAATATCTACATAGGTCATCTCATGGATTTTATCTTATATTTTTTCCTGGATACAAGAAAGTGCTTTTGATTAGGTTGTGTTTTTAATATGTATGGCCTAAGCCAAAGATTCATAGGAGAGTTATTTTCTTTGTTTTCAATCTACAATTAAGGGCATTCATGATTTTCTGAATCTTTACACCAGTTTAATAGAGTTTCTTGAACTTTTGTTTTGTTTTGGTTTTGGCGACCTGTTGAAGGTATTTGTGCTGTAGATTTGAACTTAAAAAATACTTTTTCTAATGGATTCCTTGTAAAATCCTGCCATAATGACAGGTGCAGACTGCAACATCTCAGTATTGAGCATTCATGGAAATTTATTTGTGCATCCAGGCTCTATCAACATGCATGGGCTTATTACACAAGGACCCTGCTCCATCAAAAATATAGTATGGTAGAGGTAGGCTAGTTCTTCTTCATATCCAGTTATTAGTATTACTTATTTTATATGTATTAGAAGTAGCGGTTTTCTTAGATTTACAGTCACCAAGATTATGCTAGGTCATGTGTGGATTGCTCAATACTTGGTTTTGCGTGTTTTAAATTTTTCCCTTTACATTCTATGTTGCAAGGGCCAGTCTTTTTCTACAGTGGCATATGGCTCACCAGATGATCTGATGAGCCATAGTCTCTGCTGTCTTAGCTGCTATGCTACCAGGGATTAAATAATCTCTGGTGTCTGAGCTGCTAATGCTACCTTGAACAGTTAGAGACCTGGATTGGCGAAAATAAGTCACTGAAATTAACAGAAAAGTGTAAAACCAAAATAAAACAAGGGTTGTGGTCAACAAGCTAACTCAATTGATGGCATGGTACTGACATTTCTCATGAATCAGTGAGCATGGTGGAAGGAAAGACATTGAACTGCTGAAATTTAGGCTGATCCAAACAGGACAATTTTTATCATTTAATTTAGTGTCAACCATATCTGTACTGTCTAAATACATCCCATCTTGAATGTACTAGAGTTGAATGTTTCCAGTATAAATCAAGTTGCTAATTTGTTTCTAATGTTACTATTTGTCAGTTATTCTTTGTATATTTATAGTATAAGTAAGATTTTAACTTGTTTTTAATGTAGCTATATATCCATTATTCTTTGTATTAATCTCTTATATAGAATGTTTGGATGTCACTAGTTGTTCATTATTCTTTGTATTAATCTCGGATATAGAATATTTCGATGTACATTTATTCCACGAGGGATTTCGATGATGATAATTTGTTTGGTTTCTTGTGTTCTGTCAATTTATCTTTCCATCGAAACCTGGGTAAAATACTTTATATCTGAATGTCTCAGCATATTCCTATTACGGATCTCAACAAAGACCATATAGAACACTAGATGCTACCTTGTAACATATAGAATCTAGGCTCAACCATAGTCTGTTCTTGGTATTTTTAGGGTTCAAACTTCAAACATCATGCTATTCTGGATGAATTGAGAGTGGCATATCAGTTTGTGAAGATTTTTACTTTTTCTAGTATGTTTTTGTAGATAATTGTCTAGTACCACTGACTAGCTATGACATTCTTTCCTATTTTGTATTTTCCAGTGACATTCTCTCGATATCTATGTAATACATTTTGATTTTGAACTTGATGAGAATTCTACAATTTATGATTCTAAGCTGTAGAAAACAACGTTTTATCCATTCTTGGTTGGAGGTGGAAAACGAACCCTTTCATCCACAGTCCACTAGTCCCTCGATTTAGTAACATTTTGTGACTCCATTAGCCCATGATTGATAGGCACTAGTTTCTTTATCTTTCCTCTCCTTGTTCTTGTCCTTTATTTCCCTATCTTATCCTTGTTCGTTTTCCCATTTCCATCACTTTTCCTACACTACAACTACCATACATATTGTTGAGGTGTACTCTTCCTATATCACCTAGAGCACCCCCACTCCATGCCTTTAGCAATGTTCCTTAATGATACCCCCTTTGAGCTGGAGGAGAGGCAATCTAATGAGAGGGGGAGAGCAATTGAGGTGACAGTGGGTAGCCTTCCTGAGTTGCACAAGACTAGCTCCTTGGTGCTGGGGGCTTTACATCATTGGGGTTGCTAGATTTTTTTTGTAACAAGTGACTTGGTATTTTTGACTACACATGCACACTCCTTTGAAAATGATTTCATTTCTTGAGATAGAGAGTTGCTGGAAATTTTCATTTTTTTGGAAAAATATGGTTTGGTTAGTTGCCTTTTTGTATGATTAGATTGATTGAGGAAGATGTGAGTCTGTAGGCCTTGGATTTTCTGGTCACTTATGTTCCAAATCATAAGAAACTATATTAAGAGAAGTATGTGACTCTGTATGAAACATATCTACATATCCTATTGTGGGGGCATAATTTCTTCTTCCTGAAGTTTTGTTCCATTGTTAAAGTTCTTATTGTCATTAGTATTTTTGTAATTGATTTTTTTACTGGTTATGTATGGGAGCTGTAGGAAGTACCTCTGACAGATGTTTGTGAAGCTTTCAAAGTACCAAGAGGCATGGTCGAGGCTCTGTAAGAAAATGCTGGAAGATTTGCATCTATGGTTTCTTCTTTTTGTCAGAGACTTGGCTGGCATGATCTAGAAGGATTGGTTTCAAAATTTCAAAATCGAGTTTCCTTTGGTGTAAGGGCAGAGATCGCTGATCTTACTTCAATTCCATTTGTAAAGGTACTGCTTGAATATTGCATCTCTTTGTTTGCTTTATAGAAGGAAATAAATTTATATTGTTATTTACATATTATGTGAAATTGTCAAATACTTTCAAAGTTCAATATACTAGTCATTTGTGTGGGTTAGAATCTCTTTGGACAATAAGAGTAGCTTCTTGGTTTGGTTTTTGGGCAGAGTGCAAGGGTTAGAGCACTTTATAAGTCTGGCTTGCGTACTCCTCAAGTAGTTGCGGAAGCTTCTCTTCCGGAACTTGTAAAGGCTCTCTTTGAGGCATCTTCATGGGCAGCTGAAGGTAAATTAGGTGGAAAAAAGGAAATTTCATTTTACCTGTCTGAATACATAAATTACTGACATTCAAAATGTAAAATGGATGATATATATTGTGTTCAATGTTGATAGTACTTGATTTTGGGTGCTACCAAAAGGGTGATATGCAATTCGATATTTCTTGAGGGATTCTATTAATGATTTTGTTTGCTTTCCCATCAGTCCTTTTTTATTTGATTTGTGTTGTGATAAGAGATAGGAAAAGTATTTTGGGAACTAGTTGTTTGGGCACTTTTGATTTTTTAACTAGGAATTCTAAACTATCCATTCTCTGTTTTACTTATTTAATAATTACCAATGGCTCTACCAAACACATTTCAAAGCTGAAAAGGGCCTTTCATGTCACCTATATGGTTAGCATTTTGTATTCGCAGATGAACAAAACTCTACCAAGGAGCCTGCCCATTCGTAGACCTGGCAATTGGAATTTGGAACCAGATGTTTTTTGGGATCATTGTTTCTTTTAATTCTTGGAAATTACTTTACTATAAATTTGAAACTATGCATGCTTAATTTTTTCAGTTTTTGTTACCCATGGATCCACAAACCAGATCACAGAGCCCAATATGGCCTTTTATGTTTTATGCCACCTATATGGGTAGCATTCTCTATTAAGTGACAGACAAGAATATTTGAATATTGAAATATGGGCTTCGCGCAATATACTAGTAGAATCTTCCTCTATATCTTGGCTATGACTACTGCATAGTACATAGATCCCATCAGGACTGTTGTCTTCCCCTTCTAATATTTTGTCTTAATCCCTGTTTTGAGAGCATATTCAGGAAGAAAAAAATCAAGGGAAAGTTCCTCAATTCCATTTTCATTTCCAAATGACAACACCTACCCAGCTAGTACCTATATTGTTTGCAGTTACAGTCAACATGGATTCATAAATGGCATGCTCTAGATAAAGCAGCTCAATGCTGGCCTTGTTCAAAGCAATGGCAACATCCGTATGAGTGTCTTTAATAGATCCATGGCCAAATTAATCCCCTTTTCTTAGCTAGATGGCTCAATGCCTCATTGCTGCTTGTAATGTATTGGAGTGAATAGAATTGACATTATGCTGGGCCTTAATGCTCAAAATTACTTGGCATAACTGTCAAGCTTCTTAAAAATGAAGCCTTTGGATCCTTGGAAATTTCCGTTGTGCTTGCAGTAGTGTTGAGATGATAAACTTAGAAGCATAGGAAGCACATCCTAGCTGATGTTACTTTTTCTGTATTTGTGCTCTCTTCCAACCATGAATCCTTGGAGCTGGTATGGGAAAAATGGCCAACGATCTGCTACAAAATTCATTCTCATTGCTATCTAAATCTACAGTAAAGTATGCACTACAACAAGGAACAAGGAACACATTGTAACAAGGAACAAGGAACACATTGTAGATTCATCAAGCCAATTTCGAGATATTTTAAAAAAATATATATTCACAGGCGTCACTTAAGCGACGATTATAACTGTCGCTTATTCGATGCTTACTTCTTCTTACCGTCTCTTAAGCGATGGTTATAACTGTCGCTCATTCGACGCTTAATTCTTCTTATCGTCGCTTAAGCGACGCCTGAATCTGTCGGTTACATGACGCCTATGTCCGGGAGGTGTCAGTTAAGCGACGCCTGTAGATGTAAATGTTGTTAAAAAATTTTGTGACCGTCGCTTAAGAAGTGTCGGATAACTGACGATGTACATTCAACCGATGGTTACTTAGGTGTCTCTTAACCGACGGTTACTTAGGTGTCGGATAAATGACGACAAGTTTCTAACGCTTATAAAAAAACCAAAGTGTCGTACATGCGATAGGAAAGTGTCGAAAATCCGACTTGACGGCCGTCGGATTTTTGGTCGAAATGTAGTAGTGTGGGGACATTTTGATCATGATCATTCTTTCACAGGGGGGGGGGGGGGTGGTGTTGTTCATTCATGGGGGATTCACCTGTGGGTTGGTCATTCTTCCTGATTGGATATACACAATGAGAGAGAGAAGGTGTTGCTACGCACTTTTGCAAGTGTTCTTCCTTTGTCAAGACATTGTTTGTGGGGTTGCAGTGTTATCCTGAACTATAGAGTGTTATGATACCCTATTACTTTGTGTATCAGAGTGAATCCTGTGTTGTTGTGTCTCCCTATGGTTTGTTGTGATGTTCACCCTGGATTTGGTCTGAACTATATACAAGTGTTAGAAGTGGAAGAGACATATAATGTGCTTGATAAACCTAGTGGGAACCTCACAATAAGATAAGAGTGGCTAGTGAATCTTCTCTGCACATCCTGAAGAGCACTAGAAGGGAAGGTGTAGCATGAGGGGATGTGGAGCAGAGACGGGGACACTTCCTTATGTTGGGTGTGTAGGAAACGTGGATACCAGGCTAGATAGGTCTTGTGAAGGTGTCCTTAGCTCTATGGATGAGCTCACTACCTTGGCAGTTATTCTTGTCCACTTCCTTAGAATCCTGATAAACCCAACTTGAAGGATGGCTTGGCTAATAGCCTGATAACCCATCTATTGGCTTGGTTGTGTCTTGTTGTGTTTGGCCTTGTGTGTGTGTGATGCTTGGTTGGACATCCTCATAAACCCTTCTTTTAGTTGGATTGCCTGGTCTTGAATGTAAATGTTGGCTTGATTGACTGCAATATAATAAACCCAACAGTGAGATGGCTTGGACATGTGGCCTGATAAACCCATCTATTAGTTGGCTTGTTTTCATGCAGCATGATAAATCCAACTATGTTGGCTTGGCTGAGTTTTGTTGTATCCTTAGCTTTATGTGGGCCTGCTATTGTTCCGTATTCCTTGGGGAAATCATTCCTAGCTCAAGGGTGGAATTGCTACTAAGATATTCATGAGCGCACTGGCCTATGGTTGGGTGGAACGTTGCAGCGACATAGCTGGTTGCGGAACAAGCTTCTTCATAAGATAAGTATCTGTTAGTTGGCTTGTTTTCTTGCAGCATGATAAATCCAACTATGTTGGCTTGGATGAGTTTTGTTGTATGCTTGGCTTTATGTGGGCCTGCTATTGTTCCATATTCCTTGGGGAAATCATTCCCAGCTCAAGGGTGGAAGTGCTACTGAGATATTCATGAGCGCACTGGCCTATGGTTGGGTGGAACATTGCAGTGACATAGCTAGTTGCAGAACAAGCTTCTTCATAAGATAAGTATCTCTATGTTAATCTCTACATTTGTATTTTCTCAATGAAATATGATAAACATGCTTAATGTGTTGAATTGATGAATTGCTTCCATTGTATAATTACAATTGTATGAATCTATGTATGTGTGATTTCAATGCATTTCTAAGTTTCATTATGGGGCTTAGATTGGCCGGATTGGTGATGGCATGAATGATCAAATCGGTCTAAGACTTCTGTTAGCAGGTTTAATTTCCGCAGAAATATCCTTCCATAACTTTCCTTTCCACAACTTGTGGGATGTGGAAGCGACATTCTATAAATCCTGTTCTCCTCAATTTTCCTTTTGTAAATCTCCTTTCTACAACTTACAAGATGCAGGATGCAGCTTCACAATCTCTATTTCTGGAACAATCTATTCTGCATGCAGGATGCAAGATGTGAGATGCGGGACCACAATTTCCATATTTTCCCGATTCTGCAATCTCAAGATTTTCGCACCGTTGATTCTTATGGGTTGATTCTTAGTCATTGATTCTTGCAGGTTGATTCTCAGTCATTGATCTTTTCCCATATGTGGAACATATTGTGACTGTCATTTTTCATCACAATTTTTCCCCGCCGTTTGATCTCCTTTGAAATTTTTCTTCATAGATCGTCAAATTGAACAATGGTGGATGGGAGGGGACATGACAATGTGGTATCATAACATGAATTTTGAGGAGTGTTTCACAGTCATGCCCTGTGTTTCACAAAATGACAAATGTCCTTAAGAAATTTTTTATTCCACATGATAATTGGGGTATGGGTACATGACATCAGGAAGGGTTTAAAGTCCCTCCATGCTCTGAAGTTCATGTGTCTGATCTCAAAGGTGGAAAAAAAATGCTACCAAGGTGGGGTTGGCATCACATGTATATCATTAATCATTCACAAATTTATCATCAAAATGATCTAAATGAGAGGATGAAGTAATTTCTTCCAAAAATGATCAAGCAAAGAACTACAAACAAATGTTGGCCTTAAAGCAAATTAGGGTATGAAAAAAAATCTAAGTTCATTTCCATTATCATACTATTCTATACAATCTTCCCATAATTTTCATTATCTTTTCATATCATCCATCATTCCTTCATATTCCATCTCTCGCTTGTCCTCAATTTCATTGAAAAATAAATTAAGGGTGTTGCTCCAAAAGAACCAACTCCCATATAAGAAATGAAGATGTTTGTTTGCATGAGCACATGCAAACCTGTAGGTGTATGGGAGTTTTGGGATAAAACTATGTCCTATTTTCCATCATATAACACCATCATTCATATCCTACATTCTCATATTTTTACAACATCTTATATCCATTATTCAACATCTTACCGCTAAGTATGACATTATTTCCTTATGGTTAATTATTATCGTTTTCTTGTCTTTTTAATGATTAAAGATGTTTGTATCAAGATTTTATCAGTGATGGTTTAACAATATATTTTGTGTGGAAAAGTAACACATTCTTTCACCAAGTTCTCATGGAATGCATTCTGGATCAAGGATCATTGGTTCGCATGGTTCTAGGCTTGCAAGATTGAATACATGAGTTTCATGCATTGAGGTCTCAACATGCCTGGGAACACATGAGTTTAGGAACACTTTTTGAAATTGTGGAGGCACATATAAAAGTTATGGAATATGAAGAATAATATAATTTAGATAATCCATGAACATATTTCCAACATTTGGTTTGGATTGTGATATAATGAAATTTTTCTAAAAATGCAAAACCCTGAAATTTTGCAGGACAATTTTGTAACTGTCCACTTTCGATGCATATTTCGAGCAGACTAAGATAACTCTTGAAAACAAAACATATATTTTTCTCCCATCACATCAAATTGGTTTTATACCAGGTGGTTCTCCAAAATTCGTTGTGGTTTAACAGATAAGGCCGAGGGAAAATACCAAATATGCCCAAATTGAGCAAAAAACCCAGATCTAGGCATTTTCTCCAAAAATTGAAGAATATGTTTATAAGTTTTGGGATTTGGTCTCATCCACTATTAAATGGTTTTTTCATGTATAAAAATAGCCTCATATGGCTAATAAAGGATCGATCATCATTCATGAAGTTTGTATTAGAAAGATTCATTGTATTGAAGAGTTGATTTTGTAAACAAAGTTTTGATTGAAATGGAGAATTGACTACTGCTGATTCATTGTGCATATTCCTCACTGTAGCTAATCATTTTAGCAGAAATTTTCATCTTGGGAAGGCCACTCAAGATTTGGCAACATGTTGTTCATTTATATTTGTTAGATTTTATTTTATTTTTTATGCTTGTGTTAATTCATTTTTGTTTTCAATTTGATGTTCAATGTGTGCATATTGAATTTAGAATTCACCTTCAAGCAATGTGTTTCCTCTCTTGATTAATTTCATATTAATTTGTTCATGTAATAAAAATTATAATACATGTTATTTGATAATAGTCACCTTCTCCCTGACATATTCACAAACTAAATTCACTAATAATTTTACATAAAGTAACTACAATTTCATTTGTTTAAAACAATGTGAATGTTTTGAGATCACCAGATTTGGATTGCTTGAATTCTCTTGATCGAGTTTGATTTAATTTGGTTTTTCGTTGACTCTGCTCCATTCCTGCACTAGATTTTCTATTATGTTTTACTTTTACACAGGATTTTATATTTCATGTTTCATTTCTGCACTAAAATTTTTATTATGTTTTATTCCTGCACCATATTTTATATTTCTTGTTTTGTTCCAGCACCCAGATTTTAACTACGCTTCATGTTTTTCTCTAAATGCATTTTGATTCTCCTTATTAAATTTAAATTATAAATTAAAAACTCGTAATTTTTAATCTTCAAGTGCATGAATTAATATTTTAGATTATATTGATAGCATTTCAAAATTTAATGGTGTTCTAGCATTTCATTCTCTACACACACAAGTTACATTGACCTATTGCCATTATATAATGTAGGCATCCATTGTTTTGATTTCATGTTTAATTCTTTCTTTTACATGTGGTTCGCAGGACTAAATAATGAGTTATATATATGAGATATTCTCCACATACATCCATATGATACATTACATTATAAAATACTCTCTCCCATTCAGATACATTGTCATATTGTTTATACTCCACTCACCATCATTCTGAATTGATGGGAGTTTTATTTTCTGCCTGGTTGAATGGCCACGTCATCACATATTTGTGGGTTTTCATATCAATTCCATACATTTATGCTATGCACTTTTGAGTGTGAACTCTATATTAGTCAAGAGTGGTAACATAAAGCATTTATTCCAAAGCACATTATTGTTATAATTATTTTGTCACGTTGGGTTTCTATTTTAAAATATTGAATTGTAATACAACCACCTTTTATATTGTTATATTTTTAACATTAAGCTAGAATAACATTAGGATCTTTAACTGAGATAAAAACAAGCACAACAATCAAACACAAGAGACAATGAACACAGTGTTTTTCCTCAGGAAAACCATAAATGGAGAAAACCCCACAACTTCCTCAGAGATAGAATTAGCACTAAAGTGAAACCCAAAAATAGAAATATGATCTCCCGACAGCACTAACCTCTTTCTTCCTTGCCCCAGTGTCTTTCTCTTCCTCAACTATGTGCTACAACTATGTGTGAGTGAGTGTGTGATAAATAGAGAGTCTAGCTCTTTATTTATACTAATTCCCAACTTGACTAAACCCAACTAGGGCCAACTTCACTAGGTGAGTCTAATAACCCTAGTGCCCCGGAACTGCAAGGACTTTAACCCTTAGACAATAGGAGAGTTAACCACCTTAACTTGACATGAATTGTTTACATTATAGAAACTTCCCGATAGGAATATCGGGGCATGACATGACTCAAGTACATTACAAATACATCCCAGATCAAACATCGGGTTACAATACATAAGAAATACAAGTGAATACATTCCAAAGTTACAATTACATCAACACTCCCTCTTAACTAGGAAGGTATTCTCTTGACACAATTTATCAGCACAAGTCTTTTTCTCTGTATCATCTGGATCATCATTGAGTCTTCGTCATCTTCACCTTCAAGTCATCTCTATTTTCAAGTCACCTTCATCTTCAAGTCATCTTCACCTGGATCTGGATCATCATCACTAGATCTTGATCATCCCTCGTTCTAGATCATCTCTGGAGCATCATCTCTAGATCTGGATCATCCCTCAATCTGGATCATCTCTGCTAGATCATCAACACTGAATATTCACATGTGCTATCTCATGATTCTTATTTTCACAGGAAGTTATATAGAGCCATCCCTTTTTCATGCTGGTTGTAGGCCTACCCTCCGTGTAGGTCTTTTCCAGCACTTATATCTAACCATAAGTCAGAATGGACCTCCCAACATTTACATCTGATCATGTAGGAACTAATCCTATAATCATATCAGAAAGGCACACCCAGCACTCACATTTGACCATGTGGTAACATAGCCCACAACCCTATTAGAAAGGCCCAGCACTCACATTCGTCAACCAATGTCGGAATGGCTTAGCACTTACACTCTACCATGTGAGGAACCAATCCTCCATGCCGAAAGGCTCTAAACTTATATATAACAACCAATGTCAGAAAGGCTTAGCACTTATATTTGACACATGCGAGGAACCAATCCAACATGCATGTTTGAAAAGGATCTGCACTTACATTCAACACATGCGAGGAACCAATCCAACATGCATGTTCGAAAGGGTGTGCACTCACATCTAATCATGTAGGAACCAATCCTATGGTCATATCAAAATGGCCCCCATTCCCAGACTGAGCTACTTGGTAACTGACCAGGTGTTATAGCTGATTTTACCACTCCAGGTGAATCACACTTGTATGACCTTTCCCCTATCCCACTGTAGACTCCTTGGACCCCTTGGACCATTTTTTGTCCTTTGATGTTTCCTTGAACATCCCTAAAAACATGTGAAAAATTATACTTGTGACTTTTAAACCTATAATCACGTATATACGTGGGTTTGACCACTAAAACTGTGTACATCGGGATGTGTACAAAGTCCAAATCCTTTTGCAGTTTTCCTTGACATGGATCTGACTCACTTGACTCCTGGCCTTCCATATGCCTTGAGATCGCTCAGATTCGACCTTTCATTACCCCTTTGAAAATCTATATAAGGAACTCCTTGGTATATTGAAGGCATAAGAGAGAATTGAGAGCAAAGAAACTATAGTCCATTATTGCCGAACTTATGCTTGAGTCTGCATCCCTTTGTCCCTTGGAGCACTTTTGTGTTCTTCCCAAGCTTTCCTTTTGCTAGTGAGCTTGCTATCGAGAGATGGAGGATTGAAGTGGTGGAGGCCCAAGTGGGGGATTCAGTTTCTCCGATTCACAGATGTGTCGACAGAGGTTGTATCTATTGTAATCTTTGATTTATATTAGAAATATCTTTTCCTGTCCAATAATCTGTGTTTGAATGAATATGTGATCCATTGGATGATTTCAAATGTTTATACATTGTTGATTATATATGCTAGAATAGATCTAACACCATGATATATAGTATGCTTGTATTGTTTACTTGTTGTTGAGGAAGTAATCTATCAATTCAAGCTGAAGTTGGAAATCTCAACAGGGATCTACTTCAACTATCCGGAATAAGGTACGAGGTCTGATCCTTTAGTGTTAGATAGTTAATTTCTATTGCATATTGGAAATGATTGATTTCTAGAGTCAAGCTGTCTATTGTGGTACCCCAAGCCATAGGAATTTCTCTCCATAACAGAATTGGCGACTCCACTGGGGAGTTCCTAGTAGTTGTCCTTTGGGGGTTTTCTATCGGCATTCAATGACTTTGAATTGCTCTTTCTCTCTTGTTTCTGTGTCGGGTCTGGGGGCATGTTTTCCTAGTAGTGTCTGATTGGTGTGAATTTTGTCTCATCTTGTCTGTTTGCCTTGATTTTTATGCACTTTTCTTCCTGTACGCGAGTTTCAAGCTCATAGTCGCATATACACGCGGGTTTCTATGCGATTTCCACGTATACACGCGGGTTTATTGCGAACAGTCATGTATGCCCTTAGTTTTTCCTTCTAGTGTAAGTTAAGAGGTTGATGGGTGAAGTTTTATGATTGATAAGTCTCCTTTGATACTGCCTGAGTCTGTATACACCTCTGTTTCTAACCAGAGACGTTTTTTTTAGGGTAAAGTTTTTTTTTAAGAAGGTTCTTGTCATGACATTTTTTATTTTTTGTTTGGGATTAGTGCATTAGATTTCATTTACCTTAGTGCCTTCCTTGAGTGTGCTTGTAGATTCTAGGGGTTGTAGAATCATTCTTTTGATTTTTATATCTCATTTTATTTCAAAAATTCCAAAAATATTTGCTTATCATCATGCATTGCATTTTGCATTTTGCATTGTACTTGCACTAGATTTTCTTTGGAGTATTAGTTAGGATTTCATATAGGAAAGATTGCATTCATCATTTGAAGAAAAAATGTACATTTCACGTAGTAGCATACCCTGTTTTTATGGACACAATGCATTTGCATTGATTGTTAGGTATGCATTTTACTTCATGTTGTGTCATAACACCATTAGTTGCAGGACCATATCCCTCTTTTGAGTAATAAAGCCAATTAAAATCAACACTTAATTAAAATGAACTACACTCTTTTCTTTTATAGGGTGCACCAAGAAGATTAGATTTTAGGGTCTTGGAATAGTTCATTGTGAGTAAATTCTCCAAGACCACTAAACAACAACATGTATGTGGCTGTCCAGGTGAGTGTGTGAAATCCTTGGTATAACCAGTTTTTCTCAGGATCCTCCTCTCAAAAGGGATTTAAGCATGAGGCAGTGTGAGTGGTTATTGATTGGGATGACCCCTAGTAATAACTAAGTAGCACCAAAGATATTTCCAGGGTTATATTCATATCTGGGGGCTCTTTCGAGAGTTTTGAGCTTTGCTACCCTGCCCATACAATCAATCCCACCTACGACTGTCCACCTGAGCATTGATTATATTGAGGTGACCTTAGTGGCCTTACCTAGGATATCGAGGGGGTACTTTGCAGGGGTTATTCTACGGGTGTCCTGGCCATATTAGGGTCAGACAGCACAGTCACTTTACACGTTGAAGCTGAGGGCCACAATAATTGGTTGCGTACCTCTGTTGGTCATGTATGGGAGTCTCAAGCCTCTCCTAGGTGAGACATACCTGCTTCATTCGGGAGCTCACTTATCATGCCCCTGGTTGCTTGCATTTGGCTTTAGATTTTATTGGGTATTTCTCTGTGCATGATAGCTTGCCTAGGGTTTGCATAGATAGAGATTCTTTTCTATTTTTTGAGTCATTGTAGATTCGGATGCAGCTCCTCGCCGTTCTCATCGTTTAGCAGGGGTTCTGCCTTCTACATCTCCTCTTCCTTTGGGAGAGATAAATAGACAGTCTAGGTGGACTACTTCGCACATTGATTCACACATCATGGGAGACCATTTAGAAGGTATTCCTAAACCACCTTCTCCCATTCATGTGGAATATGGGGAGTTTACTCCTACCTATGATCCTTCACCCGACTTGACTGAGTTAGGTCCTATGATTTCTGAGATAGGAACCTTTCATGATAGACCTACTCACTCTAGGGTTGATTCCCCATTGACGCATTACCGGTATGGAATGCCGAAGTATGCCGAGACTCATTTCGAACCCACGAGCACTAGTTCTGGTAGTTATGGTATATCTGATTTTCCCACACATGATTTGGCATTTCATGTCGAGTATAAGTTCAAGCCTAACACTATACCTAGGGGCACTCTCATTCCTTACCATGCGGAGAGGTTTGGGAGCACTAGTCACATTTCACCTTCCATCCCGGTGGTGGAAGCTACATCACATGTTCCTCCTAGGTCTAGGGTTAGTGATCCTATTAGGATACCTGATCCGAGACGAGTGACTATAGGGAATAGTACGTATGTAATTACTCAGGTCCCTCAGTCCTATGTCCCTAGTTCTTTGAATGTTCACCCTCCACCTCATTCACATGGTCCTTCGGGCCAAAACGTTGCTACG
Source organism: Pseudotsuga menziesii (assembly GCA_001517045.1). Classification (NCBI taxonomy): domain Eukaryota; kingdom Viridiplantae; phylum Streptophyta; class Pinopsida; order Pinales; family Pinaceae; genus Pseudotsuga; species Pseudotsuga menziesii. The sequence goes on along the minus strand of LPNX010153385.1, from coordinate 57,793 downwards.
AGTCATGACCGTACTGCAGTTACTAGACCGATTGTGTCTCAGGTTTACATACCGCCCGTTGCTTCGGGAGGTTATGTTCATACTTCTAGAGGTCATGTTACTACTTCCGAGGCATATATCCCTACATCTGATATGTATATTCCTACTTCCAGAGCGTATCTTTTTACATACGGACTGTCTCAAGGGACATCGCATGTGATGACTTGTGGACCTTATTATGGGACACAGTATGGACAGGGTTCTTCACCTTGTAGGGGTGGGTATCAACAACTTGCTTACTCTACAAATTATAGCTTTGTAGCTCTGACTAGTCAAGGTCCCCACACTATGGTACTTCCATGCCACCCTACATGGGTCAAACAGGAGGAGGGCACTATGGCCAAGGCCATGGTGGTAATCAGACCTATGTGAATCAGAACTATCAGGGAGCGGTCCATCGACCTCATCATCCTAGGCTCCCTTTCCTCGCAACACTGAATCTTCTTGACTTGTCGATATTGACGAATGATCCTGTAGCTCATGACCCAGCTTGGCTGAATGTCCCTACTAAGATTCCCTCGAACATACCCAAGTTCGAGGGAAAATTAGGAGAGGATTCGAGCGAACATGTTACTACTTTTCACCTATGGTGCTCTTCGAATTCCTTACATCAGGACTCAATCCGTTTGAGACTATTTCAACACACCCTTACAAGGCCTGTTGCGAAATGGTATATAGAGTTACCTAGGGGAGCTTTTGCTTTGTTCGATGACCTAGCGATGACTTTTCTTAATCACTTCCAGCTACCAGTGCTTTATGACATTGGTACTGAACTCTTGTTGACATTTTGGCAGGATAAAGCCACACATATCTCGGATCACATCCAAGAGTGGCGTACATGGAAGAGGTTAATTAAAGCCTTTATACCTCTGAAATTCCTCCTCAAATGGTTCCTTAAGTCGTTATTTCCGTATATAGCAAAGGATGTTTCTACATCCATAGTGCAGAATGAGGAACAAGTGATTTTTAGGGTGCAAGAACTGGACTTGATTTATGCTCAGTCCAGTTTGTTATATGAGATCATTCCCAATGCTCTGCATTCTAGTTTTGACCCCAAAGTTAAACATGGACCACATGCCGATGGCATTGTGGGTTGTGTGAGTGCTAAACCTGTGGATTCAATTGCAAAACAAGTTAGTCAATTATCAATCAACCAATCTACTTTGGGACAAGCTACAGATTTGTCTCAACCTGCCCAAATGGTGAGTGTACTTTCGATGCAATCGTCGGACCAGAAGGGTAACCAGCAGCCCAGACGGAATAGAAAGAAGGGTAAGAATAATTGTAAGGGTGGGAATAAGAATGATAATGCTAATAATAATGGCAAGAATGCCCGTGATGCTAGGGGGGACAAGAAATCTAAACGTAAGATTAAATTCCGTTGCAAGTTATGTAAGGATGATCACCTCACTTACTTATGCCCTTGTATCGATGAAGCCTCGAGATTCTTGGCACAGAGCCCAGCTGTGCTAACTAACCCTTTACCTCACAATCAAAATATGAACTTGAGGAACCATGATCAATCTAGTGGTGATTAGGATCCACCGGAGGGTAGTGGTCATGGTTGCATTAACATGGTACGTGCTATGAAAGTTGTGACCCGTGCGAAGGACTATGGTTCATCACAACCCAGCCTAGGAAAAAAACCTGATCCACCAGGGTGTCCTTTTCATATTGAAAAACCTATGGATAAACCTAAAGCGGCACCTCACATTCCTAAGGGAGTCCTTAAGCGTTTGGGGCACAATCCTAATGCCTGAGCCACCCAGAGCTATTCAGCTGTGGAGGATTTGGGCCACACTCCTTGTGCAATGTTTGCTTTGGAAGTGCTTCAGAGTTGTCCTTCATAGAGGAAGGATTTGCTTTATGCCCTTGGTGTGAATGATGATGATCCTTCCTGCATGATTAAATTTGAAACCATAGGACTTCAGTCTCACTTTCCTTACTATGCGTCTCTTTTAATTCACGTAGAATGTCTTAATATGACCGTCAAGCGCACTGTGATTGATGAAGGCGTTGCCATCTGTGATGTCTTTATCATGTTGGAAGGGTTTAGGTTCCCCTGAGATGTCTAAATCAGCGACAATGTTAACTACGTTCGATGGGAGATCGTTCAGGCCACACAGGATGCTTCCTTCCCTTAAGGTCCATTTTGGAGGGAAGACCATTGCAATAGAGGTTGAGGTGGTTGATGTGTCCCTTGATTACAATCTCCTGCTGGGTAGGAATTGGATGTATAGTACGCAAGCCATTGCTTCTTCCCTATTTCTCATTGTATGCTTTCCATTCCACAAGAAGATAGTCACAATTGATCAAACGACATTCAAGAATCCGTCTGTTACCGCATCTTTGGGAGCTTCAATCCCGATCATTGAACACTCTCAGTCGACAACTAGGAGTGTGGGTGTAGGCATGTATCCATCCCTTATGGGAAGCTTTAGTTGTCCTGCACTGCTCCTTATGATAGGGTCTAGTTCCAATGAGGCTTTGACATCTATGAGATCGGTTTCTTTTTGCACGGGTCATATGGAAGACCCTTGGGTTCTTCCTACACCGAGTACTTTGAGTGAGCCCATCATGACAAACGTGCCATTTCCTGCAACTATGATAGCTTATCAAGCCAATCTTGAGTTCGTTCCAGAGCCTAGTCCTTCCTCTTCACGGACAGAAGAGGAGGACCCTTATGTGCTGCTGGCATGGGTAGTGCAGTCTTCTCACTCACATGACTCCCTTGATATAGTTTTCCCTTCAAATGAAGTGATTATTGAGGCAATGTCGAGAGTTGAGCCACCATGGGAGGAACTTCATCATAGATCTTACTTTCTTCCCGAGCTTGACCGCTTGGAGCGTGAGGACTTTAGCGCGGTTCTTAGTGAGATAATTGGTAGTCCTATGGTTCCATTAAGCTCTCCTAGTTCGATGGTTGATGGAAACATGGCTAACATATCTTCAATGATTCCTATCAATATCTTTCACGATCCTAGTAGGATAGAGAATGTCTATATTGAGGCAGAATGCTCCATGCTGAGATTCTAGAATATATCGAGATATTCAAAGAATTATGTGATATCTTTGCTTGGTATTACGACGAAATGCCAAGAACCGACCCTCGGATTGTTGAACACGAGATTAAGGCTTACCCCAACGCTAAGCCTGTTCGACAACATTTACGTGCAGTGAATCCTAGGAAAGCACCCACCAAGAATCGACCCTCGGATTGTTGAACACGAGATTAAGGCTTACCCCAACGCTAAGCCTGTTTGACAACATTTACGTGCAGTGAATCCTAGGAAAGCACCCGCCATTAAGGCAGAGATAGAGAAATTGTTGAAAGCTGGTTTTATCTATCCCATTCCCTTGATGGAGTGGTTTTCAAATCCTATTACGGTGGATAATAAGCAGGGAGCGATTCACATATGTACCGATTTCCATGATTTGAATCGTGCCTGTCCTAAGGACAATCTCCCCATGCCATTTATTGATCGTATTTTGGATGAGTGTGCAGGTAGCAAGGTTTTTTCCTTTATGGAAGGATTTTTTGGATATAATCAAATAAAAATTAAACCTGAGGACCAGCATAAGACTGCATTTATTTGTCCTTGGGGAACTTTTGCATATCCAAAAATGGCTTTCGGCCTTAAAAACGTTGGAGCTACACTTCAGCGGGCAATGACCTTGATCTTCCACGATCTCAAGTCAATTATCGAAGTATTTTTGGATAACCTTGTTGCTCATTCTCGTATGAGAATGCGTCATTCCTATCACTTGATATTGGTATTCAAAATATGTCGGCATTATTTGGTTAGGATAAATCCTCATAAGTGCATGTTTTGTGTGAAGTCAGGTCACTTGTTAGGATTCATCATTTCTAAAGAGGGTATAAGAGTCGACCCTTTGAAGGTTGAAGAAATACTTCAGTTGTCTCCCCCAAAAAATATTCATCATCTTCAATGTTTGCAAGGCATGGAAAACTTCTTACAAAGATTTGTTGTCAACATTGCCAATTTGACTAGAGGCTTCATGCATCTTTTGAAGAAGGACACCACCTTTTGTTGGGATGAGCAAGCCCAGGAGTCCTTTGATGCACTCAAGCGAGCCCTAGCATCGGCCCCGGTGATTAGTCCCCTAGAATATAGCTGTGATTTTCTACTTTATGTGGTCGCGTCCATGGAGATGATTGGTATGGTTTTGGTTCAAAAGGATGAGGAGCTCCAAGATCATGTCATATACTATATGAGCCAAAACCTTATTGACGTAGAGATTCATTATTCTCATGTTGAGAAGCTTTCCTTAGCTACAGTACATGCAGTTCAATGGTTGAGACATTATATTCTCCTTCGCTAGATCTTGGTTGTAGCCCATGTCAATCCGTTTCAATTCGTCCTCACTCGAAGGATGATTGGGGGAAAATATAATAAATGGATTGTCATCCTGCAGGAATTCGATCTTGAATTTGTTTTGGCAAAATCGAAGAAATCGTTAATTTTTGTAGAGCTTATATCGGATTTCCCAAGTGAGGCCAAGGAGTTGGTTTGTGAAGATACGTTTTTCAATGAGCACATATTCATAATCTCAACTTTAGACCCATGGTATGGGGATATCATTATATATCTAAAGACATTGAAGGTCCCTACTCATCTTGCATCGGATGAACGACGACGATTATGTCACGTGTCTAAGAACTACCTCATAGTGGAAAACACTTTATACCACCATGGGGTAGATTCCATTTTACGTCGTTGCTTGACTCATGATGAGGCTGAGGTAGTGCTGAATGATTTCCATGGAGGGGCGTGTGGTGGTCATTTATTTGGGCTTTCTACAGCCCAAAAAATTTTAAGAGCGGGTTATTTTTGGTCATTGATCTTTAAGGATTGTGTAGATGCAGTTAAGAGGTGCCACCCTTTCCAGGTGTTCGCACATAATATGCGCTCGAAACCTGTCCCAATACATCCCATCATTAGCGTCGGTCCCTTCACTAAGTGGGGGATTGATTTTATGGATTGTAACCCAGCTTCGGTTGGGGGGCATCATCATATCATAATGGTTGTTGATTACTTCACGAAATGGGATGAGGCTATGCCTACAGTTAAATCCAACGGTGAGACAGCCATACACTTCATATTCAACCAGATTATTACTCAGTTCGAGATTCTGAAAGAGCTTGTCACTGACCATGGCTCGCACTTTTAGAATCGTATGATGGAAGAGTTGGCATCAAATTTAGGGTACAAGCAAGAGAATTCCTCCAATTACTACCCTCAGGTGAATGGATAGGTGGAAGCAATGAATAAATCACTCAAATACATTTTCCAATGAACCATCACACATAGCAAGAATAATTGGCACATCATGTTATATCCTGCTTTGTGGGCGTATAGAACTGCGGTTAAGACTACCATGGGTTTTTCTGCATATCAGCTTGTACATGGAGTGGAGTCGATATTTCCAGTTGAACGCGAGATTCCTTCTTTGAAGCTAGTGGTAGAACTCTTACCAGACACTTCACCATTGGAGGAGCGTTTGGTCCACCTTGAGCAGCTTGATGAGCAACGTCGAGATGCCTTGGTGGCTCTATAGGTAAATAAATGTCGCGTAAAGGTCCAGTACGATAAGTTTGTCTATCCAAGGAGGTTTAGTGAGGGAGACTTGGTCCTTTTGTGGGATCAACCGAAAGAACCCTTGGGGGCAGGAAAGTTTAACCCCATGTGGCGTCACTACAACAAAAACTGGATTTAGCATCTCTTTTTTCATCCTTTTTTGCGTCTAGACCATCTTTCAGTGTATTTTTCTTCATTTTTTGGAAAAAATGGCGCAATTTCACGGGTTGGTGCTATTTTAGGCATTTTTTGCATCCTTTTTCTAAATCTGGCGCAAATTGTGGCGTAATTTGCATCGGGTTTTGCACCTGTTTATGCGCCAAGTTTTGCATCAGGTTTTGCGACAGGTTTTGAGCCTAGTTTTGCACCTAATTTTGCGCCTAGTTTGTACATCTACTCTTGTTGCACCCCCTTTAACGCCCATGTTTGCCTCAACTTTTATGCCCTTGTTTTCATCCAATTTTGCATCATTTTTTACATCCACTTCTGCTTCTTTTTTTGCATCCCTTCATGCGCCAAGTTTTGCATCAAAGTTTACATCCTATTTTGAGTCTATATTTGCATCTTGTTTTGTTTCAGCTATTTTTGCATCCACTTTTGCATCCATTTTTTCGTCCACTTTTGCACCCACGTTTTCATCCCTTTTTGCATCCCATTTTGCATCTATGTTAACGTCTTTTTTTGCATCTACTATTGCATCCACTTTTTTCGCGTCCCAATTCCCACCCATTTTTGCGCTTACTTTTACACCAACTTTTTCTTCAACTTTTGCATCCACGTTTGCATCTTTTTTTGCATCCAATTTTACATCAGTTATTGCATCCCTTTTTGCATCCACTTTTGCATTGGGTTTTGCGTTGGGTGCTACGACTACTTTTACATCTACTTTTGTTGCATCCACTTTCGCATCCAATTTTGTATCCAATTTTACATCAATGGTTGTATCCACTTTTGTGCCACTTTTTTCATCATGTTTTGCTTCCATGATTGCATCGTTTTTTGCATCCACTTTTGCATCACCTTTTGCATACATTTTTGGTGCACCCCATTATGTGCCCACTTTTGCGCCTACTTTTGTCGCATCCTTTTTTGCATCCATGTTTTTATCCACTTTTGTATCCAGTTTTACACCCAGATGTTGAAGATGAAAATGAGGATAATGATTATGATATTGAGGATGGTTATGATGATGATGATAATGTTGTTGATAATGAGGAGAACGATGACATTGATAATGATGATGATGATTATGATGATGATGATGATGATGATGATGAGGAGGATAATGACAATGACAATGACGACATTGTCGATGATTATGATGGCAATGAAATGAATGGTGATGATGGTGATGATGACAATTATGATGAGTACAATCAGAATGATGATGTTGATCATCTTAAAAAATAAGTTGTTATTTGTCATGCATAAATCGTGTGTGTCCTCCATGACCCTTTTCCACTAATCACATATTTTGGGTAGATGCTATTTCTTATGCCATATAGGGTTATTTTTAGGTTTTTTTCATTCATTGATTCTTGATTAGGGTTAGGGTTTTGTACCTTCTAAAATGTCCTTGAATTTCCACACGTAACCAACTTTTAATTTCATGTGTGAGAAATGAGAGATCACAAGGAATCCACATGGTATCATGGTGGTCAACTAGATAGGTTAGCTTGCAAAAGGCATAACTCCTTCATATGGACTTCGATTAAGATGAATCTTGCACCATTGGAAAGGAATCTAAGTGTGGAATTGTGTTAAGGGAGTTGTGTAAGTGATGATATTTTGAACCTAAAAAACACCATGTAAGCCCTCAAATAGGCCTCGTAAGGTTCCAAACCCCAAATATACAAAGTGAGAGTTGTCCCTAAAGTGGGCCCATCAAATCAATTCACCCAATCTTTCGATCCAAAAATAACTAAAATAAATGAAAAAATATGTATTGATCCATTTTGGATCATACTCGGAAGTGAAAGAACCCACTAGGAGTGTGTGTTTCATAGTTGTTGTCTTTCTTTAGTATTTCTTAGGGTTATAAGGTTCATTTCTTATGTAATGTCCTTGTTTTTCCTTTTGTCCATCGTTTAATACCCTAGATCCATCTTTTCTATCTCAAACAAATTAATGAAGCTCATATCCTAGTTAGAGGGTAAAGACAACATATAGAGGTCCTATGTGGCATTTTAGTGCAAATTTCATGATGCTTGAGCTTGAGAAATGTTTTTAAATGCCTAAGGCCCTTGATATCCTTCTTTGAGCACTATTTACACCCAAATAACCATCAACTATAGAAAAGAAATCATAATGTCTCTTTAAGAAACACTTATGTTGTATAGATCCCCCCCAAAAAGATATGGTTTATAGTTATAAGTGTATTGCATGGTGATTGAGAGAAGTAAGATTCATTTAATGCCCTTTTACACTCCCACGATCCTCATTAGACCTTCATACATATTCTTGGTTTACAACTAACCTAGTAGTGGTTCCCATTTACTAATTTTTGAGGTTAGTAATACCATGCACAGTTCATATGTGCTAGTTTGAGGATTTTTCCATGGAATCCTAGGAAGTAAGGGTCGGGGATCGAGGATCTTTTTTTCTTCCCCTAGTATGTTCAAGGACTCAAGACCCATCCAAAGTGCCCAAAATATCATAATGGAAGATGAATTCAAATCAAATGCCAAAGACACCCTAAAGAGGGATTGTGTCATGGTTTATAGGTTTCGTTCATAATTACTAATATAAAAAAGGTTCAATTAGAGCGGAAAGCTAGTGTTTCCCTACTTACCACGTTTATCCCTCAACAACCATTTCCATTTCATAGAACCTACTCGTTGCACGTATATCAACTCCGAACTCT